>CAOKZL010001499.1:0-337952 GCA_948472985.1 Iguana delicatissima | reverse complement strand
TCAAAGAACAACATATTAAAATACAGCAGCAAATAAGCACAGAACAGTTGAAAGCATGAACATCAATTTTTTAAAAAAATCAGTTAAAAGATCATTAATGTCAGTTAAAAAAGCATCCATCTAAAAAAAAATCAATTCATAATTTAAAAACTCATAATGTAAAGACCATCTGGATAGGCCTGCTAAAAGAGACTGGTCATTAATGCTGATTTAAACTCAGACAGCATATCTGCTCTCAATCTCTTCCACCAGGTCATTCCACAATTTGGGAGTGACTGAATAAAAAGTTATCTGTTTAACAGTTTCCAGTCTAGTCCTGCCACCAGGTCATCTTAGAGGACTGTATACCCACTTCACCTCTCTAGGGTAGTATGATTTAGCATGTGATAGCCAGTGTAGTGAAGTGGTTTGAGCACTGGGCTACAACCCTGGAGATCAGGGTTCATTCCCTGCTTGGCTGTGAAAACCCACTGTTTGAGCTTGGGTGCGTCACATACACTCAGCCCCAGAAAATCCCATGATAAATTCACCTTAGGATCTCCATAAGTTGGAAGTGACTTGAAGGCCCACAACAACAACACTGACTCCACAAGATTGTTGAGCATCATTTGAAACAAGCCTCTTTCTTTAAAAAAACAGTACAGTGTGATGTATCATGTATCCTTTACAAAGCATCTGTTCTCATACAAGTGTCCTCTCTGCCTGGGTGACTTTGTCACTTTTAATGCATATTACTAAGATATCTATTCCCTCTATTTTTGTAGGTAATGCCTGCGACAGCGATCTAAATTACTTTCCATTATGTGTTTTATGGAAAATAAATTCCCCCAAATAAAAATCCAAACAATTTGATGCAACAGCAAACTGCCTCTGGTTATTTTGGGTTTAATAAACAAAGCCATCTTTGTGTGCTTGTGCATGTGTGTAGGGAATCTAGCAAAACATAATCAAGGACGACAGGCTGACTATGGGAAATGCAAGTCCTTGATGTATGTATCTGCTTAAAAGCTTGTCAGATACTCTGACACATTAATTTGAGTCTATTGTGCCATCAAAAATGCCTGGTTTTGCAGGGCACAGAGAACATATGGCATGTCACTTAGCACATGACATATTTTCAGATCACATTGTCTGCATGTGGAAAACCGCTGAATGCAAATGTTTCTGTGTCTGGGCATATGTATGAGATTTTTTCACAAGGTAATACTATGCGGATATAACCCAGACTCACCACTGTTAACAGTTGTAGCAACTTGAGTTAAACTACATGCCACATGCTGCCTTAAATGTGTTATCATGCTGTTATACTTCACTTAAGTCTGCCCTGCGGCTGTTTCTCTCTGTTAAAATCCTCCCCCGCCAGACAGGAAATATAAAAAAAGAGAGGACTCTATCACCCCATAGATTTATTTTAGCCCATCTACAGAGCAGCCCATTCAGCAAAACAAACCAGCTGGATGAAAAATTTAAACTGCCTCCTTATATGTGGACATCCAATCCCAATCAGGTCCCCTCATGATTATTTCAAAGTAGGAATGGAAATCTATGGCCATTTCTGCACTACACAGTTATAGTGCTATTATTCCACTTTCAGCATCCTTGGAATTCTGGGGTTTGTAGTATGGGGAGGGGCATTTACAATTCTCAGCCAGAGAGCTCTTTGGCCTCAGTAAGCTACAAACCCCAGAATTCCACAGGATGTTGAACATAGAATAATAGCACTATAACAGTGTAATGTGAAATGGTCTTTGCTTTCAGTCTTGCATTTCAGTCTTGCATGTAAAAATGAGTAATTCAAAAGTTCTCTCCCTGAAAGGTGAGATGAAAGATTTTGAGCATTTTTTTTATGAAGTCTTCCCTCCCGAAACAAAAATGTGTTTACATGACCAAAAATAAAGTTTTGTGCAAAGACTCTTTCCTTTTAAATAAGAAGCAATGTTTTTGTGCAGAAACCAATATAAATGTGTAAAGTCGAAGGCTTTCACAGCTGGAATCCATAGGTTGTTGTGGGTTTTCCAGGCTTCGAGGCTGTGTTCTATTAGTATTTTCTCCTGATGTTTCACCTGCATCTGTGGCTGGCATCTTCAGAGGATCTGATGGCATGGCAGTGAGACAGAGTATATATACGTGTGTAGTCCCCAGGTGGGAGGGAGCAATTTGCATGTGTTACAGTTGGCCTGTGTGATGGTCTATTGTTAAATGAGATATCCCTCAAGGCATATTGTTAGTTAGGGGATATGCATAACAGTGCATTAAGTACATTAGCAACCCACTGTATTGTTCCCTGTAGAGGGACCTCCAGAGTCTGGGTGGTGTTCATTGGCATATTTTTGAGTCTTGATTTTAGTGTTCTTCAGTACTGGTAGCCAAATCTTGCTTACTTTCTAAGTTTCTTCTTTCCTCTTGAAATTGCTACAGAAAACCACACAGTTTACAGAAAACCTACACACACTGATAGATGTCTACACAAAAACTCCAACCATTACTCAGGAGAAAAAGGAGCACTCTGGTAGACTGCACAAAAAA
This sequence comes from Iguana delicatissima, assembly GCA_948472985.1. Classification (NCBI taxonomy): domain Eukaryota; kingdom Metazoa; phylum Chordata; class Lepidosauria; order Squamata; family Iguanidae; genus Iguana; species Iguana delicatissima. Next base: position 335,426 of record CAOKZL010001499.1, on the reverse strand, counting down.
TCCTGAAAGACGAACTGAACCATCTAAACTGGGCTCTACAGGCCAATGGTTACTCCAGTTCAGACATCAGAAGAGCCTCAAGACCTGGAAAAAACCACAGCAGTGAAGATAAGCAGCCAACCAAAGGGAATGTGTTTTTACCATACATCAAAGGGGTCACTGACCATATAGGGAAACTGATGAAGAAACATAACCTCCAAACAATCTACAGACTGACCAAGAAAATTCAACAAATACTATGTTCAGCAAAGAGGGATCCTCTAACTTCTGCTGGAGTTTACTGCATGCCTCGCAGTTGTGAGCAGGTCTATATAGGGACTACAAAACAAAGCATCCAAACACGAATTAAAGAACATGAAAGACACTGCAAACTGATCCACCCAGAAAAATCAGCAGTAGCAGAACATGTTATAAACCAACTTGGACACAGAACGCTTTTTGAAAGCACAGAAATTCTGGGCCTTTCTGACAACTGCTATGTCAGACTACACAGAGAGACCATTGAAATCCATAAACACATGGAAAATTTCAACAGGAAAGAAGAAACTCAGAAAGTAAACAAGATTTGGCTACCAGTACTGAAGAACACTAAACAAGACTCAAAAATATGCCAATTAACACCACCCAGACTCTGGAGGTCTCTCTACAGCAGCAGTTCTCAACCTGTGGGTTGTGACCCCTTTGGGGGTCGAACGACCCTTTCACAGGGGTCGCCTAAGACCATCGGAAAATACGTATTATAAAATAAAAAGAAGGTGAAAGGAAAATTACCCGGTAATGCAGTTAAGTCTGTTAAGGGCGGGGAAGGGCTCCCCAACCGCTCTTTTAACATCCGGTGGCCATGCTGAAAAGAGGCGTTCAGAAAGCGAGGGAGGGGGCTATGAGAGGAAGGAGCTCTCCTGACCAATCCAAGCTCTCCAGCAACACAACCAATCCCACTCAAGCATGCGAGCAGCCTCTGCCAGGAGAAGTGGCAGCCTCTCACTCAGCAGTAAGTAAGATTTGAACCTCCTATGTCCTCAATGTCTTCCCAGGGGAATGTGTCTGAGTGTAGTAGGGAGGTGATAAGACAAATGATTGCTGAAGAAATGGAGGTGCATGTTAATAGGCAAACAGTATTAGTGAAATGATTTCACAAAATACATAATAAGTTTAAAAAATGTATTGCAAGTTGGACAATTCATTGAATTTGAATGTAATGTCATTATTAAGCAGTCAACAAACTACTTCCATGAATCCTTCATTTTCACGTGATTTTCCTGATGATACAAAAGTTATTCAAGCTGAATCAAATGATGCTGGTGTGTGTTTACCAAAAAAGTCTACCTGTAGGTCCAAAGTGACTAGAGTTGAGGAATCTGCTTTGTCACACTCTGAACAAATCCACACTGAACCTGAAAGTGATGAGGAAACAGATTTGGCAGATACTCATGGGGATAATGACTCTAAATCAGATGGTTCTATTTCCGAGGAGGAGGATGCAGAAGATGATAATAAAGTGAGATTATTTTCCTCAGATTTTTTAAAAAATTTGCTGGAAAAGGTATTGGTAACTCTGGGACTGGACAGTCTGGAGAGTGCCACTTCAGATATTGATAAAAACAAGAATGTTGCATCAATTGTAAGGAATAAACCTACAAAATCTAGTGTTATTCCCATACCAGATTTATTTTTGGATTTAATTCAGTCTGAATGCAGTGAAACCAAATCTTCAAACTTTACATCATTTATGGTGGACTAAATATCAGATATTTACATTACGATTCATAACAGTAGCAAAATTACAGTTATGAAGTAGTAACGAAAATAATTTTATGGCTGGGGGTCACCACAACATGAGGAACTGTATTAAAGGGCTGCGGCACTAGGAAGATTGAGAACCACTGCTCTACAGGGAACAATACAATGGGTTGCTAATGTACTTAACGCACTCTTATGCACATCCTCTGACTAACAATACACCCTGGGAATATCCCATTTAACAATAGGCCACCAGACAGGCCAACTGTAACACATGCAAATTGCTCCCTCCCACCTGGGGACTACACAAGTATATATATTCCGTCTCACTTCCATGCCACCAGACCCTCTGAAGAGGCCAGCCACAGATGCAGGCAAAATGTTAGGAGAAAATACTAATAGAACATGGTCTCAAAACCTGGAAACCCACAACAACCTACAATATAAATTTATTTTTAACCTGTTTTCTGCACTGATTTAATTTTTGGGGGTGTGTGTGTGAAGAAAGCTAAATTTTTCTGCACAGACATCTCTTTTGTCTTGCAGAAAGCTTGTGAAAAGCAAAAAAACTCTTGCAGAAGTTGATCATTTCTTTGACAGAGTGTCTCATTTCTTTGACAAGATGTCTCAGTGTTGAGATGCCCTTTCTTGATGAGGCTGAGAAAATTTGTGTTTTTTAAATAGCTCTGCTTCAAAGTGAAAAAGAAAGCAAAGGTTAGTTGCATGCTACACAGTTAACACAGCATGAACTGTCACCCCCAGATTTGCTTCTCAATAGCCCTTCTTTTCTTGTGGCAGGTGTCTGCCCTCTCCTACCCATAAGCAATTAATCGGCACTGGTGTTAACCACAGTGAAGGTTAACAAGGGTCTCCTGTTATCATTGGATTTGAAACACACTTCAAAAAATCTTTTTTAAATTATGATTAAACAGCAACCTTGGTTAACCTCAAAGGAATCTCAAAAGGCCATTGAGAGCTCCTGTGTTTGCACAGGCAACGTTAAAACATGAAATGAAATGGAATTAGACAGTAAATAAGAACTATAGGATGAAACTTCCTGCCAATTTTTGTAGGCATCCAACTTGCATTTTTTCTTTAATGTGTATGAATCGTGGTGGTGGTGGTGAGACGAATAAAACTGCACAGTATGAAAATGAAGCATGCTGTTTAAAGGCCTTTTCATGCTACACAATTAGAGTACTGTAATTCCACTTTAACTCCCAGGGTTCCATCCTATGGAATCCTGAGATTTATAATTTGGTGAGGCACTAGAACTCTCTAGCCTAAAATTCTAAAAAGCTCTCCCTAAATTGCAAATCCCAGGACTCCATACAGGCTTATGTAGAGTGGGGAACAAGGGTGCACGCCCTGGAAGCCAATACCAGGGGGGCATAGAAAAGATGAACCAGCCCTCTTGGGCCTGGCCTGCTGTTGCACCTGCTGGGGTTGTTCCTGGCCTGATGTGGAGGTGGCAGTGGTGGCAGCAGAGCCCTCCCACCTGGCCCTGACTCACTGCTGTCCTCTTGTGTCATGCCGTGCCTTGGAGACCCTGAAAGTGAGGAGGAGGATTATGAATCCAAGGCAGAATTTCCCCAGAGGCAGGAGTTTCCCCAGAAACTTGCTCAGAAGATAACAAACAACAGCAGGGTTCTGAGAAAGGGGAACAAATATCAGAGGAGAAGGCAACACAGACTCTTACTGTGTAAGAGAGACGACGTTACAAAGAGGGGCTGCGCAGTTTAAGTAAGTGAGTTTAAGTAACAAGCAAGCCGTAATGAAGGAACATCTGTGGCAACAGCATCAGTAAGATAAAAGGCTATCAGCTGGCCCTTTCCTTCCAGGATCAGCTTGTGATCTTTCTAGTCATTGAAGTCCTGCGCCATGTTATCTTGCATCTGGAATACCTTGAACCTCTACCTGTTTGATGACGACTTGGATTTACCCTTTAGATTTGTTTACTCTGGAATCTGAACTCTGGAAATCCCCCCACTCTTGCTTTGTGAGTATGCCCTGCTCTGCCGCTTGCTGATTAATTGCCTGTTCTGCCCTGGACATAACACCCGGGGTCATTCCTGGCCCAGCATGGTGGCAGCAGAGGAATGGAGGCCATGCTTGCCCTAGGCAGTATTGAACCTAGAGATGCCACTGATTCTATAAGATGTTGTCATGGGAGTTAAAAGGGGAATCCTAAGGCTATAACTTCAGATAGTCTCCACAGCCTTGGCAACAGCACCCTGGGCTGAAAATGGTGCTCTTAATGCCAGGTTGAGTGTAAGTACTTGAAGGAGGGTGGTTGGGACAGAATAGGGATTATGTGGTTGTACCACCCACCCTACTGCTCAACTATCTCCTTTCCAGAGCTGGCTGAGTTGATCTCAGCAATGGGGTTGGGTTCCCTTCCAGCTTGTTGTGCTGGGGAGAAAATCAGTGCAATGTCAACTCAGGAGGAGAAGATCAGTGCAATGGCCTATGCTTTGATTCAGTTTCTTGAAGGTACCTCTTTTATCCTCCTAAGCTCTTTTTAATGTGTGTGTTTTAGTAATCTGGTGGGTTTGACCAGGTTCTTCTAATCATGGCTTCCAGATGCTTAGGTTGAGATCAAAGCTGCTGTTCTGCATGGGCTTGAGACACCTGTTTCAGAACTGGGACAAAGTTTGTATCTAGGGCTCCTTGATGTGGTCCTCCAGACACTGGCCATTTATGCACTATGTTACCCTGATTTCTGGGGGTCCCGTGAGGATCACCTAAGTGCGCTCCAAATGTTACAAAGTTGGGAATTAGCAAAGAACTCAAGCTGGCACTATGAGAGGCAGGGCAACGTAGCGAGATCTTTCACCCAATGTCTACGGGGTCAGGCCGAGTCAAGGAGCAAGCTGAAATAAATAATAATAATTGTTTTATTGATGTACAGCCAAACACGTGTATGCAACACACTTACACAGAGGACTATTGAAATAAAGGTTGGAGTTGGATAGAGGGATTTTAAGAGGAGGTTTTGTATGGGAAATACTACACCTGTCCTGAAGCCTGGGTAGTCTGAAGAAGAGTTAGTGGAAGTGAGGATTCTCAACATGAGGAGCTGAGGGGAAGGCTTGCCGGACGAAGCGACAGCAAGGCGGGATGGAAGCCAAGAGTGATCCGAAGAAGCACTCAAAGTCAGGGGGTCTTATAGGGGAAAATGTGGCCGCAGGCTAGTCCGTTCTCAGGGATAACAATGAGTTTTTGGCTGGAGACTTAGCCTCCGAAAGGTCAGTATTTTACATGATTGAGTTAAGACAGAGTTGTCAATAGAGTAGCCAGTATGCAAATGCAGAGTGCTTGACGATTGAGTATTCGGCTCATCAAGCTGCCTGCTCGGGGCAGGGAGTCCTTTGTAAGTAGCGTGCATACATAATGTGGTACTTGCCTTGAGGTCTCCTGAAGCGGCAGTCTGGCTATTTCTGGCAAGCCTGGATTTGTTTGGAATGTTTTGGCTATTGTTGGCCGTATCTATATGCGTGCTTGTCCGGGGGCCTTGCAAGCACGTGGAGAGGAATAGGTAAAGAAGGCCAAATTACTGATATCAAATGATATCTAATATACCACAAGCCCGGGCTAGAAACTGCAGTAACAACTACACTGTTATAGTGCTATTATTCCACTTTAAACATCCTGTGGAATTCTGGGGTTTGTAGTTTACTGAGGCCTAAGACCTCTCTGGCTGAGAAATCTAAATGTCTCTCCCTAAACTGCAAACCCCAGGATTCCATAGGATGTTGGAAGTGAAATAATATCTCTGTAACAGCTTAGTGCGGAAATGGCCATTGTCAGACAGCAACTCCTAACATTCTTTACCTGAGCTAAGGGTGATATGAGGTGTGGGTCAGCAACATCTGGAGGGTCTTATAATTTCCATCTCTAGTTTTTTTTTTTAAAAAAGCACATACTTTAAGAAAAGCACATCCCCAAATTCACATGAATTGCCCCCATAGAATGAAAAACATTTGCCAGTCTGATATGGAACTGGGGTGGGAAGTGCATGCTGGAGAGACCCCAAGAAACACAATAAAAATTAAACTTATAAAATTTTCACATCTCTGTATTGACACAGTGAGAGATATCTTAGAATAGTTGTCCTGTTTTTATGTGTAATGTACAGTACTGTCCTGGTTCTTACATTAGAATAGGTTTTGCTCAACTCAGCTAGAGAATAGCAATAGAAATAGCATGTGTATTTCTATCCTGCTTATTAGCTAAGTGCTCTCTAAGTGGTTTACAATGTGTTGGCTAATTGGCCCCAACAAACTGGGTACTCATTTTTCCAACCTGCGGAAGGATGGAAGGCTGAGTTAACCTGGAGCACGGCAGGATTGAATTCACAACCTTGTGGCTACAGTACCGGCACCAAGTGTCACCAGTACTGACAGCAAGTGTCAAAATTACCTCAGAGCTGATTCCTACATCACTTTCAAGCTGGAGCTTTTGACTTGAAAAGGGAAAAGCCCTCTGGCATATCTTAAAGGTTAAAATGTTTTTTCTGTGAAGGAAAGGTTTGGACTCTGAGGTATCTGTAGTAGAATTGCTCTTGTGTTTGAATTGTCCCAGTGAGATATCAAATCTACCCTTTGTCCAGTCAAGTTCTGTCAGGTGCAAAACAGTACAAATTCATAGGCTCATATTTCTTACTAATATCCAGCCTGACAATTCTCAAGGCCCTGTGGTCTATCCATTCAGATTACTAGATGCAGAACCCAGCTCTCTAAAGACTGCTTAATTCATCATGTGGTGAGAGCTCTGCACTGGGCTTACTAGTTTGGGGAAAAGCTCTTGTAGGCACTAACTCTCTCTCTGTCTCTCTCTCTGTCTCTGCAGGACCTTACAGGCTATAGATTTTAAAAACAGACAATTAACTGGAGTAGCTCCGAAAGCAAGGAAAGAAAAAGAAATCAAGTTGAAGTGTTACCCTGTTTTCTGGGGGTCTCGGGAGGGACACCTAAATGCGCTCTCAGTTATACAAGTTGGGGGAAACTAGCCAAGAGCACAAGCTAGCAATACGAGAGGCAGGGCAACGGAGTGAGATCTTTTACCCAGAGTCTACGGGGTCAGGCCAAGTCAAGGAACACAAAGAATTGAAATAATAATTGTGGTTTTTATTAAAATACAATCAAACAGTGTATGCAACACACTCACACAGAGAACTAAAGAAAAAAAGGTTGGAGTGGGATAGAGGGATTTTTAGAGGAGTAGTTGGTTTGGGTAATACTGCACCTGTCCTGAAGCCCGGGTAGTCTGCAGCAGAAGTTCGGAGATATGGAGTCTCAGGATGTGGGACTGAGGGGAAGGTTCACCAAGCAATGTGGAAGCAAGGCAGGATGGAAATTGGGAGCGATCCAAGGAAGCTCAAAAAGTCAGGGGTTTTTAAAGGGGACAATGTAGCCACAGGCTAATCCGTACTTGGGGTTTCGGGCTGAGAGAAAGCCTCCGAAAGGTCAGAATTTAGCATGATTGAGTTAGGTCTGAATTGACAATGGAGTAGACAGTGTGCAAACGCAGAGAGCTTGACAGATGAGGATTCTTCTAATCAAGCTGCCTGCTTAGGGCAGGGACTTCTTTGTACGTAGCATGCATACCTGATGAGGATACTTGCCGTGAGGTCTCCTGAAGTGGCAGTTTGGCTATTTCTGGCCAGCCTGTATTTGTTTTAAATATTCCAGTGATTAGTGACTGAGCCTGTTTGTGTGCTTGTCTGGGGGCCTTGCAAGCATGTGGGAAGGAATGGGTGATGGAGGCCAAATTATTGATATCAAAGTGACATCTAATGTCACCCCAAGTGCAGCTTAAGAACTACAGTAACAGAAGACAAGCTGGTTTTGAAACACAAACAATTAATTCTTTATTAAAAGACAGGAAAACATAGCAGCAGAACCCAACAGAATAATCTGTGTTCAATACAAGCTGTTTCTCAAAAGAAAAGAGAGGGAGAGTGGTACGGGAGCTAAAACCCAACTCCTGAACAAACTAAAAGGGCTAAAGATATACATTTAAGTTTCAGGGACTGCAGACTAAGACATACACTTAGGCCATTTTCGCACTGGACTTTTAAAATGGCGCAGAGCGATGTCCGACTGAGGTCTTCTGCACTGTAGAGTGGACTGGGATGGACTACTTTTTCTAATTCCATACCTCAGTCCAGTTCTGCATGACCGATACTGGTCACGCAGCATGCTTTTTAAAAACCTCTTTTTAGAGGTTTTTAAAAAGCACAGAGTGTGCAACTCCGTGCCACTCCGTCGCCGCGCTCTGGAGCAGATTTGCAGGCGTGCGCAAGTGCGTGCCTGCAGATCTTCTGGGGGCAGGCTTTCAGCTGGTGAGCTTCTCCAATTGGTGGAGAGCCTCCACCAACCGGAAGCCACTGTTTTGGATGCCGGAGCAGCGCGGAGCGATGAGCTTGCGCTGCTCCTTGTCGCGACGGACTCACCCGGACGCTCAGGAAATCCGGTGAGTCCTGTTTTTGCGCAGCTCCTTCCCCACATCTGGAAAGGGCCATAGATTCTTCCAATGGAAAGAAGAGTCCAGTTGGCTGGGTGGCTGAACATCAGGGCAGCAAGTTCTTCTCCTGGGGAATCTCTGTGGTCCTTCCAGGTTTTTTCTCATCTGTTTCTATGGTGTGTCTCCTCTGGCATTCCTCTAGGCTCCTTCTTTCAGCTTTTTTCTATCTGGAGTGCAGGTCTGCAAGTCTGTGTCTGCAAGCAGGCTCTTTTCTTCTCTTAGGGGAAGCAGACATCCTTCAAGCCTGTGTGTCTGTATTTAACTTTTCCTAACTTGAGGGATATCACCTGGATTCAAGCATATATCTTCTGGGAGGGGCTAACATGACCTTAATGTTATTCTCTGTAGATTCAAAAGTTTAGATTGGAATATCACCTCTGCTCATTACCCTATTGGTACTTACAGTGACTCCTAAGCAGTCTGAGGAGATGCAAACAATAGATTCTGCACACATAGGACAAGGACAGTCCAATACAGCCATTTGCTCTCTTTCAAATCTGGATGGGATTTCCCAACATCTCTGGACAATGCACATTACCTTACAGTGGGATTTATACCACTCTGAACCAGTTAAATACTGATTTTTCTCCTAAATACTTCAAGGAGACATTTATTTGTCAGCAAGAGGGAGGCTTTTTTTGGTGGGGAGGTTCCAGCTTTAATTTCAAAATGGGGCCTGATTTCTCCAAGACGGACCTGGGGTTCAGGACACTGATTGCCCTGCACATATGTAGACGTGGACCATTTCCGCACAAGACTGTTATAGCGCTTTGATTCCACTTTCAACATCCTATGGAATCCTGGGGTTTGCAGTTTTGGGAGGGGCCGGCCTCCCCCACAAAACTGCAAACCCCAGGATTCCATAGGATGTTGAAAGTGGAATCAATGCGCTGTAACAGTCTCGTGCGGAAATGGCCTATGGCAAGGGGAAATTCCCTTCCTAATGCATCAAAGTCTACTTGCAATTAATATTTACCAAGCATAACTCATAAAAATCGGGGTTAGCTAGATTTTAGGCATCTCCATTAAAGGAGAGCAAAAGTTTAGAAAACCCTGGCTTATAAAATTGCTTTTCATCTGACTGTTTGCTACAGCTAACTACTGATAATTAGAGCCCGTGCCCAAGGTCAGGCCTATGGGAGCAAATCATGTTTTGGTATGTCTGAATAAAGTCCAAAGACCACTCATGAATAATACTAAAACCAGTAATTATTGAAATTGGTACTCAATGTGTATCCACTGGGCAGCCACTCTGTAATTGTAGATTAAAACCTTGGTGTGAAATTAGACAGGCAGTGGATTTAAAGAACAGAATTAAGACTTATATCAGCAGCAGGTAGCCAATGGCTACTTTTGTAAATAGTAATCTTGAAAACAGGTTTTTGCTTTGTTTTCAGAACAATTTGCTCAACAGGTAATCAGTAATGCTGCTGGAACAGTCCCCTCCCATGAGAATTCATGAGACCCAGCAGAAGTTGCAGGTTGGCTACTTCTCTTCTTATTTTTACCATGAAGACTAATCCACCTTTGTTTCTTTTCTATTTTTATGTTAATTTTTAAGCTAACTTTATTAATATTGTAAGGGTGATTTTAGGATTTTTTTCCTGCATCATCTACATGGAAAAGAGAATAATAAACATATCCTGGCAATCTGTATTGCAGTTATGGATTCATAATCTTGCGTTATGAATCCATTACTGCTCTATATTCTCTAACACTAATCATAAGCATGGCACTATTGCCACAACTGTAAATGCCCTCCCAAACTGTGGCCTTTTCTGCATGGCCATGGGTTCTCAGCATGAGAACAGGAGAGGAGCGGAACTGCGATGATGCTTCAGCATGATGTCATTGTGGTCTCACCCTTGTCTCATCGCCAGCCTGTGTGATTGTGGGGTAAATCATTGACAGATTTTCTCCATCAGTGACCCCTCGATTGTGTGACTCTCCCATACTTACCTGCCATGAGGAAGGGCCAGAAGTGTGATGGAGGTGCTTCCTGCCCCAGTGCAGCATGGAAAAGAGCCCAGCTGTGCTGTGGAAGGAAGAGGCATGTCTCTTGCACTCCCTTCTGCAGAGAGCTGGTCTGGTGTGGAGGGGAGCATTCCTGTCATGCTCCCTTCTTACCAAAGGCACTGCCAAGATTGCAACTGGAGGATGACGAGATAAAGTAAGGTGCTGGAAAGGCCCTACTCAGTGCAGAGCTGCACTGAGAGATGGAGGTCTGCTCACCTGGTGATCAGGATGCAAGAGGGTGGTGTTTCTATTCTCCTCCTTGCTGGAAGCAAAGAGGCATCAACACTTGCATAGATTAGTGAAAGGGAGCTCTGAAGAGCATGTCTGACCTTTTGTTTCACCTCTCTTTTTGTTTCTTTGATCTATGCTTTCAAGCCTTTTTTTGGTTTCCTTCCTGCCTTCAGAGATCACTTCCCCATTGTTCCAATAGTTTGTTACTCCTTTGTCTTCCGTCGTCTGGGAAGGGAACATCCATGAGGTTCCTGCCTTGGGATGGCTTACACTTACTCATGAGAGGCAGCTATTTAGGGGTTCTTTTATTAAAAGTTAGGGAACCTTTCTTAATCTATCTCCTTTCCTAACCAAGATGGATTTTGTGAAACAATAAATGTAAGTTTTTCCTTTTTTTTTTTTACCTTGAACGTTTTTCTCCTGTTTACTACTGCATGCTCATATTGTACTTTCTAATGTTGTACTCTGCTTGATGTAGATACCAAATAGTCCTGCACCCTCACCAGTGAGAGAGACTCCAACAATCAGAAGTAGGACCTCTGTTGCAATTCCTTGTTGCAGGCTCACCTGCTGGTGGGAGAGGGCTGGAAATGGCATCTTCTGCACTCTGGTTGCCAGCTGAACAGAATTCCATCTCCTGGTGCAGCTGTTGCTTGGTAAAGTAGGTTTGGGAGGGGTTCAGACCAGGAGATGTTCAAGTCGTTTCCAACTTATAGGGACCCTAACTTATCATGGGGTTTCTAGGGGCTGATAGTGTGTGATGCACTCAAACACTCAAACCACTTACATCATGCTAGCTCTCATATTATTTGTTATTCTTCCATAAGTAGGCAATGTAGAATGTGGACTATGCTTAATAAACAAAATACATATTGATGACAATGAAATTCCAAGTCATAGGATCATAGAATCATAGGGTTGGAAGAGATCACAAGGGTCACTGAGTCCAAATGCCTGCCATGTAAGAGCACACCATTAAAGCATTCCCACAGATACCCATCTAACCTCTGTTTAAAAATCTCCAAAGAAGGAGACTCTTCTTCTCTTCTACATTTTTTTTTGTTATTTTGGTTCAGCTTCAGGCTGTCTCTGTGTCCCTAGATGAACCTGCTTAGGTTCATAAGATCTTCAAGGGAAGCCCTTCTCTCAGTCCCACCACCTCGTTAGGAGCTCTCTGTGTGGGCTTTTAATAGTTTGCGTTTTTTCATATGTTTTGCTTATTTTTATCTTTTCATAAATATGTTTTAATTTTAGGTATTGTTTAACTAAGCGCCAGCATGGTGTAGTTGTTTGAGCATTGGGCTATGACCCTGGAAGTTCAATGTTTGATTCTCCTATTGGCCATGGAAACCCACTGGGTGATTTTGGGCACATCAGACACTCTCAGCCCCAGAAAACCCCATGACAGGTTTGCCTTAAGGTTGCTATAAGTTAGAAACAACTTGAAGGCAAACAACAACAGCCCAAAAACAGTTTGTGTTTCAATAATTGTGAATACATTTTTACTTCTTATCATGTAAATGTTTTTCATTGTATTTCTTTTAAATTTTGTAAGCTACCTGAGGTCCCAAAATTGAAGAAAAAGTGGAGTAAAAATTGTAATGATTGACCCTCTATAGCAGCTTTCTAGAAGAAAATGTGCTGAAATGTTGCTGTAGAAGGAGCAAGATTTTTCCTCTTAGCTATCACTTAGACCAGTGGTTCTCAACCTGTGGGTCCCCAGATGTTTTTGGACTTCAGCTCCCAGAAGCCCTGAGCATTGACCATAGTGGCTAGGGCTTCTGGGAGCTGAAGTCTACAAACATCTGGGGACCCACAGGTTGAGAACCACTGACTTAGACCCTGAAGACCTGCTGCCCACTCATACTATATAATTAGAGCACTATTATTCATAGAATCATAGAATCATAGAAATGTAGAGTTGGAAGAGACCGCAAGGGCAATCCAGTCCAACCCCCTGCCATGCAGGAAAACCCTCAAAGCACTCCCGACAAGTGGCCATCCAGCCTCCGCTTAAAAACCTCCAAAGAAGGAGACTCCACCACACTCTGTGGCAGCACATTCCACTGTCGGACAGCCTTGACTGTCAGGAAATTCCTCCTGAGGTTCAGGCGGAATCTCCCCTCCTGCAGCTTGTATCCATTGCTCCTTGTCCTGGTCTCAAGAGCAGGAGAAAACAAGCCCACTCCCTCCTCAACATGACATCCCTTCAAATATTTAAACATGGCTATCATGTCCCCTCTCAACCTTCTCTTCTGCAGACTAAACATACCCAGCTCTCTAACTCTGTCCTCATAGGGCATGGCTTCCAGGCCCCTCACCATTTTGGTTGCCCTCCTCTGGACCTGCTCCAGCTTATCCATATCCTTCTTGAATTGGGGTGCCCAGAACTGGACACAGTATTCAAGATGAGGTCTAACCAATGCAGAATAAAGTGGTACCAATACCTCCCTCGATCTAGACAACATACTCCTATTGATGCAACCAAGAATTGCGTTGGCCTTCTTGGCTGCCGCATCACACTGCTGACGCATGTTCAGCTTGTGGTCTATGAAGACTCCTAGATCCCTTTCACACGTACTGTTAGCCAGCCACGTGTCCCCCATCCTATATTTCTGCATACCATTTTTTCTGCCTAAGTGTAGGACCTTACATTTCTCTCTGTTGAAATTCATTTTGTTAGCCTTGGCCCAGCTCTCCAATCTGTCCACGTCCTTTTGAATTTTGATCCTGTCATCAGGCGTATTAGCAACCCCTCCCAATTTGGTGTCATCTGCAAATTTGATCAGCGTGCCCTCTATTCCTTCATCCAAGTCATTAATGAAGATATTAAACAGCACCGGGCCCAGGACAGAACCCTGTGGCACCCCGCTAGTCACTTCTCTCCAGGATGAGAATCTGCCATTGGTGACCACCCTTTGGGTACAGTCAGTCAACCAGTTACAAATCCACCTGACAGTAGCCCTGTCCAGTCCACATCTTACTAGCTTCTTTGCAAGAATGTCATGGGGAACTTTGTCAAAGGCCTTACTGAAATCAAGATATACTATGTCCACAGCATTCCCTTCATTTATCAAGCAAGTAACTCTATCATAAAAAGAGATAAGATTAGTCTGGCATGACCTATTTTTGAGAAATCCATGTTGACTTTTCGTAATTACGGCATTGTTTTCTAAGTAAATAGAAACTGACTGTTTGATGATCCGCTCCAGGATCTTTCCAGGTACTGATGTCAGGCTGACTGGGCAATAATTATTTGGGTCCTCTTTTTTCCCTTCTTGAAGATGGGGACAACATTTGCCCTCCTCCAGTCTGCCGGAACTTCTCCGGTCCGCCAAGAGTTTTCAAAGATTATAGCAAGAGGTTCCGCAATGACCTCTGCTAGTTCTTTTAAAATCCTAGGATGCAATTCATCTGGCCCTGGAGACTTGAATTCATCCAGTGTGGCCAGGTATTCCTGTACCACCTCTCTATCTATTCTGTGCTGCATTTCCCCCACTTCCTCACCTGCTCCCCAACCGCCAGGTTGCGTGTTTTTATCCTTTTGGGAAAAAACTGAGGCGAAGAAGGTGTTGAGGAGTTCTGCCTTTTTTCTTCCTCCTGTTATTAATTCACCATCTTCCTTGCGCAGTGACCCTGTCATCTCCTTCTTTTTCCTTTTGCTGCGGACGTATTTAAAAAAGCCCTTTTTATTGTTTTTAATGTCTCTGGCCAGCCTAAGTTCGTTCTGTGCTTTAGCCTTCCTGACCTTCTCCCTACATCTCCTGGCTACTTGCTTATAATCTTCTTTGGTGATTTCCCCCTTCTTCCATTTCCTGTACATGTTTTTCTTAATACTTAGCTCAGCTGAGAGCTCTTTAGTCAACCATTCCGGTTTGTTCAGATGCCTTCCATTTTTCCTCCTTAATGGCACAGTTTTAGCCTGTGCCTTCAGTACCTCTCTTTTAAAGAACTCCCATGCATCCTGAACTCCTTTCTCACTGACTATTCTTGACCACGGGATTTCAGCCAGCAGCTCCTTCAGTTTACAGAAGTCTGCTTTTTTAAAATCTAAGACGAATGCCTGGCTACACTTGCCTTCTCTTCCCCACTGAATGCAAAATTCTAATAGGGCATGGTCACTCTCTCCTAAAGATCCAACCAGTTCTACGTCATTAACAAGGTCTTCCCTGTTGGTCAGGATCAGATCCAGAATATTTGATCCCCTTGTCGCCTCTTCCACCTTCTGGACCATGAAATTGTCTGCAAGACAAGCAAGAAACTTGCTGGACCTTGCCGCCTTTGCAGAGTTTGACTGCCAACATATATCCGGGTAGTTGAAATCTCCCATTATTACTGTATCTCTCCTTTTTGAATGTGCAGTCATTTGGTCTATGAAAGCGCCATCGAGGTCCTCAGTCTGGCTTGGAGGTCTGTAGTAAACCCCCACTATAATATCCCTATTGTTTCTCGCTCCCTTAATTCTTACCCAGATGCTCTCGACCTGGCTTCCGGTGTTCAAGTCATGGATCTCTTCACAGGTGAAAACATCCTTGACATATAAGCCTACTCCTCCTCCTTTCTTATTTGGTCTATTTCTACAAAATAGGCTATACCCCTCTATTCCTACATTCCAATCGTGAGACTCATCCCACCAGGTCTCAGTGATGCCTATCAAATCATATTTATTTTGCTGTACTAGGAGTTCAAATTCATCTTGTTTGTTTCCCATACTCCGTGCATTAGTGTAGAGACACTTAAGTCCCCGTACCCTTCCTGCAAGTCCCATAGCATTGTTTCCACCCCTCCCACGGTTGGATGCTATTCCTACTTGGCCAATATCATTTGGGCCTTTTCCCCCTGCACTTGCCGAGTCCTTGTCCTGAATAATCTTGTCTCCCTCCCCAGTTGTACTTAGTTTAAAGCCCTCCTAATCCTCCTTGTGAGACTGTTTGCAAAAACGTTCCTGCCAAGTTTCGTGAGGTGACTCTTCCTGCTGTGATTCCATTCTATGGAATCCTGGGGTTTGTTGTTTGATGAGGCACTGACCTCTCTAGCTGAGAATTCTAAATGCCTTTTCCCGAAATGACCAATTCCAGATTTCCAAAGTATGGAGTCATGGCAGTTAAAAGGGAATAAAAGTGCTATCATTTTGTATTGTGAAGGACTCCCTGCTGATTTAAGATTTGAACATTTGCATGGGCAGAATCGAAGGGGCTGCGGAATAAACACAGGGCACGAAAACTGGAAGACAAAAGGCCACAAATTTATTGGCTGCAGCATACAAATGGGTTGGCCTACACATGGGTCTGGATCCCAGCATTGATCAACCCGCTGTTGACCAATAAGCCCAAACTTCCAGCCCGGTGCCAGAATCCCCAGGCAATGGCAGGAGGAGCCTACCGGCCAGCACCCCCCAGCCACCAGACAGTGCAAGAAAGGCATGTCCCCCTGAACTGGACATGCTCCCCACTGCCTTGCACCCCCTAACTCCATGAGGGACCACCAAACCAATGCCCAAAGGCCATTGGCCCCAATCAACGTAGATCCAAGACTCATGCAACTGCCTGAAGTTGTGACTAGAAATGCAAGGACAGTATACAATAACAAAACAGCAAACAATAAACAGTAATGGAGGGAGGAAGGGAGGGATGGAGGGCAGCTACCGAGACATGAAAAGGCAGCCCTGGTGGAGGCGGGGGGATTAAATCACCCCGCAACCTCCCAGCCAGACCATAATAGCCACTGGGATTGTGGGGGGGGGGTGCAATCCGATTGGCTGTCAGCCTTGTGGGCATCTGGGAACCTGACAACCCAGCCCAGCCAACAGAAATGGCCCTCCCCTGGCGTCCCATTCCTCCACGATCACTCCACCCTGCAAATGCTGCCACACAGGGAGGTAAGTCATGCAGTGCACTTCGTGGAAAGCCCACTTGAGCTTCCAACTATCATTCAGCTGTATCAGAAAAGAAGGGAACATGTTTTTAATTAAAATAAAATAAAATCAATACACTCCCTTCTTTCCTTTCATGGGTTGAACAGCTTGGACAAAAGCAGCCTTGCTGTCTATGTTTGGTTTATTTATTTGTTTCAAAACAATTTATTTATTTATTGGGAAGAAATCCTAAACTACCCTTCAGCTCCTGAAAGGCCCTCATGGAGGCTTGCAATGAGTAAAAATGCATTCTAAAAAAAAAAAAAAAAAAATTCTGTGGTCTGAAAATCCAGCTACAAATGCAAGCCAAGAATCATAAGTCGTTTGACAGCAATAGAAGTCTTAACCATTAGTGATAAAAAGCAAACAAGTTTTACTTGGCATAAGTTTGCAACAAGGAAAAATGTATGTTGGTGGAAAAATGCTCAACCAAGATCCTTAATATTTAAGACAACAAAGGAAACTTACCAAGCTTTGCTAAAATGCTAACAGGTTTTATTTGGCATAAGCTTTCATGGACTGTAGTGTACTCCCATCAGATTCATGTAATGAAGTGGACTAGAGTCAATGGATGCTTATGCCATATGGAATATATTAGTTTTTATGGGGCCATAAAACTTGCTTTTTTTCTGCAACAAATCAGAGAAAGGAGCTAATTAAAATAAATTATCAATTAAGTGGGAAATGTACTAAGCTAAAGAGACATTCCATGAAAAGTGAAGTTTTCTTAGATGGTGGGAGAGGTGTGTTTGGCCAGCAAAGGAAAAACAAAGGAAGCATGAGTGAAGAGCACCCAGCAAAATCCACAGAGGAATCTGTCTCAATGATTTATTGATAGAAAGACCAACACTTTTCAGCCTGTATGCAGTTTCAAAGGTCTTCTTCAGTGGTTAGGTAAAATTATACAAAGAGACGTTGCATAAATACATAAGAAAACAATGCATCATTTTACAATACAGTCAGTCCTCCACATTTGTGGGTTTGACTTTCATGGATTTAATTATTTGCAACTTTCTCCAACCCCTGCCCCTTCGTCTCAGGAGCTTCTTTTCTGGGGAACCTTCCCACCCGGTGGCTCCAATCAGGCCATGCAGCCCTTTAAAAATCCGCCTCTGGTCCTGTTCCTCCTTCTGGTCCTCCTTCTCCATCAGCCATCATCTGGCCAGCTAAGGCTAATACCAAGAAGGATATTGACAAACAGGAACATGTCCAGAGGAGTGTGATCAAACTGATGAAGGATCTGGAAACCATGCCCTATGAGAAGCAGCTTAGGGAGCTAGGTATATTTAGCCTGATGACAAGGTTAAGAGGTAACATGATAGCAACGTTTAAATATCTGAAGGGATGTCATGTTGAAGATGGAGCAAACTTATTTTCTGATGCTCCAGAAACTAGGACGTGGAACAATGGATTCAAACTACAGGAAAAGAGATTTCACCCAAATATCAGGAAGAACTTCCTAACAGTAAGAGCCAGACAACTGTGGAATATGCTGCCTGGGAGTGTGGTTGAATCACCTTCTTTGGAGGTTTTTAAACAGAGGCTGGATAGGCATTTACTGGGGGTACTTGAGTGTGCATTCCTACATGGCTGGGGGTTGGACATGATGGCTGTTGTGGTATCTTCCAACTCTATGATTCTATAGCCCAATTTCTCAGCACCACAAACTGTCTTTCAATGCTCTGCCACATACCTGAGGAAAGAGATGGGTGAGAGAGTGAAGAACTATAGGGCCACTGTGCTGAAACCCACACTTTCCATCTCCTTTCCTTGACCTGGTTTGGACCTTGGCTCTCTGCTGTCCTCTGTGGCCTGTATGCACCATTTGAAATTTAACTGGAGAAAGTTCTGAAACTGAAAATCTCACACCATTTACTGGAGAAAAAAAAAGACACATGTGGACTAGGGCTGTGTGTGTGTGTGTGTGTGTGTGTGTGTGTGTCAGCATATGTCAGAAAAACAACAAAAAAGAAAGCTTTGCTAGATAACATTCAAGGGCACTTCAGTGTAACTGGGCTGAAGGAAAGGAGGTTGTTGAAAAATTTATAAGTTTTATAAGAGTGGGAGTTGATCAAGATCCTTATATAGGCCTCTGGGGATCAAATATGTTAATTTTAAAACCCACTCTGGAGGCTGCCCAGCTTGACCTATGTATTAAAAGTTGCCTAGGGCTTGATTTCCATGTTCCTTGAAGTTACAGCTTCTGTATTTGGCTTAAGGAAATCTTAAGGTAAAGTCTGGAAGGTGAAATATTATGTATGAATTTCTAAGTGAATTAGAACCAAAAGAGTGCTGGAATTTCTTAGTGGGATTCAAAAGACACAGCGGTGTTAGTCTGCGTAAGCATAAAAAGATTTAAAGAAACCCTGCACCACATTCAAGGCTAACAGAAAAAATGGAATTTCTAGGACATGGTGTCACAGACTCAACTCTACTTCATGAGATATATGGAGTGGAGCCTCTGGAGCAGACATCTATATGGATGGGTAAAAGGAGGGAGGAGAGTGTGAATTGTAGTAGAAGTGAAAACCATGTTGGTGTGATGATGAAGGGATAATTCTGTTATCATGAAGTACGCTACAATCTGTGATGCAACATGAATGGCTGTAAATATTGTTTAATTGGCATGAAATCAATATAAATCTTACACTTATGGCTGAAAAGCTATGTGGTCTTGTCCTAGTTTAAGGAAGCTTCCATCAGAGTTCTTTGTTTTTAGGAGTTCAAATCATTCTTAAACTTTCTTTTGTTCTTAAACTTTTTTTTGTATCATAGACACACATTAGGATTTATACCATATTATGTAATGTAATATGTTATGTGTTTCCCCAGTAGACAATTCGCTGTATTGTATTCTGCTAAGCATGCTTGCAGTGGCCTATGGCTATAAGCAATACACATTTTGAAATTAAAAAAAAAAAACCTATCAAAAATGTTGGAAAAAAACTATTAGCAACAATAATGTTACCCTGTTTACTGGGGGTCCCGTGAGGGACACCAAAATATGCTCAACTATAGGTGGGGAAAATTAGCTCTGAGCACTGCTTTAGTGTTACAAGAGGCAGGGTAACTTAGCAGGATCTTGAACCCTATGTCTGCGGGGTCAGGCCAGTCAAGAAGCAAACCGTTTTGAAAGAATAAATGAGATCTTTATTAAAATACAACCAAACAGTGTACGCAACTCACTCACTCAGATAACTATAGAAAATAAAGGTGTGAGAGAGATAGAGGGATTTTTCAGAGGGATAGTTGATTTGAGTGATACGAAACCTGTCCTGAAGTCCGGAAGAATAGAGAGCGGTACTGGGGTTCGATGTGGTTCAGCACGTGGAGCTGAGGGGAGGCTCTCCAAGCAAAGAGGCAGCAAGGCGGTCTGGAACTTGGGAGTGATCTGAGGAGGGACTCGGAATCAGGGGTTTTTATAGGGAGAAGTGTGACTGTAGACTATGCCGTACTTGGTGAGAACAATGGATTTCGGGTGTGAGACAAAGCCTCGGAAAGGTCAAAATTAAACATGATTGAGTTAGGGCCAAATTGACAAAGGAGTAGCCAGTATGCAAATGCGCGATGCTGGATAGTTGATAGTTCAGCTAGTCAAGATACCTCCTCGGGGCAGGGACACATACATAATAGGGTGTTTGCCGGGAGGTCTCCTGAAGCTGTGATCTGGCTATTTCTGGCTTGCCTGTACTGTTTAGGAATATTGCAGCAATCAGCTGCCAAGCCTAGTTTCGTGCTTGTCCGAGGGCCTCACAAACATGTGGAGAGGGGTGGTGGAAGAAAGCCAAATTATTGATATCAAAAGGATATCTTTATTTTATCGCCGAGGCGGCCTAGAAGCTGCAATAACAATAAGGTAATGCAAGAACAGTAAACTACCTGGTGTGTTATATCACTTCTAAGAACCCAATGGGAAGAGGGAGAGATGCTTACATATACATAGCTGAAGCAGGTGTGCTTCCTTACTCCATCTCTAGGACTGAGAGTTTGCAGGTTCTTGCCACTTGTCAGCTAATTCTGGATTCTGTTACCTTTATGAACTTCTGGTCACCTGAGTGCCCAACTTATGATGGTGGTTAAACCAGACAGGCTGAGTTAAGATCAACATTCCACTTAAGCATCCTTAAGCACTGGAATTTCAGGATACTCTTAGAGGCTCTTTATTGTATGCCTTCATCTAATCATCTAATATATAAAAGTCAAAGTTTGTGAGTTTGTGTCAGGCAGGTAAAGACCTCATATGATTGGCTGCCTGTGAAGATTCTATGGAATCCTGGGGTTGGCAGTTTAGAGAGGGGCCTTTAGAATTCTCAGTGAGAGAGCTCTTGGGTCTCAGGCTGGCTGCTATGGAAACGAGGCCTAGCAGCAAGGAGAAGGCCAGTGAATTCCCTCAGGAAAGCAACCTCTCTGTATGTTAACAACTCTGAATACAGATTGGATTGGGGAATATGGGGAAAAGTTATAAGTACTGGACAAGACAGTTTGGTGAGTTTTTAAGATGAAAAGAAATTGTTTTTTATTTAGCAATATAAAAAGTTGTAATTGTAGAGCTACTTTAAGGTATTTCTAACAAGTATTAACCATGAGAAAATAACATCCTGGGCAACGCCAGGTAAATATTCTAGTAGATATATAATCATAACTTTTCCCTCAGGGAGAAACACAGACATAGCAATATCTAGGTGCTTAAACTTCATTCCACTGCATGTAAGTCATCATGTATTACATACATCACACCCCATGACCTTCTATATGCCCACTTTTATAAGGACATTTCACAGGGACTTCATCTTTCTATCCAGCTCTTTAACAGGCTTAGCAATAATTAACCATTAAACCATTTACATAGCCTTTTAGCCAGCGTAATCATTGTAGTTTCCCATTGTGTCTGCTAAGGTAGTATGCAGACATTCATAAAGACTTTTACATGTACAGAATTCTGTCCCTTGTATTATATTTATAACCATCTTAATCATATATCTTAGCCGCTAAATTATAAATATGCTAACAAACTGACAGAAAGCCTGCTCATTCTCACATACGAGTATCTTGAGACTGCAATACTTAAGAATGCTTAAGTGGTGCATTGATACTTATGTTGCTTGTCTGGGTTTTACAGTTGGTCATGAACTGGGTGCCCAAGTGACCAAGAATTGGTAAAAGGGACCTCCAGACAGATAAAAGACTAGCTGACAAATGACAAAGAGCCCTCAGTCTCTCTAAAGAGACAGGGATGGTGAACCATGCCTGTTTCACTGCACCTCATGCTCTTGTTACCACCGGGTACTGGCCTAGCCTTTGGTGAACCAAAGATATCATTTTGATATCACAATTTGGCCCTACTCTGCCACCAGCCAAGTGTTTGTGAGGCCACCGAACAAGCTCGAAGCTAGGCATGGCTACTATTTGCTGCTCACACCAAACCAAGCCAGAGATTGCCAGATCTGCTTTAGGGGACCTCCCGAAACAAGCACCCTCATTATAAACAAAAAGACTCTCTGCCCTGAGAGGGCACCCTGGCGAGCTAAATGCTTAACTGCCGAGCTAGCCGCATTTACATACCAGCCATACTATTGTCAATTCGGAACATAACTCAATCATGTAAATTCTGACCTTTTGGAGGCATTGTCTCCAACCCAAAACTTATTGTTTTCGTCCAAGACCAGACTAGCCTATGGTCGTTCTTTCCCTGATAAAAGAACCCAGTTCTGAGAGCACTTTGGAACTCTCGCCAGATCGCCTTGGACTTCTACTCTGCTGCTCAGTTCAGCGAATTCTCCTCGGCCGCCATGCCGGGTTTCCTCTTCTACAATCAGCTTCCCCAGGACTGCAGGAAAGGTGGCGTATCACCCATTTCCCTTGAACTCTATTTTCCTTTTCTAGTTAGGAGTGTGGTTGTGTTGTTCTTGATATTGTTAAATAAATCTTAATTGCTATTTTGAACTGCCTGACTGCTCACTGACCTGACGCTGTAGACATAGGGTAAAAGATCCCCTAAGTTACCCTGCCTCTTGTTAGCCAAGAGAGTGCTCCAGCTAATTCTCCCCATCTTTGCTTGATTTGGTTTGTTGTTTGGGCGCCCCTTCCAGGACCCCCAATTCACAGGGTAACACTCTGTTCTGTGAATTGGAATGTAATTATTCTTTGGATTTCACACTGTTCCAGATTTTTCAGTGTGAATCTTGATATTTTTTTAAAAAGCTACTGAAAATGAGCTAATTGTATTTGCCTGTTTACTTTGCCTCTCTGATAATGATCTATGGTATCAATACAAAGTTGGTGAACAAGGTCTCCATCTTAACCAAAATTAACAAAAAAGAATCTGAGATACAAACTGGATGAATAAATAGACACACAACAAATTGGATTGCACTGTCTGCTAAGGAAAATCTGTTTATTGGCTGGAAGATCAACTGCATTTATAATTTTGAATTTCTTCCAGATCAGCCTGAAGTGTGTATAGTAATCAGGCATTACTATGGCATAAATAGTTCTGGAAGTGCCTAATGAAGTTCTCCTAGTTGATTACACCACAAAACAAGGACTAATTTTAGATAAAAAGTGTTATACTAGGCCTTAATTAGTTATGATATGCCAAAATGAATGCAAACAAGTAGGGTTCACAAATCTCAGGGCCCTGCCCGTTTTCTGGTCATTAGGGCAGAAAGGAAGAATCTCACAGTGAGGATATTGCCTTGAAACGTGTTTATACATATATATTTCCTACTTTGTTATACAGTGTGTTTTTGGTCTGAAACTCTGTGCAACTGCAGTTAATGCTTAACATATCATGCTTAACATCACTAAGGATTACCCCCTGTAAAATCACTGGGACATGCCCCCCAGGGTGACATCACAAAAGGACATCCACAAGTTTCAGGTTTGGAGCTTGACATTTCAGGCCCTGGGATAGTTTTACCTGGTAACTCTGCCACTGTGCTTTATCATGGCATATCAGTATACCCTCCAACATTTCACAGATGAAAGCTGGAACACATATGGCCAAGCAACATCAGAGTGTGCTTAAGATGTCTCAGTTACTAATGAGGTAGAAGACACAACATAAGAGGGGCTGTAGTGGTTTGGAAAGTTTCCATCTCTCCTCTTCTCTTTTCCCTGATGACTTAGGCCCTTTTTGCACAGCATTTGCTATGCGAAAGGGCCCCTCGAGCATCATGTGAATGTGAGGAGCGGTCCACATGAAGCACTCACAATTGTGCAACGTTCCAGGGGCTGGCAGGCACCGACTGTGCACTTTTTCATTTTTGGCTGTGAACCGAAAATGGTGCACGATCGCACATTGCTCTGGGGCCCCGTGCACACTTGCCTTGCATGCAGAACTCTGGAGCTGCAGCGCTCGCGCTTCCTGTTCCAGCGCAACCTGGGAAACTCCCAGGCTGCACTGCGGAAAGAAGAGGTGGGGCTCACGCGTGAGCAGGCGGCAGCTGCAGAGCTGAAGGAACTGGGATGCAAGAGCCTCTTGCTAGAGGCTGCTCACATGATCCCCACACCCCAGCTCTGTGAAAAGGTGCGTTGTGGAAAGGGCCTTAGTTGAGTGCAAAGTACTTTTGCACTTTGAACTCATTTTGCAGCAAATGAAGTAAACTGAGGAGAACGGTGGAAAGTAGGAAGATGAAAGAGAAACTGGGTCATTTTAAAAGCAGCTGAAAAAGTGGGATGACAGAGGACTAATCTGGACTGCCCCTACCAAGAGGACAGTTGGAAGATATGCACCACCCAAAATGAGGACATCCTCTCAATAAGATATTTGCCTCTCCAATGAAATTATCCTTCAGCTCCCAAGTTTCTATTATTGGAGAAAGTGGGACAGTGAAAATTATCTAGATCGAGGAATCTTATAGCTGCTCTATTCACACATCACTGCTACCTTTGCCCCTTTTTTTATTGGATGACTAAAGCACATTTCTAAATGCTCAGCAGAAGTTGTAAGTTACTGCAATGCTAGAAATTTGGGATTTGAAGGAAAATTTCATCCAATAGAATTCTTACTTTGGAGGGTAATGCCTTCATTTTGCCCCTCCCACCCCATAGCTACATCCTTAACTCAGAGTCAGTTTGTCTGCTGGCTGTTTGCCATAATAAATTTTTTAAAAAAGAGACAATTTGCTACCCCATTGAGATGGGAGCTGCCACTGGATGAAACATAACAGATTTCTTTAAAAAGTATGATGTAATCACTTTGCGCAGCACAAATGCATCAGGTTTCTATGAAGTCCACAGGAAGGGCATAATGGCATTCCTCTCATGATTTTTGTGTCTCCATAACTCTTAATTCAGAGTAGTTCTGAACACTTAGACTTGACTCTTTAGGAAGGTCACTCTTAATGATACAAACCAATTTTTATTTTACAGACCTTCCTCAGACTCCAGATATTTTCCACCCAAATCTGAGGAAATGGGTTTTGCTTTTAAAACCATTGTCTTCTGGACAATCATGTAACAGCTTACATCTTGTAACAATTTCCATTTTGCTATGGGCGCAGGAATCCTCAGGACAGAACTGCATACAGTCAGATTCAAGACTTACTGAGGTAACCAGAATGATCTTACCCCAAAATGGGGGTGACTCAGAGGTCCACCTGTGATGTCAGTGCCTCAATGAGAAAGTGGGGAATATTAGCTTAAAAAGGAGGTCTGCAAGAGTGGGGTAAGCTTATGAGATCTTTTACACCTTTGTTTCCCAGTACTAGTGCAGGGAAGAACCAACTGGAGATCCAAAAGTAAGCTTAATTGTTTTATTAGGGGATTTGTGTGCATTTATCATACACACAAGATCAAAGCAGTAACCTAATCATATTAGAGTAATTGAAGGAAAAGGGAGGAAAATTTGGATAGCGAGATTTTAGGGTGAAGTGGGTGATAGTTACCAATCCAGAAGAGCAGCAAAGAAGAAATATGGCTTAGATGTAGGTCTAAGGACAAATGGGAATCAAAGCAGCAGAGTGGTGACCAGCAATTGGTGTACTGTAAGTTGGTTGAAGTACAACTGCTAAACTGGAGTTTAAATACTCTTTTTCTGCCTGGAGGGTAAATGTGTTAATGGCTTTCTGGTAAACAGTGGAGTCCGAAGACTGGGCAGTGGGGTCCAGAATGAGCTAATGGCCTTAATATTAGGTGACAAAGGGTTAATGGTAGCCTTGATATCTCTTTAATTGTCAGACAGGTGTGGGGACAAAAGGGAAATCTTGCTGGTCAGAGGGAGAGGAGTTAAGACAATCATCCATCCTGTGGGAAAGTCTGGGATGCTATTGTCTCTTAAAGGTTGAGTCATTGGAGGCTAACTGTAAGTCCATTATTGCTGGAGTTTCCTGGTGATTTCCTGATTATGACCTGGCTGTGGCTTGAGGTCTCTTCTGACTTGATTTTGCAATGCACTTCTGTGGCCAGCTTTCCCTCTTAACTAGCAAAGCCATGCAGCCATAGGAAGGTATAATTTATAGTTATGCCAATTTATGTTTTTCAATTAAACCATATCAAACTTTGGGGTGTATGGCCTACTAACAGTATCAGAAGTAAAATACTCTGCCTTTAGTTTTAGTTTCCTCAGCTTTGTGTAAGAGTACCCCCCCCCCAAAAAGCAGCTACACATAGTCCAGCACTTCACAGATGAAAACTGGGACTGGTGTGGCCAAACAACCATGAAGTGTGGTCATGGTGAGACAGAATAATAAAAACTATATGCTGGCAGGAAAAATGAGTCATTCCCAATAATTTTACATTCAGAAGTATCTTGTTCTGAAAACTTCAAGAGTGTGAAGACCCATTTGCTTGGTAGTAAGACTCATTCAATTCAGTGCTTTTTACTTCTGTGTTTTTATGCATAGGGTAACATTGCAATCTAGATTAAGAAGTTAGGTTAAGCTTAGAGGGTCTGGAAAAAGCTATTTAACAACTTCTAGAGAAAAAGAAGAAGGTTGCTTGGTTCATATTTTCATATGAATTGACCTAATTTGCAATTCTTAAATTAGTCTGCAAATTGGAACATAATTATCGTTTGATTTTTGCACTTTCCTTAAAGTACTGAGGCAGTTCCCTGATGAAAAAAAGGTACATATTTAGGGAAACAGCACACAAAAATGCATGCGTTCAGGAAAATGACATAAAAAGATATAATTTTATTGTTAACCTGCATATACAAGGGGAGAAAACATGCAAAAAAACATACAGTGTGCCCTACATATACACAGGGCTTCCATTCCAGGAACCCTCACATAAAACAAAAAACATGAATGTGCCCACCCATTATCGTCAATGGACACAGTGTGTGTGCACCCATGCTGACATGGGCATGCACCCGGTCTGTCCATTGATGATAACTGGATATATGGCTTTGTCTGACCTCACATTCATGTGTGTTGAGGTCGCATCAGTAGAGGATGGACTGTAAACATTTTTATGCCTATAGAAATGCACTCCCAAATGATTATGAGTGCTTGTTTAGATTTAAAGCAAAATTCACATTGATGTCAAAACTGAACAAAGGAACTCATGAAAACAAGCAAGCAAACAAACAAACAAAAAAACGAACCATGTGAACATTAAAGACAGAGAAATTCTTCCATCCTTACTGAGGACTGCAGTCTCATACAGAGTGGAGGAAACTGGACCCACTTGAGCACTCCTACTAATTCCAAACAAAACAGCACCCAGCCATTTCACAATAGGTTCTGAAAAGAATGCTGCTTTTTTCCCTAAACAAGACCAGATCGTAAATGAGCTTTAGTTCCCTTGCAGCACAAACTATATTGGCATTTATTAGCATCCCTTGCTGGAAATGGATTTTTTTTTCTTTGCAAGGGAACAATCCCTTTTTTCTTCCCGTGGTGTGAAAGGTGAGATAAGTGTACCTCCTGCTTAGCAACAGTTTCTATTCTCTCCTTGACAGCTTTCAGCTTCTTCTTTCTTATTCACAGCATGCTTTCTGGTGTCATTACTTCTCAGTTTCTGTCTTTGGCTAACACCAGGAATCCTCCAGAGGTGCGTCATTTCCATCACTGGCAAGTCGATATTCATTTGCTTTCTTCAAGGCTTTGCAGCTCTGCTCCATAAGCACCACAGAGGGCCTGATTGTTAAAGCAATTAAGCAGGGTGTATCACGCCCAAGCCAATTGTTGATGGGCTTTTCTGGTCCCAGAGAATGTTAAGTCCAAAAAAGACGACAAATGGCAATTTACCCAACTGATTATTGGCTGGTTTAAAACCCACTTGGCTGTTGGCAATGGCCTCATTTCAGCGGAGCAATATGAATTCAGAAACTCTGAAATCAATCTGGGGATTTCTCGATCGCATAACAAGATGTCCCTTTGTGCAGATTTGAAATTAAGGAATAAACTAAGGGGTTTATATGAAGAGCTAAGAAGATCTGTTAGCCAATGAAGAACTGAGATAAACCAAAATGCATTCAATGAGATCACCCAGAGAGGAGTAGATAATGTAGATTTGTGTAGTGAATCCCTAAATGGGCAAACTTCATCTTAGAAACTTGGCTTTTATTTTTTTGATGTATTTATCCATTGTTACTTGCCTAAATTTCATGACGGGGACCCAGCAATGACTGAAGAGACATCCATTCTGGGAAAAACTGTACTGTTACAAAAAGAAATGGGTAATGTTTGTCCCAGTAGTTCCCAAATCTGGTCAGTAGTTCCAAAATTTGAATCTTTGTCAGTTGTGTAGGGACAACGGGGCCAATGGGGGTGGTTCACCCCCATCGGCAATGTTTTTGGAGCATCCTGACTCGTAGCCATGCCCCTGCGTACTGTGGCCACACCCCCGTGCACCATGGCCACACCCCCACACTGTAGCCCCTCCCCTTCCCACCCCCCTCCATACGCTCCAAGCTCCGCCACTGATCCTTGTATGTTGTTGGACTACAGTTCCCAGAATTTTTGCCTTTTTGCCATGCTGGTTAGGGTTTCTGAGAGTTGTAGTCCAGCAACTTCTGGCCACCCATGACTAGGAATCATTGTGCGATGGTTTTTTATCCTATTAGGATCTTTACAACTCCCTAACCTCCAACCTCTGCCATCCCACTTTTTCAGATGCTTTTAAAACATCCCAATTTCTCTTGCCTCTTCCCACCTTCCCCCTTTGTCCTTAACTTACTCCACTTGTTGCAAATTGAGTTCAAAGCACAAAGTATTTTGCACTCACTTATATCAACAGAGGGGAGAGGAGCGGAGAGGAGGGGTAAAATCTTGCTCTTCCGAGTGGGCCCAGGCAGAGGCAATTTTCTGCAGCTTCTCTTAGCTTGTCTTTTTCCCCTCATTTTTTACTTTTACCATCTGAACCACATATTGATGTTAGCTGACCACATGTGTCCTGTTTTTCATCTCTGAAATGTTCGATAGTATACAGTTTCTCGAGTTTGATCAGTTTAGTGCTGCCATGCCTCAACTACTGGAGTCTACCTTAGAGGATGAGAGATAGGCCCCAGTCAGAAAGGCCCACATCACACAAAGAGTTTGAGGTTCCAGATGACAGCCCATCTCTAGTTCCACCAGAGGCCAAGGCAGAACTGGGACCATGTAGAGGAGATCAATCCATTCTAGAGGGGTGCCAGAGTGGGAACAAGAATAGTAAGTGGGCAAGCAGTGGAAGATGTCAGAGGTAATGTTACCCTGAGAGGTGAGGGACCTTGAGATCCACCTGCAATGCTAGTGTCTCCTTAGAATTTTGGGGTATTATAACTCAAAGGAGGCCTGTGAGAGGAGGGTAATGGTAGGATCTTCTTACCTATCTTTACCAGTACTAAGGCCATTTCCACACTAGACTGTTACAGTGCTATTATTCTACTTTCAACATCCTATGGAATCCTGGGATTTGCAGTTTTGGGAGGGGCCAAATAAAGTATTTTATTTGGAATTAACAAACGCACATTTGTTACTGTACTATTAAGTTCTGGAGTGTGTGGTTTGTGATTCAGGTATTTTCATGTATTTTCATGTGGTGGTGGTGGTGATGGTGCTTTCTACATGATTTGGGGGCACAATTGTCCAAAAACTATGCCTATTTTTTTTAAAGAGGGGGCTTCAGGAGCCATAGAAATGGGTTCCACAGTCTGAATGTGGCCCATGGGTGAACTTTGCCCGCTCTTGTCTTAAGACAGACCTGTTCCACATGATAGTCAGGGTGGTGTGGACTGATATGGGAACTGGACCAATGAACACACAGCCATGCTCTTCTCTTTTCAGGCATCAGCTGAAGTGGTACAAGCAGAACTGTCATGGGCTCGTGCCCGGCTGAGCTCGCTGTTGCCTCGGAGGCCACCACCGCCATGGGGGAGGGCCTGGATGCCTCGGAGGCCGCCGCCTCCACTGCAGGGGAAGGCCCGGCTGCCACAGAGACCGCC
Source organism: Iguana delicatissima (assembly GCA_948472985.1). Lineage (NCBI taxonomy): Eukaryota > Metazoa > Chordata > Lepidosauria > Squamata > Iguanidae > Iguana > Iguana delicatissima. The sequence continues at coordinate 305,625 of CAOKZL010001499.1, read as the reverse complement.
GCCGCCACAGACGGCCCCGTTAGCAGTGCCGGGGTGGCCCGGGGCTTGCCCAGCAGTCGGGGCACCTGCAGGCTCACCGGGGAGGCGGGTCCCGGCCCCAGTCTGGGGACTCCGCCCCCAGTCTGGGGACTCCGCCCACCCGTGGCTCCGACTCGGGGGAGACAGGTGTCTCGCCTCCCACGTTCTGGCAGCAGCAGCAGGGGAAAGAGGCAGTTCGCCAGTTTCGGCGGCAGCTGGAGAAGTGGCTGCGGGCTGAGAGCTCTCAGCTGTGAGGCCAGGCAGCAGGCTGCAGGCTCTCAGCTGTGACCCTGCACCTGATTGGTTGCCGCTGGGCCAGGGGGCTACTTAGGACGGGCGCTGGGAGGGGAGGACCACGGAGCAACAACCATCGGCCTTCCGCCTCCTCCTCTGCCTGTGTCTGAGTCCAACTGCTCCCTCCAGCGACTGCGTCTGGTCACCCTGGCAGCCGAGTACTTTGTCTGTGCTTTAGGAAATAGTCTGCATTTACTTTGGGACCTAACCTTTGCTTTGGGACTGATTTACGTTTCGGCTGGGGCTTGTCTGTGGGGGAGCTGCGACCCTCTGGTTACTGGCTACTAATAAACGCTGTCAACTCCAGCCACTCGCCCCACATCTGCTTGGCCTCCGCCCACCACTGACAAGAACCTGCACACACAAAATGAGAGAAAGAGATGGCTTTCCCTTCCACCCTGGTCATCATCCTAGCACCTGGTACAGGCCATCAGTACATCTGGACCAGTGACCCTTGGGAGAAAGTTTTCCCTTGAGAGCTACTATAATATGAAACCTCCCAAGGAGGACAGGGATTACTAATGAGTCTCAGGAGAATTCTATCCTCCTGACTTCCTGAGTATGCTGGTGCACCAGAAACCTAGAAAAGTCAGAAAGATAGAAAGCTTTTTGCCAGTCCATTCTTTTCTCTGCTTACATTAATCTGTGACTCAGCATCTGACCTGAGAAGACTCAAGCGTGGATGGGGAACACTGGGAATAGGGGGCTGCATTGGCCCTGAGGAGATCCCGAAGGACCACATTCTCCACTGGTCCCACTATTCCGCATTTTTTAAAAACGGTCCTAAATTGCACAGACAGAGAGACAGTCTAAAAAAAAGATGATTTTTGAAGAGAGATTTTTTTAAAAATGGATCACACTGGAAAGCAAACCAGACAGCTAACAACATCTTGTGCTAATCAGGCGGTAGTAAGAGTAATATATTTCACTACCTAAGCCACACACAGACTTGTGAACAGATTACTGTGCAAATCAAGAAATTAGCAAGAAAGGAAAATAGAAGATTGGGTTAGGCAGTCAGAGTGGCATAGTTGTTTAAGTGTTGGACTGTGATCCTGGAGACCAGGGTTTGATTCCCCATTCAGCCATCGAAACCCACTGGGTGATCTTGAGCACATCACATACTCTCAGCCCCAGAAAACTCTGTGATAGCTTCGCCTTAGGGTTGCCATAAGTCAGAAACTACTAGAAGGCACACAACAACAACAACAACAACAGTAGCAACAACCATTCAACAAGACAAAATGTCGGGGAGTTAAGAGAGAAAGACTCAGGTCATTTCCGCATGCGGCGAGGGAATCGCCCTGTGATGCTACTCACCAGACTTTTGGGCTCCCTGGTCCAGTCCACGCTTCACAGAGCAGTCCATGGCCGCGGTTCTGCACTGCTCCAGGGGTGAAAATGGCGGCTTCCGTTTGGTTGAGGATCTCGACCAACCACTGAAGCTCACCAGCCTAAAGCCCGCCCCCGGCAGATCGCAGGCTTGCAAAAATGCAAGCCTGTGAATCTGCATAAGGGAGCAGGCTTGCAGTGGCTCGCTCCGTGCTTTTGGAAGCCCCGTTTTTAGCGGTCTTTCAAAAGCACGCTGGACAACCATTTGGGGTCATTCCGGAGTGAGCTGGGGTGTGATCTACGTTAAATAGGCCCAACCCAGCCTGATCCCAGGTGCAGATGTCCAACCTGGAGGACACTCTGCCCCATGTTAAAAACCCTGTGTGGAAATGGCCTCAGAGAGATCAAACTAAGGCCCTTTCCACACGGGGGTGTGTGTGTGAAACGTGGGGAAACGAGGCGGCACACACGGGAACGGAGCTTACCTCGATCTGTCGCCGTGGGGAGCAGCGCGTGTTCGCTGCTCTACGCAGTGGCGGCGTCCGGCAGTGCCCAAAATGGTGGCTGGTGGCTTCCGGTGGCTCTCTGTCAATCGGAGAAGCGTGCCAGCCGGAAGCCCGCACCCGGGCAGCTCTGCAGGGATGAGCTTGCGCACCCCTGCAATTCCTCACGAGGTGCTGTGATGGGCTAGCACGTGCGTGTTTCATAAAGACTACATGTGGTCTTTATAAAACACACGGCGCCACTCCAGCGGCTGTGCAAGGGCGGTTTGAGGTGGGGAAACTCCACATTTCTAACTACCCTAGCGTACTCCACGGTGTAGACGACCTCCGGGTGAGGTCGCCTACCCCGTGTTACCCCGTGTTTCCCCCTGTGTGGAAAGGGCCTAAGATATCAGTCAGTAACTACAAAAATGTTCAATTTTTTAAAAATGATCTGCAACTAACAGTTACATCTAGCAAACAAATGAAGATACAGAGTCGGTAATTGACTATGTACCTTCATCAACCTCATACAATAATTCCTCATAAACATTGTGATTGGAAAATACTAATGCAATTCTTGCTCCAGAGTACAAACTCATTTCCTTCTGGATCATACCATCTTGCCATTTTCCTTATACAGGCCCTTTCTGCAACTTACCTTTTTTAAGTGCTGGGGCCATGCAAGCAGCCTCCAGTGAAAGGTTCTCACATCCCCGCTGCTTCAGCTCTCCATGAGCTGCCTGCTCCCAAGCAGATAGCGCAAGAGCCCCACCTCTTCCTTGCACAGTGCAGCCTGGGAATTTCCCAGGCTGTGCTGGGGCAGGAAGTGTGACTGCTGCAGCTCTGGAGGCTCCGCACGCATGGCAGGTGTGAGCAGGGCCCTGGAGCAATGTGCAATCATGCACCATTTTTGGCTGAAAGCCAAAAAGCCGAAAAGCCTCTTTCGGCTGAAAGCCGAAAATGAAAAAGTGCATAAGCGGCGCCTGCTCTACCCTGGAGCGTCGCACAATTGTGAGTGAGTCATGCAGATCGCTCCTCACAATCGCGCGACTCTCCAGGTGCCCTTTCGCATGGCAAATGCCATGCGAAAGGGTCACAGTCATGTTGGAGAAACACTGCTTGGCTTTCCCCCTGCTTGTTTATTTTTGATATCCAGATGAAACTTAAATGCTTTGGGTGGTAGATGGCTTTGCACAGGCAGCAATGGCCATAGGCTTGCTACATCAGAGTCTTGAAGACAAGTTGTGCACCGGTTAGAGGAACTGAACTCAACCTGGCTGATAGAAGCCACCAGTTGCTGGGAATCCTAGCTATGGATCTGGCCATATTGTATCCCTACATACCCGTGGTAGAGGCACATCTTATTACTCCATTCTATTGACTAGGGTTGCCCCACATTAGAGAGGCTATTGCCTCTTAGCTTCAAAATGTAATAAATATGTATGTTGGTTTTGAATTAACCTAGTGCCAATATTCTTCCTTTCTAGCAATTTCTATAAGCTAGCAATTTAGTGGATTTCTTATGATTTAGGATATGAAGGTTTTTTTTTTTTTTAAAAAAAATCAGAGTCCAGTATGTGTCAATTTAAGGACCTTTTGGCCTGGCCTTGGAGGAGGAAAAGCATGAAGGAAGAGAATAAGGAGAAAATGATGGAGGTGGAAAAGGAGGAGGACGAGGAACGTGGTGAGGCAGTACTATAGGTTTCAAATATTATTGCTGTTGTTGTTGTTATTATTATGATTATTACTACTACTACTAATACTACTACTAGGCTGACTGAGAGGGGCATTCCTATGAATAATTTAGTATGCATACAAAGTTGCAGGTTTATATTTCTTATTCTTAGAAGTATAGCCCTTAGAAACAGACACCATCTATTCTATCATCCAGTGGTCTGTCTATCTGTCTATCTGTCTATCTATTTATCTGTCTCTTTTAACTATCATCTATCTCTCCATCCATCTTTCTCTCTGTGTGATGAATTCTTTTTGCATCTCTGATTTTCTATGAGGAAAAAATGTTATAAGAGAAAGATAAACTTTTCCTTCTCTGAATTATTTGTTTGACCTGAGGAGAGGTAGAGGGGTCAACGCCTGCCATCCAAGCCATTTTTCAGAGTCAACATAGATTTGTGAGCATTTATGAATTCTCATTGGAAGAATGTTCCAAATAGGTGTTTTTGCACGTCAGCAGCCTGGAGACTTGGATCACTCGCATGCACAGACTGAGATTTATGTTGCATGCACGATGGGATTTATTTAGTTCCCAGCCATTAGGAATTTATGATGCGTGCATGACGGGAGTTAAAGCGTTTTGCTTACTTTGCCCATCCGCACCGGCTCAGGGAGACCTGGCATCAGTTAAAGGTGATGATCTATGCAGAAAGTCTTTTTTAAACACACACACACGTATGCACACAAAAATGATGGATGTGAACAAGATATGTGCTGCCTATTACACATTCGTTGAGCGTCGTGGGCCATCTGTATGCAGTGAAACCTACACTGAGAGAGTGGATGGAGAGAAAACAGGGTATTTTTCCCCCTTCAGACCCATCCAATTCATTGTCTGTTGAAAGTTCCCTGGCGGTAAGCATGGGATATCATGGAAGAGCCATTTTAATCCATCAGCCAGGGGTGTTTTGAATTCTTAAACCTTTAGAACACTCTTTCTGTGAGCAGCAAGGCTTACCTTGCCATGATATATTTTTTTTGGGTGGGGGGAGGAAGAAAGTTACCTAATAATTGTGACATTTTCAATCTGAATTTGTGTGTGTGAGAGTACTGATCTATACGCAAAAGGTAAACATGACAAGATCTTTCTTGGACTGTTTTGCTTCAGAATGTGATTGTGGTAGAGACTCTGAGGTGAGATCCTAGATCAAAGAGGTGGAGTTTAACTTAATACTGAGGATGGGCAGATGTGGTCCGTGGGCTGTATCCAGTCCCTGGATGCCACTTTTGTGTCTCTAAAGTTGCCCATTAGTCCCAAAAGCCGTCAACCCCATTTTTAAAGTGTGATTTTGGGGCATTTTTACTCCTAAACTCTGCAGAAAGCTCCAAGTGTGTGAAAACACGCAAAAATCTCCCCACCCCCCAGAAGGACTAGGGAACTTCCTACTACCCCAATACCTTCATTTTCCTCTGAACTCCCTCACAAAATGGCAACAGGAAGTGACATCATGCCACTTCTTGCTGCCATTTTGAGGAGGATTTCATAGGAAAATGGAGGTATCAGGGCTTGCTATGGGATGTTGTGCACGCCCACAGGAGGAAGTCTGGGGCAACATTTGGCCCCTGGCCCCCATCCAGTTGCCCACCCCAATTAATGGTTACAGAGTTGTGTGGCAATTGCACAATGTTGCCTCATTAGTAAATTGCAACACTTCACAACCAAATGTGTAACAACAGGTATATTTGCAAATTCATTGTACAATGCATATCCATATGCAATGTGGAATGGCTCTGTATGAGCTACTTCCACAATTTTGAACTGTCCAGCTTCTTCAGTAAAAAGATTTAGGCATTTACACAATAGCAACAGAATTCTAACCATACTTTTAATGTTCTTCCAAATTTAAAAACAGGGATAGAGGAGAAAATAAGTACTCATAGAAAGCTTATATAGGCTTATATATGCATATCCTTATATGCTAATTTTTGATGTGGAAGGAGTCTTTGCACGAGAGAGCATTTCAACGTGCACTGCCCTGCATTTTCCTGAATGCTGACATGGTGACTTAATAGGATCCTTTACTGATACTGGCAAGGCTGACATGTGTCCATTTAGATGCAGAGGACTGGAAGGGCTTCTGAATTATTTACTGGGGTTTCACAAAGTAATACATGGATTTCCCCTCCCGTTGATAACGCAGAAAGCATTTCAAAATCCAAAGCAAAACCTGTCATCGTTATTACACTCTGTGGAGCTTAAACATTTTCTAAGATGGCTTATTTGGCTAGGATTGCATCTAAAAATTATGAGGGAATGAGGAAATGTCAATTTTAATTCCACTTTTAACAAGCTGGGGACCTGTAATAAATTTATGGAGGGTTAAAGTCACAGAAGGATACTTATCCCCCTCATTTCTTCACACACTCTACCTATCCCACGGGCTTCACTACTAAGAATTATTGATGCAAGCCTATCTTTCATGCCTTTGTTCACTTAACCATATCTGTTTGGAGGTGTTCTTCTTTAACTCCGTGCTTGGAAGATTTTCTTTGTGGGGGGCATGAGTTGTGACCCTTTCCCTCTTGTTAGGTCTTGTTACCCTAAAACTTGAGTGGCTCTGAGGTCCACCTGCAATGCCAGTGCTTCTGTGTAACAGTGGAAAATATTAGCTCAAAGGGGAGGACTGAAAGGTGGGGGTAACCTTACAGGATCTTTTACACCTATGTATACCAGTCCTAATGCAGGGACACCAGTAAGAGAGCCAAAGAATGTTTTGTTTAATTGAGGGAATTAACAATCACATGCACACAAGATTCAAAGAGTCTCACAATCACAAAAGGCAAACTGAAGGAAAAGGGAGAAACAAATTGGATAGCAAGAAGTTAGGGTGAAGTGGGTGATATTTACCTACCCTGCAGAGAAGAGACAAACCAATGTGGTCCAGACTAAGGCCTTTTCCGCATTTTATATTTAAAATGGGGTGGCACGTCCTCCAGCGAGGATGTTTACACTTGGGGGTGAACTGGGTCCGGACTACTTAATGTTTGTCCGGACTTCAGCCCACTCCGGAATGCTCAGAACTGGTGGTTCCCTGTGCTATTGAAAGACCAATTAAAAGAGGACTTTCAATAGCCCAGCACGCCCCAGTCCGTCGCTGCCCTAAGTGTAGATTTGCAGGCTCGTGCCAGTGCGAGGCTGCAGATCATCTGGGGGTGGGCTTCCGGCTGGCGAGCTTCTCCGGTTGGTGGAGAGCCTCCACCAACCGGAAGTCTCCATTTTCGTCTCTGGAGAGTGTGTAGCGCGGGTGCACGCTGCTCCGGATTGTCGGGGATCGTCGGGGGGGAGTATGCCAGTCCGGTGAGTAACGGACTGCCCCGTTTCCCCCTCAAAGTGCGGAAAAGCCCTAAGAGTCCGAGGGTAGTAGAAGAATAGGAATCAGGGCAGCAGAATGATGGCCTGTGCCCACAATACTATGAGTTATCTAGCTCAGAGCCAGGGTTTAAATATTCTGTGTCTGCCCTGAGGCGGGAAGGTGCTAATGCAGTGGTTCTCAACCTGTGGGTCCCCAGATGTTTTTGGACTTCAGCTCCCAGAAGCCCTGAGCATTGACCATAGTGGCTGGGGCTTCTGGGAGCTGAAGTCCACGAACATCTGGGGACCCACAGGTTGAGAACCACTGTGTTAATGGCTCTCTGGCAGAATAGACAATGAGGTTCAGAATGAACTAATGGCCTAAGTATTAGGTGACAAAGGACTGATAGGAATCATGATAGCTCCTTAATGGTTGGACTGGTAAGGAAACAAAGGAGATATTCAGCCAAAAGAGAGAGCACGTTGAAGACAATTGGAGGCAGTTACAGGTACTATTGTTTGCAACGGTTGAGTCGTTGAAGGCCGTTGCAAGTCCGTTATTGCCCGAGCTTCACTGACTACAACATGGCTGTGCCCTTTGGTCCCATCTGACCTACTTTTGCATTGCACAGCTTCAGCCAGTCCTCATTCACCAGCATAGCTCTACAGCCATATCAGTGTATAATATATATTTCATGCCAATTAAACGATATTTGCCAATTATACCGTATCATGGAGTGGGAGTGTGTGGCCTGGTAACAGCCTTCCCAGTAAAAACCACCTTTTCCCCGTTAAACTCATTGTGCACTGGAAGACATGAGGCTCCAAATAATGATGAACTACATCTTTGGCTAGGGTGATCAAGACTTCTGAGAACTTGAGCCCAGCAAAATCTGAAGGGCCACAAGTTACCTAGCCCTGACAGAGAATTATCTTTATGGGACATAGATTTCCCCCCCTTGAATCTGCAAGATCTTAACAGGGCTGTTAATCACAGGCTGTCTTTGAGGTCTCTCATTCACAGGGTCATCATAAGTTATAACCTACTTGATGGCAATAAACAACAATTTCCCCAATCAGACAAATAGCAGCTTTGGAGAGATTCTCATCTGGAAAACAGAGTAGGAGAAAATGTTATATACCTCCTACTGCAGTGTGAATTCCTTACCCTGCCCCTCAGCATTGCCAAAAAAAAAATCTAAGGACAATCTCATCACAGATCTTGATCTTTTTGACTCATCATCTTGGCTAATATCCACTCTATCTCTGTTCTGAAACTGGCCCACCTTGGTTAGGGAGCTAATTAGTGTTTTGTGCCAAAGAGACTGGTGTCTGGACAAGTTAAAATGAGGCCTTTTGCTAGATCTCTTCCTATTTGTCTCCTATTAAATTCCAAAACAGCAGAACGTTGGGCTTGATTCTGTGATATGTGACAGAGAATATTTTTTTAGTCAATAGGAAGGGAATGAGTTCACTGATTCTATTGAAAATCCAGGCTTTAAAAGTGTTGCTCTAAGTCTCCCTAATGGGCTTTGTAGCTGCAGATATCAGGCATGCCACCTGATGACAACTCAGCTTTTGAAACTCACCGAATACACCTAATGGAAATGGAGACCAAATGCAATACTCATTAAACAGTAAATCTAAGGCTGAGCATCCCTTTGAGGGAAGATGCTTCAAATGAATTGAGACTGGTGAACAGTTGTAGGCAAAGAAAATGGGCAGTCTAATGAAGAAGATCATAGATCATCCTCGCATGATGCAAGATAGGAAGAGCCCAGAATTTACATGTTCCAGAAAGAAGAATGACTTCAGAATATTTTTTTAAGAAAAAAATAAAAGTTGTGGAAAGAATGTCTGGTCAATTTTATCAAAAATGTCTGTTTCTTTAAATGTCTGTCCACGCTGAAAAGATGGTGCAGTAACTCAAGTACAAAAAGCTCATGATATAATACTGAAAGATTAATACGGTATTGGGATATGACTTACAGCAAGAGATTGGAAATATTACTAATTTTTGAAGTCTATCTCCCAGAAATCTCCAGACAACATGGTTAGTGCTCCACTAGAGAGTTATGGGAATTGTAGTTTCCAGAAATTTTTTTTATTAGCTATATTTCTATCTAATTAACTCTCCATGTCATTTCTTCCTTCTTTTGAGAGCTTCTGACCATGGGGATACATGGCAATCCCATGAATATCCTATTGTTTTCTTAGGTAAAGAGTACTCAGAGGTGACTTCTTCTGTTCTCTTCTCTACCACAGCATCTCGTATTCATTGACTGTTTCCCATCCAAGTACTAACCAGGTCTGACCATGCTTAGCTTCTAAGATCAGATGGGATCTGGTGCCTTTAGGGTATTTAAGCCCTAGGTTTTGTTACTGCAGTTTAGACCTACCTGGCGATGGCACCCGTTATCACTTTGATATCAATAATTCGGCCTTATGCTACCAACCCTCTCCACGTGTTTGTGAGGCCCCTGGACAAGCACAGAATTAGGCTCGGCCATCAAACGCTGCAATATCCCAAGACAATACAGTCAGGCCAGAAATAGCCAGATCACCGCTTTAGGAGACCTCTCTGCAAACACCCTCATTATGTATGCACGCTGTTGACAAAGGACTCACTGCCCCAAGCATGTAACTTGGCAAGCTAGAAGCTTAAAGCCTCTAAATGTATGCCTTGAAGCAGTAATGGACTGGATGAGGAAAATCAGACTGAAGCTGAATCCAGATAAGACGGAGGTACTTGCTGTCAAGGGCCCTAGCCCAGGTATGGAGGTTTGTCAACCAGTTCTAGACGGGGTCACACTTCCCCTGAAAGACTGTGTCCGCAGCTTGGGGGTGGTCTTGGACTCACCGCTTCAGATGACAGCTCAAATTGATGCGGCAGCCAGGAGCGCCTGCTATCAGCTTCGGCTGATACGCCAGCTGCGCCCCTTCCTGGACTTGGAACACCTAAAAACAGTGGTACATGCGCCGGTAACTTCACGGCTTGACTTCTGCAATGCGCTCTACATAGGGCTACCCATGTGCTTAGTCTGGAAACTTCAATTAATTCAGAATATGGCAGCCAGGTTGGTCACCGGAAGATCTAAAACTGACCACATAACACCTATTTTGAAGTCTTTACACTGGCTGCCTATTAGTTTCCGGGCACAGTACAAGGTGTTGGCTTTTACCTTTAAAGCCCTTCATGGCTTGGGACCAGCCTACTTGCGGATCGCCTTCTCCCATATAATCCACCCTGCACATTAAGGTTCTCTGGGAGGAATCTACTGCAGCCAATCAGAACTAGGTTGGCTGCAGTTACTCAGAGGACCTTTTCTTCGGTCGCTCCCAAGTTATGGAATGGCCTGCCGGAGGAGACCTGGCACATTACCAGTCTTGACTGCTTTAAAAAAGCAGTCAAGACTGTTCTCTTCCGACAGGCCTTCCCAGACTAGTGTTCCACTGCCTCTCATCAATTATCCCTTTGTTTTTAATTGTTTTTAATTGTTTTCGTTTTTAATTTTTAGTTTTTAATTTATTTTTAATCTGTTTTAATAGTTAGTGTGTTAGGGGGATGGTAGGGTTGGTGGGTGGGGAGGGTGGGCTACGTTTTGATGTTTTAATATATTTATGTGTTCTGTAGTGCCGCCTCGATCCATTTGGGAGAGGCGGGATAGAAATAAATTTTATTATTATTATTATTATTATTATTATTATTATTATTATTATTATTGGCCAAGCACTGAGCATTTGCATGCAGTCTACCTCTTTGTCAATTCGGACTTAACTCAATCATGCTAAATTGTGACCTTTTGGACACACTGTCTTGCACCCAAAACTCACTGTTGTCCCCAAGTAAGGCATAGCCTGCAGTCACACTTCTCCCTATAAAAACCCCTGATTTCATGACCTTCCTCGGATCGCTCCCGAGTTCCAACCGCCTTGCTGCTGCATTGCTTGGCGAGCTCCACGTGCTGAGCCACACCAAACCCCAGCATCGCTCTCTATCTTCTTCTGGGCTTCAAGAACAGGTGTCGTATCACTCGAACCAACTATCCGTCTGAAAATCCCACTATCTTACTCACACCTTTCTTTTCCTTAGTTATCTGTGTGTGTGTGTTGCTTACACTGTGTGCCTGTATTTAATAAAGATCATTCATTATTTTCAAACCGGTCTGCTCCTTGACTTGGCCTGACCCCGTAAACACTGGGTTACAAGATCCTGCTAAGTTACCCTGCCTCTCGTAATGCCAAAGCAGTGCTCTGAGCTAATTTTCCCCACCTATAGTAAAGCACATTTTTGGTGTCCCTCCCGGGACCTCCAGCAAACAGGGTAACAGTTTGCCTTGAGGTTACCATAAATTGGAAATCACTTGAAGACACATAGCAAGCAGCAGCAGCAACAGCAAACTTTCAGTTTAATGCTTTCTGGACCATCATGACCATTATCATCATCCAACCCTATCGTGAAAAGGTAATATCTTGAGTTGGTATCAACACATGTGAGTTATTCTTTTGTTTCAAAATAATAGCTTTCACCATGGAAGGGGTGGAGAAGACTCTAGATGCTGTAACCATCTCCTACTATTGAGATGGTGAAAGTATTTGCAGGAGGTTCTTGTTAGAAGATCTTGATGCGTAATCTCCATCACCGTCTGTGCTGGATAGGACTGATACCTGGAGAGCCTATTCTTTCTGCCCCTATCTTAAAGCATATATGTGTGGACATATAGGAAGAGATATTTTCTCAGGACCATGAATATGTACAACTTTTAAAGTAAAACCAGCATGTGGCACTGTGCTCAGAAACAAAATAAACTGAAATCAGTGTCCTTTTTCAAAGATAGATAAAATATAGACCCTTTAGGTTGTTAGGAGCCAGACCACCAATTTCTGAATTGACAGTGTTTTCAAACTTTGCCAGATGAGAAGACTTTACCATAGTCTAGTCTCAAATCTTTAGAAGCCATCCAGCACGACTTATACTCTTCTCATTGCCATTTGTTTTAACTGGAAACATCAGTGCAATCTTCAGTCTCTCCCATTGACATAAATGGGACTTGAAAGTGTTTTAACTTTAGCTCACCGTTTCTATGACTGCCTCTGCTGAAGTTACAGTGATGATCTTTCTTTTGTTATTATTCCAGTAGTTCTGATATAGAGAGTGTCTTGCACACTGAGCCATCTGTCTCCTGGGGTTTTATTACATTAGAATTGAGCTACTTTTACAGTTAATCCACATTTTCTCTGCTTGAGAAATGCCCTTAGAAATAAGTTTCTTTGTCTCAAATTGCAGCTACGCTAAATGATGTCTCAACACCAGGTACATTTCTTTATGCTCTACATATTTTAATAGGTTTCTGAGTATGAAAATAAAAGTAAGTTCTTCCCCAAACATCTTCCTTTTACTGCTGTTTCATTTTTTTGTCTCCAAAATTTAATTTCCCCAGTAGCAATTCTGCTTAGTTAATACACTGCCAGTGTAAAATTCATATTATACCTGTGAAGTGGTTCTGTGCCCACAAAATAACTTCTCTACTAAAAACCAGTTAATGTGTTCTGTTAAATGGATGTGATGGCTTTATGTGCATGTACCTTCAGGTTGCCTATCAATTTATGGGGACCTCATGAATTTCATAGGATTTTCTTAGGCAAGGAATACGCAGAGGTGGTTTTCACAGTTGCTTCCTCTGAAATACAGCCTACATCATCTGGTATTTGTTGGCAATCTGTCATCCAAGAAGTAACTAGGGCTGACCCTCCTTAGCTTCCAAGATCAGTTGAGATCTGGTGCTTTAGCCTTTCAGAATAACCTATTTGGCTACTGCAAAATTCTTTAGGCAATTATTTGTGCTATGACTGCCACTTCAATAAAGACACTGGCTCATATTCTGAATGTATAACTAAATAATGTCCCCTGGCCCAGTCCCCCCAGTCCTACTTTACGAGGCCTCAATTGTATTAGTCAAAGGAGGTCTGTTCTGCTGGTGACTGGAGCATGTGTTGATGCCAGTGAGTGAGGTTGCAACAAGGACTTGGGACAGGGACCCTGCTTCTGATTTTCACAGCCTTGCTAGCTAATGGAGAGGTGGAAACATTATCCACCCATCCCTCAGCAATGGTGGCAACAGTTCCACAATCATGACTCTGTTAGTATAGTGAATACAGAGCAATCCTGGATGTGCAGCTCTAGGCTACACCTCTGCAACATCACTATAGAATGCCGACCATCTCTGTTATTTGCTCAGAAGAGTTTTAGGCTCCATTTACCTGGAAGGAGGTTTTGCTGAGTTCAGCAAACAGCATCATGTATCACACGATCATTTCCTCCATATCTAGATCATGATGCCATTCACCGTTGCAGAAACAATGCTGACACTGTAGCTAAAGAGGATGGAAAAAGAAGGCACCATCATTCAGTTGGACGTCATGGACAGCCTACCGTCTAACACCACGTTTGAAAGTAAATCCTCTGTCCTCAATCCTGGTAAGGAATCACAGAAAGGATCAGACAATATAACAAAACATTTTCTTAAAGATACACAGAACCAAATAATGGAATCTTAGAGGTGGAAGGGGCACAAAAGCCATCTAGTTCATGAAGAAATGTACAACTTAAGAACTCCGGATCCAGCCTCTGTTTAAAGATCTTCAAAGAGAGTTCATCTTCATCTTCTTCAAGATAACTGAAGATTTGGTACAAGTAGGGTTTTCAAATCTTAAAATGAAGGACTGAGATCCTATACTAGAGTTGCAGAGTGTATATTTCCACATGTGGAGCTATACACTGATTGCACTACACAACCTTTTGTTGAATGACAAAGCTCAGCAACTGAATGCATACCCAAATGTGCAACTGAATGCCCAAGTGAATGTGGGTCTGTGTGAGCAATAGCAGTGAATGTGCAACCCCTGCAAACTTTAATTGAATGTGGATATTCTGCATTGGACTACAATGTTTGACTACTTCCATAGGGGAACCTACATGTGTGTAAGACCTCAACAGGATTCTAGCCCAAATTGAGAAACTGGGCACATGTGATTTCATTCTTCTCATCTAAGCTTTCCTATAACTTTTGCCTTACACACATTATGTTTTTCTATCCTTCATTTTTAAAAACCTTGCAAACCAGGCAACATGTTGCTATGCTCAGGTTCTTCTTCTGCATAAGAGGAATATAAGGACAAATAATATGCTTCCAGCCAATAAACTTCTGATCTGAATTTAGGGGCCTTTCTGCACTATGTAACTATTGCACTATAACTCTAATTTTAACTACTTTAACTGCCTCTTATGGAACCCTGTAGTCTTGGGAGGTACTGGAGATCTCTGGCTGAGAATGTTAAATATCCTTTCCTAAACTGCAAATTCCATGATTCTATAGAACACAGCCATGGCAGTTAAAGTGGAATCATAATACAATAGTTATGCAGTGTGGAAAGGCCCTATGATTATTCGTGGTGATATTTGAACCCCAAATGGCTTGGGATTTCAACGCTCTGAGAAGTGTCTTCTTTTTCTTTTATGTACCTGCATGAGCAGTGAGATTGGCTGAAGTAACCTTCTTCCATGTGTCACTGGTAGGAAAAATGCCCTATGTGGTAATATGGGAGAGGCCTCCTCTATTTTGGCACCCCAGCTATGGAATGCTTTCCCCATGGAGGCTTGACTGGTGTTGACATTGGTCTTATCCTGGGATCAGATTAAAATTTGGTTCTTCACCAAACCTTTTGAGGCTCAATGACCACTGACCACAACTTCATTCTGTTTTACTGTACAATGAACATTGCTCTGGCTTGTTTCTACACTATTTCAAATTTTGTAAAGTTGTTTTATTGCCCTGAAATTTTTGGCTATAGGGTAACAAAACAAACAAAAATGGGATGAGTTAAATGCCTTAAAAACAGAGACCTATGTTAGCTGTTTCATATATATTCATAATACCTACTAATAAATGTTTTCACTGTTGATGTACTGATAAAAATGTATATGATTCCTATCGTTCACTCTTTGTGTTCACTACTAATGTAACTGAGAAGTATTGAAATATCTAGTATCTTAAATCTCTGGTTTCTACAAAGCATCGAAGAAGGGCTTTGATAATGTTATAATTATCTTTATTGATTAAAACATAAAAAATAACATTAACACATCATTCTATCATCATAAAAAATTCTTGGATACATATATTTCAATCCTAGAATTATTCTATATCTTCATAACTTCCCCCTCTGACTTTGGGAACGAGTAAACTTCTATCTATTCCAAAAACAGTCACATAATCTTTTATAGATAATATTCCTGAATATTTTCAAAAATCAATGTTCACTATCTTGATACCTTCCGTAAATTCCTGTAAAAGTTTGTTATGCTATCCTATTCTTTCATAAATCTCTCAATTTTCTCTCCTCTTAATACATAAGTAAGCCTATTCGTTTGAATCATATCAAACCCTTTCATCTCCCATTCCTCTAATGAGGGCATAATTTCCAATTTCCATTTTTGTGCTAACAACATCCTAGTGGCAGCTGCCATATAAAACAGTTGTTTCCCCCCCCCTTTTTTTTTCTAGTTAATCGTTTATTAGAGATAGTGGATAGAGTTATGGGGACATTTCAAACTGAATGCCTAACATTTTCTCTATTTGAATATGAATGAACTTCCAGAATTTTTTTACTATTTTACAGTAGTACCACTAATGATAAAAAGTACCAGTTTCTTGACCACATTTCCAACATTTGTTTGAATAATTATTACACATTTTAGACAATCTTATGGGTGTAAGATACCATTGCAAATACATCTTATATAGATTTTCCTTAATATGTTGACATGCAGTGTATTTAACCCTTTTTGTCCAGATTTTCTCCCATTGTTCCATAGGGATTGGGTGAGAGACATTTTGTGCCCATTTAATCATAGCTAATTTAACAGGCTTGTCTTCTGAGGCCCATCGCAAAAGAATTCTATAAATGGAAGAGATAGGTTTAGATTTTCTTGAGCACAAAATTGCGGTTAATTCCTCCTCCTTTATTTGATAATCATTAAATTTAATATCACTTCTTAGTTTTTGTCCAAGCTGCCTGTATAGAAGCCAGTGACATTTGATCCCAGATTCATTCAATTCTTGCTGGGATCTAATTTTAATTTGATCTTGTTGCTTCTCAGCCAAATCTTTATATTTTATCCATTTATCAGTTAATATATTTTCCTTTTTATAATAGGCCTCGTGAGGAGAAACCCACTATGGGGATTTCGAACAAACCCTCATAACGTATTTTCTCCATACATTTAGTAGAGCTTTCCTTATATAATGACGGTTAAACTCTTTGTTGTTTTTAGCCTTATTGTACCAAAGGTAAAAATGCCAGCCTGACCAAAGACTCTCTCCTTCTAGATTTAATAATTTGGTGTTATTTAGATTAATCCAGTCTTATATCCAATTCAAGCAACAAGCATGGTAGTAGAACACCAAATTTGGTAACGCTAATCCTCCTAGCTCGTTTGCATCTTCTAGTGTTTTCAATTTTACTCTTGGCTTTTTTCTTCCTCATATAAATTTAGAAATTTCTTTCTGCCAATCTTTAATAATTTTATCACTAGGAATAAGGGGAATTGTTTGAAATAGGTAGAGGATCTTTAGTGGGACAGACATTTTCACAGCAGCAATTTCCCCCAGAAACGATAGTCTCAGATTATTTCAATTTTTTAAATCTTTCAAAATGTCCTTCCATATTTTTTCATAATTATTTTTAAAGGGCTTTGATCATATATACAGAATCCTACTGCCTGCCAAGCAAATTCAAAGAGATTTACAGAGCAAGCATATATTTCTACAGCCATTTCTGCACTACACTGCTTTAGTACTATTATTCCATTTTCAACCTCCAACGGAATCCTGGGGTTGCAGTTTAGGGAGGGGCATTTAGAATTCTCAACCAGAGAGCTCTTTGGCTTCAGTAAACTACAATCCCCAGAATTCCACAGGATGATGAAAGCGGAATAATAGAACCTTTGGTTTACCCCACACTCTCAGCTCCAGAAAACTCCTTGATAATTTTGCTTTAGGATTGCCACAAGTCAGAAACAACTTGAAGGCACACAACAACAACAACAACAACAACATCATTTACTGTTAGGTAGGGATGGGCCAACCGAATCCTTGAATCCTGGGCAATTCAAGGATCTGAATCCCCTGCCAAAATAGGAAAACAAATATTTTGAATCCTGCCAGTGGCGGGCAGGAGAAGGTAGTGGTGAGTGCGATCTTGTGCTTCCCACCCTTTTCCTGCCTGCTGCTGGCAGCTTGATCCTGTCCTGGGCAAGCAGCAGAAGCTTGTGGGGAGTGTGATCCCATGCTCCCTGCTCTTTTCCTGCCTGCCACCAGCCCGATCCTGTCCAGGGCACATGGCAGAAGCTTGCAGGGTGTGCGATCCCATGCTCACCACTCTTCTCTCGCCCACCACCAGCCCAATCCTGCCCTGGGTGGGTGGCAGAAGCTTGAGGGGATTGTGATGCCACACTCCTCACTCTTTTCTCGCCTGCTACTGGCCTGATCCTGCCAGGGCGTGTGAGAAGCTTCTGAGGAGAACGCTCCTGCACTCCCCACTCTTCTCCCACCAGGACCCGGGGGATCCAGAGATCCTGAAAGTTTTCCTGAAAGTGAAAACTATTATTTAATTTTTTTTCATTAAACAAATATGTCAAATTCTGCTTCAAAAACACTTTTAAATAGAGGTGCTTTCTTTCCCTTGCTTTTTAAATGCTTTTTTAAAAAAAGATTTGAAAGATTCAGAATTCCCAGAACCAGGGATTCAGATCCAGGTTCGGATTCCGAAAGTTCTGGGTTTGTCCCATCCCTACTGTCAGGTAATCAGGTGTATGATTTCATTCCATCTACCCGCATCTGTACCATCTCCCCATTCTTTGGCCAATACAACAAATTCTTGCAGAATTAGGGTTAGAATTCTCTTTTTCATTCACACTGTCACAGACTTAACAGACTTTTATTTGTGTGCCTGCTTCCATCCTTTTAATTTCTTGTCGCCTTGGGCCCAATTATTTCCTCATGTCAATCGCTCCAGCTTTCGAAATTATTTAATAAAACTTAAATGATCCAAGCTGCTGAAAGACCAAAAGCTTTAAACAAGACCTCAGTAATTTAGTGGTTATGCATTTTTTATCATATTAGTTTCAGTATGTACGCGAGAGAGCAGAGAGTGTTCAGAAGAGATTAGAACAGCCATCACAGAACAGCAGTGAAGACTTTCGTATTGGAAGTGGAAAAGATAGCAACCCCACAGCTTGTGGAGTTTTGGGATAGTCCAATATATGCAAGCAAGTGGTGAATTCATCAGTCAAAATCCCCAAGTTGTTCTCTTACAACATTATCAAGAGACCCTGCTCCAGGTTACTTCACCTTTCAGATTGTGGTGGTGGATCAAAATAAGATCTTCTTTAACCCTGTTAAAATATTATGCACAAAGACATGCATAAGAGATAGTTCAATCCTATGACTATTTATACCCTGTCTTCCCCTCCAAAACAGAACTGGAGGCAGCTATCCCATACGTCCCTGACCTTGCCAAGTTGAACAGGGAGGCCTGCAGGAGTTGGACTGTCAGATGAAATAAGGAGCTGAATTTCTGTGTCTTTACTGGTTGTCCAGAAAAGGGAATTTCAGCAGGTGCTGCTTGTCATGCAAGGAACAATGGGTGAAATCCCCTCTTCTACACAACCATTAAAGAGATAGAAACCCTGTCCCTTATTTCACAATAATTTAATTGTGAAAGGCTTTAATGAAAGCTAGGTTTTGATCTGGCATGAAAAAGAAATCAAAACTGGCAACATCAGACCTTCTCCAAGCAGGGAGGGGGCATGCCATAAGTCATGTGCTACAGTCACAAAGCTTCTGTCTTGTGTTCCCCTCCACTGTATTGCCTCCCACTTGTGGGACATAGAGGAGGGTCTGTCTAGCAAATCTCAGTCCTAAGCCATGCATAGATAGGAGAGATTATTCTTTAAATATCAAGGTCCCAAGCTATTTAGAGCCTTAGATGTAGTTATCAGCACCCTGAACCTAATCCAGAAATAAATTGGAAGTCCAGAAGCAAATTGGTAGTCCCCTTGAGACTGATATTATATTTTGTCTGCATTCAGAAATTTCTTAGCTGCATTTAACAGTAGCTGAGGCTTCTGAGGCCATTTCCACTATAGCATCTGGTTATTAACAGTCCAGGGACCGTGCTTCTGTACAACATCGTCACTATGCAGTTGCTCTCTTGTCCCCAAAAGTTGCTGAAGCGCGCCTTTTCATTTCCAGAAAAAAACAATTAAGAGACTTCTATAGTGCTTCAATCCCATCAGCTGCCCTAGTGTGGTTCCGTTATAGCACTTTCTGTTATGGCAGATCCAGCAGTGGGTGGGCTGTGGGCATGCCCAACTCATCCCTCTCTCCCCAACTCCCATGGTGTGGTAACTTTCTATCACCTCTCCCTGTTTATTTTAAATGTCTCTGTTGAGTCAAAACTTTTTATTTTTTTTAAATATATTTTTAAACAGTGTAGGGAAAAAGTGCAATAATATACTTGCCTGTCATGCTGTTATAACATTGCTGCATTAGTACAACTTCCAAAAAAAAAAAAAAATCACTGCCCAATCAGGGGTGGTGGGGCAGGGTAAAGGCGGGGCACGGGGGTGGCCAAGGATGCTGTAATGTGGAAGGAACAACTGTGGCAACAACACCACTACCCATCCGCTTAGGGGGAAGGGTGAGGAAAGGCACATCCCTAACCCGACAGCACCACGTTGTTACTGCAGTTTAGGCCTACCTGGCGATAGCACCCAATATCACTTGATATCACTTTGATAATTCAGCCTTACCATACCATCTCTCTCCATGTGTTTGTGAGGCCCCTGGACAAGCACAGAAGTAGGCTTGGCCATCAAACGCTGCAATATCCCAAGACAATACAGGCAGGCCAGAAATAGCCAGATCACCACTTTAGGAGACCTCTCTGCAAACACCCTCATTATGTATGCACGCTGTTGACAAAGGACTCCCTGCCTCGAGCAGGTAACTTGGCAAGCTAGAAGCTTAAAGGCCAAGCACTGAGCATTTGCATACAGTCTACCTCTTTGTCAATTCGGACTTAACTCAATCATGCTAAATTGTGACCTTTCGGACACACTGTCTCACACCCAAAACTCACTGTTGTCCCCAAGTAAGGCATAGCCTGCAGTCACACTTCTCCCTATAAAAACCCCTGATTTCGTGACCTTCCTTGGATCGCTCCCGAGTTCCAACCGCCTTGCTGCCGCCTTGCTTGGCGAGCTTCCCCTCAGCTCCATGTGCTGAGCCACACCGAACCCCAGCATCGCTCTCTATTTTCTTCCAGGCTTCAGGAACAGGTGTAGTATCACCCAAACCAACTATCCCTCTGAAAATCCCGCTATCTTACTCACACCTTTATTTTCCTTAGTTATCTGTGTGCATGTGTTGCTTACATTGTGTGCCTGAATTTAATAAAGATCATTCATTATTTTCAAACCGGTCTGCTTCTTGACTTGACCTGACCCCATAAACACTGGGTTACAAGATCGTGCTAACTTACTCTGCCTCTCATAACACTAAAACAGTGCTCTGAGCTAATTTTCCCCACCTATAGTAGAGCACATTTTGGTGTCCCTCCCGAGACCCCCAGTAAACAGGGTAACAACGTGAATGGCAATGCCACCATTATAACCATATAACTCACTAATGGCCTCTAATGCGGAAATGGCCTCAGTCATCTTCATGTACAGCCACATGTGGGAACATATTGTTGTTGCATTGTTGTGCACCTTCAAGTTATTTACAACTTATGAGAACCCTAAAGTGAATCTATTACAGAGTTTTCTGGGGCTGAGAGTGTGTTATATGTCCAAGGTCATACAGTGCATTTCCATGGCTGAGCGGGGAATCAAACCTTGGTCTCCAGGTTAGTTGTCCAATGATCAAAACACTACACTGTGCTGGCTCTCATGGGACCATATTATAGGAATCTAATTGGGAAGATAGTGTGTGGAGTACCACAGCTAAATTGTCCCTTTCCAAGAAAGACTGTAGCTGGCACCAAGCACTTCAAGCCATAGAATCTAGTTTGGCTTCCAATGACAAAGGGAATGGAAGAATACTTCCAAGCTATGTACCTGTTTCTTTAAGGTGGAGGGTGCAATTCCAGCCAGGGCAGGTTCCTTACCCAATTTCCTGACTTGAGAACCACCAGTCTTACTGGAAGCCACCATTTTACTGGGATTCAGCTTCAGTTTAATCCAACCACTGCCCCTAGCCTCAATTAACCTAATACATTTTAGAATGGAAATGTCATACATGGCACCAGGTAGAAGACATAATGGTGAATTATTCCCCTTGGAGGTTACTGGTTTACTGAGAACTGGCCCATATGTTAATAGCTGCTCATTTGGGATGGCTTTGTTTCTTTGGGACTCTGAAAGGAAACTCTCCTTTCTGTGATGAACATATGGTCAAGTGAAGCCTAAAGACAACTCAAAACCAGGCTTACTCCTGACCTTTTTCTGCCTTTCCAATGAAACTATTAGCTGTAGTAATGCTGGAGGACTCTGATCGTTGCAAATCCCTCTCAGCCTGCATCTCTTGGGCATGTATGCAGACTTGTTTGTCACTTCTCTGATTTTTTGCAGTTTCTCCAAATATTTAACACCAGGGATATTTGGACAGGGCTAGGAGAAGATCCTGCCTGAAACTCTGTAGAACAGTCACAATTGACAAAAATAAGGCCAGTTGAGTCAATGGTCTGACTCAGCGGAATGCAGCTTCCAGTGGCCCTATGAGTGAGATAATATTGTACAAAATAGGTGGTTTGCTCATCCTGATTAGCTCCTAAACAAGGCTGGATTGAGGTGTATGGGATCCTGGAGCAGTTTTCAAAAGGAGGCCTCCCTTCGTACATGTTTGGTACAAGAATTATTTTAGATGTGGTGGCTGAAGAATGACACAAATGAATAAATAATAAATAGAAAAATACAAAGTACAATGGATAGCAGCACAAATATCACCTGTCCCCATCTTTGTTTCTACCTATAAAAAGATATACATATTAAAACATTCAGACTAGCACTATCTGAGTATTTAGTGGGTGGGGCTTTTCAGTACACTTATTTCTGCCTCGGTATAATTTCCCATCTATATCTATTATTTGTACTATAAAATCCATTGCATTATCTATTTCATAATTAAACAATGGGAAATATTTCCTCTTTCTTACTAAAATTCTTACTAAAATTCCCCTGACTCACAATTCCCAATCCTAACTGACCCAGAGTAAGTTGGTTGTTTTCAATTCATTACAGATCAGCTAATCAGGGAGTCCCTCAATCAACTTTAAACATCCTCTATAATTCCATTTTTGTTTAATTTTATTATTAAAATGAATATAGCGATACACTGTGAGTCTTCAGTCCTGCAGAGCTCTGCAGTGGTGCAGTTTTGCATGTGGAACAACACTGTGCTGAGCTATTTACTGCCCTTGAACCTACCATATAGCCACTAAAGGTCTCCATTCACAGCCATTCCTGCCTGAAGTGAGTGAGTGAGTGTGTGTGTGTGTGTGTGAGAGAGAGAGAGAGAGAGAGAGAGAGAGAGGGAGGGAGGGAGGGAGGGAGGGAGGGAGGGGGAGGGAGAGAGAGAGAGATTGCAGATGTGTCTGGCTATGTCTCCATAGCCAGATGTGAAGTGATTTTATCATCTGTGTAGGTCCACTAAGGTCCTCCAGGAGTCTCAGCAGCTGATGTCATAGCTTTACATCTGGCTCTGGGAACAGACATTTCTGAAATCCCTCATTCTTTCTCTTCCCAACTTGAAAGGCTGGGGTGGGGTGCTCAGTGACTCTACAGTAAGTCAGAGACAAGGCTTTGGCCATTGTGGAGAAGGTTACCAGACTCCACAGTAATTAAAAACAGACATACCCTGGTATCAGGGTAGCTTATCCCTGCGTATTCTGTTAATAGACTACCAGTGTAAGGATGCTGTTGGATAGCTTGCTAACAGCAAAAAAATGGCTCTGTAACATGGTATCCTAAGAGCCCTGGAGGACTTCAGAAAGGAACAAGGAAGCTTGACAGGGAGGACCATAAAGACTTGGAGGCCTTGGAAAAGAAATGAACATCCTCTAGTATAGAGGAGCCATGAGGCTGGGAGTCAGTCAAATGGGTCAGACAAAAAGTGGGGAGGGTAGTAGAGCTTCTCAGACTTCCAAGTTGAAAATAGTGGTTTTGGAAGCTAATACATTGTCCTCTTAATTATTGGTGGTAATGCATAGTTCTCTTATTTACCAAAGCAAATTTATTTTTCTTAAAAACTGGTTCCTGACTGCTGTAGATTGAAGTGGATGTGGTACAATTCCATGGTCGGTGTTCAGCCCTTGAAACCCCTCATCAGTCCTCAGAAGCCAACCTCCAGCCTCCAATGTTTTTTAAAAAGTTTAGACATAATTTTTAGGCATCTTTTTGTCCCCAAGCACACAGAAAACATGTAAAAATACCCCCCATCCCCACAAACACTCTAGAAACCTGTATTGGCCACAAATACCTCATCAGTGATATTTGAGGGTACTTAACAGGAAACAGCTAAGATATTGTTTCCTGTCACCATTTTGAACAAGACTGGAGAGGAAAACAGAGATATTTAAGCTGGAAGTATGGGTGGGTGGATGGGTGCAGACTGTGATGAAGCTGACAAGAGATTAACCCCTGGCCTCATGCAGTTGGCCACCCTACCATAGGTGCTTCATTTTGGTACCAAAATTCAACACAAATATTTTAAGAGATGGGGCACTAGGGAAGGTTTACAAAATGGGATTTGGAGAACCCACACGATTCCCACTCATGTCCTAAGTGATTGTCTTAGGGGAAACTCAGCTCCACAATCACTTCCAGCTACACAGACCCTTCAGTGCCCTGTCAACACATTAGGGCATGGAGCAAGTGAATCATTTGAACTATGGAAGATCCATCCCTGCTCCTGACATTAAATTGTCTTTAACCTTCATCTGCACTTTTCCTTTCCATTTCCTAAGGATGACTGGAAGTGTTAACAATCAGCCCCAAAAGACCACACCAGCTTCTTCCTCTCCGGATATCATGGGATCATGTCACTCTCTTGTCAGGAGTGCTGCCATCTTTGGCATATAAAGAGGCTTCAGAACATTTTTTTAAAGATACAAAAGCATACTTGAAGGTTCTTGTATTTTACCCCTCTTACATGCTGTTGCTGGAGCTCTGTCTGAGCCATTGCCATTTGAGATTTTCCTGCTGGTTCCCTCTATTAGTGTTAATCATTTTCTCGTAACCTGTAGTAAAAGCGAGAAAGAGGGTGGGGAGGAAACAGGGATGGAAAAGAAATGCCATGGGTTTCTAGTCTCCTATTGAAACAACTGTTTTGTGAAGAAACAGAGTATCTTTGCCCATAGTTATTGTATTTGCAAACTGTGGTCAAACTGGATCCTGCTGGGGCACAGTGTTTAGGCAAGCCTTGGCACCAATTTACATGAGCAGGTGACCTGGACCTCCATGTAAGATCATTTTCTGGTGGTCGCCAGCCATTGTGAAGAGGTCAAGATAGAATGGGGCCATCTGATGTGTTAAACAGGTGCCTATCAGATGCATAAGCATAGCTGCCACCCCCATGAGCTCTTACCAGGTACACGCTACACTCCTTTGCCCATTTCATTCAACTTAATGCTATTAGACATTTTTGTTCTCTTGGTGTAATCTTTATGCATTGTTGATTTGTCCCATTGCATGGAGAAGGGGGCTATACTTACAAATTAAGTAGGTAAGGGAATGAGAGATTGAGAGAGAGATGCGGAGAATAGAATAGAAGAGCTGCAACTGCCAGGGATAAGAATGAGGGCTTCAAGGTTGTATACTATATAACTGCCCTGTCTCAGTCTGGACAGCCAGCCAAAGCTTGCAGCTGCACAGCTGATAGCAAAGAGACAAAATAACAAAGTAGCAAGCAAAGAAACAAAACAGCTTAAGGTCCATCACTTACTTTTATTTAGTAAGCAAAAGGCCATAGTCCCAAACAGAATTCAACAGAATCCAAGTCAAGGCAAACAAGTCTGAGTCAATCAACACAATCTACAGTAAGGCATAAAGGTCAGAGATGCAACAGGTAGCCAGAGACATGAGATAATCTCTAACAATTCCTGGAGAGGAAGGGCTGCCTAAATATAGGTCAGCAGCTCAATGCAGCTGCTGCTTAACTAATTGCTTCCTTCTATAAATCCTCTGAGACCTTGTCAAGCTCTCCCTTTGCTGTCTGTGCTCAGCAAAGGTAGGTATGGGTAAGTTGTCTTCTGTATCTGAAGGAGCAGGGCTCTCTGCTACAGCTGGCACTGCACACTTTTCTGTATTTGGGATTTATGTCTCTGTAACCTTCTCCTGTTCAGCTGGTCCTGGCATGTTCAGAGTCCAGTTTCATGTTCTGGAAGCAAGGCATGACAAGAACAACATATATAGGAGAATCTTATAAGCAAGGCCTGCACTGAAACAAGATTGGACAGATACACAGAACTTTGGTAGGTTGGACATACGTTGAACTCATTGTAGTATTGTTTTAAAAATGGATTCATATTTGAACATTAGAGGAGGTGGTGGAGGAGGATCTGTCTACCAGGAGAGGAAGCCCCAGGAAGACCTGCAAGCATTTCTCCATCCAGTTATTGCTACTGTTGCAGCCACTGCCTAACTGGATTCTACCTGTGGAATTGCGGGTGGAAGACCCACCTCTTCTGTGTCTTTGCAAACTGAAGCCCACCACCAGCAGTGACTCAGCAGACTCTGCCAGCCAGTCCCACAGTTCTGCTGTGAGTTTGAAAGCCAGGTACATCAAGCCAAAATAGATTTTTCTATTTTGAAAAAGAGTCTTTAAGGTTGCATTCACATTTCTCTGGAGTAAGCCCAGTTGAAGACAGTGAAACTTATGAATGGGCCAGTGAATAGTACTATACTACTTATGTGCACCAGTCCACAGAAATAGGGCTGATAAGAAGTGTGCAGCCAGTGTCCTACCAAGGTGAATAAACAAAAGTGCTGAAGTAGCAGAAAACTGGAAGAAGAATGCTTATGATTAGGTAAAGGAGGAGCGTGTGACATATGTCTTTCCACATCCTTCAAAATGACAATATTTACATCAGACATTCAACATTACAAAAGCACAACAGGAATCGCTCACAGCTCAGTGGCTGGAAGAGACTGTGCTTCCATTCTTTGTGCTTCTAAGAAGTCCCCATGTCAAGATGCCAGATCAGTAAGGAAGGAAAAAAGGCACATATCTTTCTTTAATGTCCACAGCCCCTTGCTAAAGTACATGTGCCACATATATTAATCTGATTTTTCTGGCCCTTCACGGATATATCTCTTAGGGCATGTGTTTCTTAACTCTCTTAGAAAAGTTTAATTTTTTTTTAATTGCAACTCCCAAAATCCCCTAGCATAGTAACTATGCAGGCTGGGGATATTGGGAGTAATAGGTTGGTATCCCACTGGTACACCATACTTGTGTTTATCCTTTTTCCAAGATTGCACAGGGAAAGGCAAGCACAAGCTGCTGCCTTTGAGCAGTGTGTTTTTCCACTGCCTTGCTTGCTTCATGGTTGCAGGGTTTATAGCCCCTGTTTCCTTCTGCTACCTCCACCTACTGTGGAGTAATGAAGTAAATTGGGCCTCTACTATAAGGCAGATTTTTTTTAAAAAAAATATTAATAAATTTCTACAACTATTAAATTAGACTAATACATAAACAACTACCTAATTAGGCAGATGGGTTTTGGAATCCTTTTTAAGATCATGGCAAAACATTAACAACTGTCCAGTGCCATACTAAAGGTTGATTTGTATTATTGACTTTTTTTTTATTAGCTTGCAGTTTGAAGCTTGGAAAAGATACAAAGTTGAAAACGGATTGGAGGCGTGAATTTTCCTTTGTTACAGTAGAGTCTCGGTTATCCGACCTAAACGGGCGGGAGGAGGGTCGGATAACCGAAAGGGTCGGATTACACAGAGGCCCGTGGCGGCCACCATTTTGGGGGTGTGTCGGGGGCATGTCGGGGTGGGCCTGGGGCATGTCAGGGCGTGTCTGGGGGCACGGAAATGCCTACAGCCACACCCCCAGGCAGCCACAGCGTTGGTTAATCCAGAGGGCTGGATAACCGCAGGTTGGATAACCGAGACTCTACTGTACTTACCTTTTTCCACAGCTCTCATAGCTGTTGCTGGTGGGAGATGGATCACACTTGTGCACTTTTATTTTCAAGCAAACAAAGTTTATTTTCCATCAACCTCACCCTGAGTGTGTGTGTGTGGGGGGCTTCACCCTGCTCAGAGGCTCCCCATTTAGAACAGGGTTGCTGGCCAGCAATCATCTGGGCAGAATTAATTGCTCAGGGTTCCTATTCTACCACTGGACATGAGAAGATGCTGGACCCCACCTAAAGAGCTGGAATGCTTCTCTGCTGTATACTATCTGTGGCATCATTGATCACCAGTAAAGCTTGTCTAAGCAGTAACATGTATCAGTGTTCACTGCCAAAGAAAGTCTTGGGGAAGGGAGGAACTAAACTCAATCTGAGAACAGGACTTGTGGGCTAATGTAGTATACTGGCAGGATTCCAGCTGCAGTTCACACAACAACTCTGTTCAGGAGCCTCTGTTGAAGGAAAGAAAAACAAAATGCATACCCTCGTTGTTGGTGATGAAACTTGTGTCTCTGTAATGAATTGGACTTCTGGTGGTTCAGTTTCTCAGGGTCAAGCAATAATTGAGGGTGCTTATTAATTCAAGAGAGCAAGTGTAGTGTAGTGGTTAGAGCATTGGACTATGACCCTGGAGGCCAGGCTTCAATTCCTTGCTTAGCCGTGGAAAACCACTCGGTGACCTTAGGTGCATCACACATGCTCAGATTGAGCAAATCTCATGACAGGTTCACTTTAGGGTTGTCTAAGGTGGACCTATGCAGCTTTCTTCCCTAATCAGTTGAATTAACTCTTTGTTAATGGGACGCAGCATCATTTGTAGTTACTGGATAATGGCACAGAGTGGTTTTATCATAGAAGCTATGATAGTTAAAGAGGTATCAAACTGCTGTAATCAGGTAATGTATCTAGACACACTCCAAAGCCCTCATATTGTAATGGGAATTCCATTCTTTTCTCAAGGAGTCAAGGAGACACCTCACAGTGATTTGACTGCCTTCCTGTGCTACTCACCTTATTTCAAGTTTCTTTTCTATTGCTCTTCCCCCTCTGACACGAGCTCCACTGCTTCCTTCTCTTCCTATCCTGCTGCAGCCATGTCTCCTTGGCAACCCAGCAGGGGGCTAAACTTTAATCTATGCTGCATCTTTCCCACTTGGATTTACTTGAGCTCATTTTTGCAGATTGCAGGAGTGTGAAGGATAAGGAGGTATCAATACTAGTGGGGCTGGAATCAAACACATCCATAAATAAGATCTGACTAGGATTAGCGAATGGCCACCCAGTTTTGCCTAGAGTAACATTTGAAAGCATATCTGATGCCTGTTTCGGCTAGGAAGAAACAACACAGAGAAACAGCAGTGGTATTTTCAAACATTTAAGCCTTCTTATTGGTTGCCCCCATGCCATTTCCAGTGCAGTTATGGCTTGTAAAGCACTGCTTTGTTATCTGTGTCTGCTCCTAAGTAACACCGCATGGGAGACAGAGATGTAATATCTGTTGGCTGGTAATAATTTCCATGCCCGTGAGTATGTACCAGATTTTAGGCTGAACTTTAAAGGAGAAATCATCTAAGGTTCTGACCCTCATTGGAGATATGGTCCAGTGTTGATAGGCTGTACCCCCAATCTTTGATACTGTTCAATTGACAAATATTAATTAGCATAAACATAAATTATATTCTTCTATGGCTGAGTGGCCATACTGGCTAAGAGGAAAAGCTCGCTGAACACATACATTGCAAGGTCAGGTAAGAACTCAAGGCACAGCCAGGTCATAGTGAGAAAATCATCAGGAAACTCCAGCAATAATGAACTTAACAGTTAGCCTTCAGTGACTCAATCTTCAGTGACAACAGCATGTGAGATGATCCCACAGGATGGCTGATTGTCTTCGTCTGTCTTCCTCTGACCAACAAACTTCCCTGTTGGCCCTACACCTGTCAAGCAAACAAGAAGCTATCAAATCTACCATCAGCCTTTTGTCACTTAACACTGTTAGCTCATTCCATACCTCATTGTTCAGCCCCTGGACTCCTTTGTTTACCCTGCCAGAGGGCCACTAGCACCTTAGCTCTCCAGGCAGAAATAAAATATTTCAACCCTAGTTTTTGGTTAGCCAACTCTCAGTACACTGGTTGCTTAGGTCACCACTCTGCCACTCCAGTTCCCATCTGTGTACTGCCCTTAGACTCTGCATTTAAGCCACATTGCTTTTTTTTTTTTTTTTGCTGCTCTCTGAATTGGTAAATATCACCCACTTCACCCTAAAAAATCTCACTATCCAAAACTTTCCACCTTTTCCTTCAGTTAGCCTTGTGCGATTGTGTGACTGCTTGGATCTTGTGTACATGATTGCAATTCACCCCAATAAAACAAATAAGCTTACTTTTGGATTTCTGGCTGGTTCTTTCCTGAACTAGAACTGGTAGATATAGGTGTAAAACATCTTGTAAGATTACACCCCTTTTGTAGGCCTCCCCTTTGAGCTAATATTCCTCATTTTTTCATGGAGTCACTGGGATCACAGGTGAATCCCTGAGTCACCCACATTTTGTGGCAACACCAGCACATTGGATATAGAATCATAGAATCATAGAAATATAGAGTTGGAAGAGACGACATGGGCCATCGAATCCAACCCCCTGCCATGCAGGAACACCTCAAAGCACTCCTGACAGATGGCCATCCGGCCTCTGCTTAAAAACCTCCAAAGAAGGAGATTCCACCACACTCCGAGGCAGCATATTCCACTGCTGGACAGCCCTGTACCATCAGGAAATTCTTCCTGAGGTTCAGGTGGAATCTTCTTTCCTGCAGCTTGAATCCATTGCTCCTTGTCCTGGTCTCTGGAGCAGCAGAAAACAAGCCCTCTCCCTCCTCCACATGGCATCCCTTCAGATATTTAAACATGGCTATCATATCCCCTCTTAACCTTCTCTTCTGCAGACTAAACATACCCAGCTCTCTAAGTTTATCCTCATAGGGCATGGCTTCCAGGCCCCTCACCATTTTGGTCGCCCTCCTCTGGACTTGCTCCAGCTTGACCATGTCCTTCTTGAATTGGGATGCCCAGAACTGGACACAGTATTCAAGATGAGATCTAACCAAAGCAGAGTAGAGTGGTACCAGTACCTTGTTACCCTGTTTACTGGGGGTCCCGGGAGGGACACCGAAATAACCAAACAACACACAATATTTGGGGAAATTAGCTGGAGCACTCACTCAAGCTAGCGAGAGGCAGGGTAACTTAGCAGGATCTTGCAACCCAATGTCTACGGTGTCAGGTCAGCCAAGCAGCCAGACGGGTTTAAAGTAACAGAAATGATGTTTTATTGCATACAGACAAGTATTAAAGACACCACAATCACACAGCTAGCTAAGAAGATAGAGCTTGAGTTAAGGATAGAGATTTTTGGGGAAAATGGGTGATACGACACCTGTCTTGTCATCCTGGACCTTGCGGAGAATCTGGGGCGGCAGAGAAGAAACTCAGCTCGATTAGCTGAGGGGAGCTCACCAAGCTATGCAGCAGCAAGACGGGATGAAACTCAGGAGTGATACGAGGAAGGTCTCGGAATCAGGGGTTTTTACAGGGTGAATTGGGACTGCAGGCTTTGTCTTACTCTGGGACAACAGTGAGGTTTGGGTGCGAGACAATGTCTCGGAAAGGTCACAACTTTGCATGATTGGGTCAAAGCCGAATTAACAATAGTGTAGCCAGTATGCAAATGCGTCGCGCTTACCCGTGGACAGCACAACCTTTGTCCAGTAGCCTGCTTCGGGCAGGAAGCCTTTGTTAGTATCATGCATACATAATGAGGTGTTTGCCGGAGAGGTCCCTGAAGTGACAAACCGGCTGTGTCTGGCCTGCCTAGGTTTAGAAAGGAATGTTTCAGAAACTATCGGCCATGCCTGTTTGTGTGCTTGTTCGGTGGCCTCGCAAACATGTGGAGCGGGTTGGCAAGGGAAAGCTGAATGGTTTGATATCGAAAAAGATATTGGGTGCTATATCCGGGTAGGCCTAGGCTGCAGTAACAACCTCCCTTGATCAAGACACCATACTCCTATTGATGCAGCCGAGAATTGCATTGGCTTTCTTGGCTGCCGCATCACACTGCTGACTCATGTTCAGCTTGTGATCTATTAAAACTCCTAGATCCCTTTCACACATACTGCTATCCAGCCATGTGTCCCCCATCTTATATTTCTGTATTCCATTTTTTCTACTTAAGTGTAGGATCTTACACTTCTCTCTGTTAAATTTCATTTTGTTAGCCGTGGCCCGGCTCTCCAATCTGCCCAGGTCATTTTGAATTTTGATCCTGTACTCTGGCGTATTAGCAACCTCTCCCAATTTGGTGTCATCTGCAAATTTGATGAGCATGCCCTCTATTCCTTCATCCAAGTCATTGATGAAGATATTGAACAGCACTGGACCCAGGACAGAGTCCTATGGCACCTCACTAGTCACTTCTCTCCAGGATGAAAGGCAGCCATTCGTGATCATCCTTTGAGTTAGGTCGGTTAACCAATTACAAATCCAACTAACAGTAGCCCTGTCCAGCCCGCATTTTACTAGCTTCTTTGCAAGAATGTCATGGGGAACTTTGTCAAAGGCCTTACTCAAATCGAGATATGCTACATCCACAGCATTCCCTTTATCTGTCAAACTAGTAACTCTATCATAAAAAGAGATAAGATTAGTCTGGCATGACTTATTTTTGAGAAATCCATGTTGACTTCTCGTGATTACCACATTGCTTCCTAAGTGATTAGAAACTGACTGCTTAATGATCTGCTCCAGGATCTTTCCGGGTACTGATGTCAGGTTGACTGGGCAATAATTATTTGGGTCCTCTTTTTTCCCCTCCTTGAAGATGGGGACAACATTTGCCCTCTTCCAGTCTGCTGGAACTTCTCCTGTCCTCCAAGATTTCTCAAAGGTTATAGCAAGCGGTTCCGAAAGGACCTCTACCAGTTCTTTTAATATCCTAGGATGCAATTCATCTGGCCCTGGAGACTTGAATTCATCCAGTATGGCCAGGTATTCCTGTACCACCTCTCTACCTATTATGTGCCTCATTTCCCCTGCTTCCTCACCTGCTCACCAATCGCCAGGTTGACTGCTTGTATCCTTCTGGGAAAAAACTGAGGTAAGGAAGGTGTTAAGTAGTTCTGCCTTTTCTCTTCCCCCGTTAGTAATTCGCCATCTTCTCTGTGCAGCGACCCTATCGTCTCCTTCTTTTTCATTTTGCAGCGGACATATTTAAAAAAGCCCTTTTTATTGTTTTTAATGTCTCTGGCCAGCCTAAGTTCTTTCTGTGCTTTAGCCTTTCTGACCTCCTCCCTACATCTCCCGGCTACCTGCTTAAATTCTCCTTTGGTGGTTTCCCCCTTCTTCCATTTCCTGTACATGTTTCTCTTAACACTTAGCTCAGCTGAGAGTTCTTTAGTCAACCATTCTGGTTTCCTCAGATGCCTTCCATTTTTCCTCCTTATTGGCACAGTTTTAGACTGTGCCTTCAGTATCTCCTTTTTAAGGAACTCCCATGCCTCCTGAACTCCTTTCCCTTTCACTATTCTTAACCACGGAATTCCAGCCAGCATCTCCTTAAGTTTACAGAAGTCCGCTTTTTTAAAATCTAAGATGAGTGTCTGGCTACACTTATCTTCTCCATCCCACTGAATGCCAAATTCCACTAGGGCATGGTCCCCCTAAAGATCCAACCACTTCTACCTCATTAACAAGGTCATTCCTGTTTGTCAGGATCAGATCTAGAATATTTGACCCCCTTGTGGCCTCTTCCACCTTCTGGACCATGAAATTATCTGCAAGTCTAGCAAGAAACTTGCTCGACCTTGCTTTCTTGTCAGAGCTTGACTGCCAACATATATCCGGGTAATTGAAATCTCTTGTTATTACTGTATCTCTCCTTTTTGAATGTGCAGTCATTTGGTTCAGGAAGGTGTCATCAAAGTCCTCAGTCTGGTATGGAGGTCTGTAGTAAACCCCCACCAGAATATCCCTATTGTTTCTCACTCCCTTAATTCTTACCCAGATGCTCTCGACCTGGCTTTCTGGGTTTAAGTCATGGATCTCTTCACAGATGAAAGCATCCTTGACGTACAAGGCTACTCCTCTTCCTTTCTTGTTAGGTCTATTTTTATAAAATAAGCTATTGCCCTCTATTCCTACATTCCAATCACGAGACTCATCCCACCTGGTCTCAGTGATGCCTATCAAATCGTATTTATTTTGTTGTTGTCTCATTTAAAAGTTATGATTGGATACTGAGGTAGACTCACTGCCCCGCTGACATGAAATAATTGCCACTGCTTCTATTGGAGGAGGTATGGTGTTATTAACTATTCCTCACCATGTGGTGGAGCTGGAAAAAGTTACTTTTTTGGAGGCCACAGCATGGCTTATTTTGGGGCTGAAGTTCAACACCTTGGGATTTCCTTTAAAGTTTGTACAAACACCTGAAATGGATTCACAATCACATTGATGTGGAAGTCAATGGCTGTCATTGTGCACATCTCATTGTAGAGGTTTTTGAAGCAATCTGAACACACATTCTAGATGTTTGTTTGATTATATGTCACTTTGTGAAATTGCTATGGCATTTTCTACAGCCTTGAAAATAGAAGTTATCAGGTGGCAGAGATTACTATCAGTCTGTCTGTCTTATCTAATGACTCAAAAGACTATCCAGCCATTTTTCTCTCCTTTGAGCCCAATTTATCCCATTCCACACCTATCCAAGGCTGCATTCCACACTTATCCAAGATTCGTACATCTGCTCCAAGAGAAAGACTCTCTTACTGCAGAGCATGAAGAAAACCCTCTTGGAGAGCCAAGGATTTCCTTAAGAGGAAAGCCCAAAGTATCTCAGAAAAGAAATAATCTATATCCTCATTACCTTGCTCTGCAGATTGTCATTTGACATCTCCTGTTCACATGTATTGCCAAAAAGTTAAGACATATATTGGTCTAAATGTTTTAATTTTTATGTATGAATGCAAATTTAGGAATCTTACTTGCAATTTATTGAAGGACAATGCATCTCATAATACAGTGTGTCCTCTTCTGGCATGACCTCCACATACATGAATGTAAGTTTGCATGAAGTTTTATGTCTGATTATAGTCAATAGATGCTGCAGATGTGTGTCCATGCTGCTACAGATGCACGCATGTTGAGTCCACTGACTACAATGGGATGTGGTGCTCACATTTTGTTTTGTTTTGTTTTACATGAAGTTTCCTGGAATGGAACCCCAACATATAAGGTGGGCACCCTGTAGCTAGGAAGACTGAGAACAAGTGACCTGGGTGCTTGCTGAGTCTGCCGTCCATGGTCAAATTCAATACGCATGCTTTCTTCTTCTTACAGTTCTTTATACTTTTCAGTAGGACTAAAGGTGCCCCCAGATGGATAAAATATTCTCAAGAATTATTGAGACTTTCTAATTCATTTCATTCATACCTGCATATTCATGGGTTTGCATCCAATCTCTTTTTTGAAATATTCCAGGTTCTTTCCCTCTGCTTTCTTCCTCCCACTGATTATGTGTCACATTCAGTCTCATGCAATATTTCAGAAATTGATTTTACCAGTTTCCACTGGGGATTCTCTTAAAATTCCAGAGTTAATGTGCCAAAGTGCTTTAGCAATAATATACCAGTTAAGCGCAACAATATACTAGTTAAACATTAGGATCTTTTTATTTTTGTGCTAACATTCCACTTTCTATCACTTGATCTTTGTTGAATCTGTGTTCTGGAAGAATAGCTGTCTTTACTTGGTGACGGTCATCTTTAATGTTCCAACATAGTACAAACACACAAGCCAAGTGTGGGTAAGTTTCTTTTCAGAATGCTCTGGCTTACTCCTAACCAATCTGGGGAGTGGGAATAAGAACTCCTTTGTAACTCCAGGAGCTCCCAAGAAATACTTTCGGATGAAGAAAATGTCATGTGGAACTTCAAAATATCATTGGTTTATACAGGAGCAGAAGCTGGAACTTCCAGAGGTGGTGGTGTCATCTGCACGTTTAGACAGGCAAGTGCAGGGTAAATTCAAAGAGAAAGCTATTTGTTTTTTTCAAGATTCTCAAGTGCAACTAGTTTCCCTAGTTTACTCATGATCCCTTTGTACACCTCCCATTAGATTGTGTGGCCATGCCACAGAGATTGTGTAGAAGAACAAGGTGTGTGTCTATATTACACGATTACAGCAACTTAGTAGTAAGGATGTAATTCTTCACGAAGGGCATTTCTGCACCTTACCCATCTCTGTCATTGTCCTGTTACAATCCTGGCAGTGCCTTTGCTGGGATAGGAATGTGTCCCCAACTTTCCCCTCCTCGCCTAGCTGTCTGTCCGTGGATGGGAGCGCAAGCAATGTGCACCTTCCTTCAACAGCAGCAGGCCTCTTTCCCATACTGCACCGGGGAAGGAAGCACCCAGATTGCACTTCTGTCCATTTCGCATGGCCTCAGGCAACAGGAGTGTTGCACAATTGTGGGCCATTGGTGGATTTTTTCTGTTAATGGAATATCCCAGAATACTGACGGGTGGGGACATGGCAACGGGACAGCAATGCCATCATGTGAAAGCACAGCTTGCAGACTGGCAGCAACTTGTCCTAATTGTGGGACAGTGACATTGCATGGAAATGGCCTAAGTTTCCTCCTGAAGGTAGCAATGAATAATTTCTGCAATTTTCATCCCACTGAGAGAAAACCTTTGAAAACCACAGTTTTTGAGGGCTATTATTTGCAACTTAGGATTTCTTCTGCACAGAATTCACATGTGGTTGTTTTGTGCAGGAAGCAGCATTTTCTGTGTGGAAATTAATATTTCAATGCAGAAGTATTAATTCCTGCACAGAAAATGCATGTTTCTTTGCAGAAAATGATGTTTTGTATGCAAATCAACTATGTATGAATTTTACAAAGAACAAACCCCAATTACAATTTTTGTTGTACGGGAAACAACATTTTTTGCACCAGATTAATAATTCTGCATTGTTTTCCATACAGAAAATTCTGTTTTCTGAATAGAGAATGCTATTTGCTATTTAAATCAGCTATGTGCTAATTTTATATGAAACAAATCCCCAATTTGTTTTCTGCACAAAACAACTACATGCAAATTTTGTGCAGAATAAGTCTTGAACTGCAAAGATTCTCATCAATCCAGGATTCTTCTCATCAGAGTTTCATGACATTCGAAAACATGCTTCTTGACCATTTCCCAAGTATTTTTGAATATTCTGTCCATCTCTCCTTGGTCCCACTTTAATTTCAATGCCTCCTTCATATGGAATCCTAGGATTTGTAATTTGTGAGATGCTCAGAGTGGTCTATTAAAAAGCTTGAGTGCTGTAATTCAGGGAACAGTTTTCAGAAAACTACAGATCCTACCATTCCATAGAAAGAAACCATGGAAGTTACAATGGCATTAAACTGCTATAGCAGTGCATTGAGTATATACACCTTAAGTGGTTTCTAGGTAAGGTTAAACTATATAGATAAGAATCATCCAAGGTTGTGTTGGAGGGGCTGCCAAGAGATTGGCACATATATTCATATGTGGTGGAACTGTGAAGGTGTACAGAAATTTTGACAAATGGTATTTAAAGAGATAAAAGAGATAACAGGAATTGATTTACAAATATCTCTGGGTATAGCATTATTATCTACATTTGACAAGGTTAATTGTACCCAGGCAATGAAGGATTTAATTACAAATTTATTAACTGCAGCAAGGTTAATTATATCAAGAAAATGGAAAACTCAAGAAGATTTTCAAATAAAGGATTAGTATAAAGAAGTGTGGAAAATTGCGATTAATGATAAGCTAACACGTTGAATTAAGGTCAAAAAAGGAATAATGAAAGGGAATGATTTTGAAGCAATATGGAAGATATTTGTTGAAAAGGTTCTAATAACAGAGGGAAGTGTCATATCTCCACAAGAAGAATTACAATTTTGGAAGGTGGAGTATGCTAAAATATAATTGGCTCTGGGGATGGGTTCACATTTAGGGTTAGTATTAATATGTTTAGTAATAAGATCATATTCAGTAATAGCAATAGGTTAAATATAGTTGAAAAAGGTAGAGTTAAGAATAAAATTATTATAATGAGAATGAATATAATGAGAATGAGATTTAGATACATGTAACTAAAATATATAAGCAATATGATATACAGTATGTTGAATAAGTACATAATGATAAAGGATCTGGAGAGAAATAGTAATGCAAGCTTTTTTTGTTGTAAGTTTTCCTTTTTTCACTTTTAGGTTAATCACGTTGTGTTTTTGTTTTGTTCTTTTTCTTTTATAATCGATAAAAAAAGGTGGTTTCTAGGTGTAGATCTTCATTATGCAGAAGTTAAGGCAGTATTAGACCATGTCTGGGAATTTACTATGCTGTGAAGGCATAATGATGATGACAATGATGATGATATTGCACAAAAGTCTGTTAAAAGTAATCAGCATTCTCCAAAACTAATCTAATTGTATCAGTTGGCAGCTGGGACATACTGTCACCATCACATGAGGGAGAAAGTGACGAAGATAAACCTCAGGCTAATTTACTGAACAAAATCTGTCAGTTTGAGCAAGGCTTTTTTTGTTGTTTAAAAATAGAGTAATGACAATCTTAGTTTCTAATGGCTGAAATTATACATCGGCAAGAGGAACTGGGTGCTTCTTCATTTAGTTAGTGCTTTATTGCCATCTATATTGGTGATGGCAGGATGTGCCAACATTCGTGATGGATATAGAAAAGGCTTCAGAATTCCTCAGCGTGATGATCTGGAAAATCTACTGTTGTTTATATTTTTGAAAATAACATCTGGTTTCATGTCTTTTTTCCATCATGTCTTTTTTTTTTTGGACAATGAGTAACAACAATGGGGTTTCATCCCATCATAAATTTGCAAGAGAGACAATGATGACTGACTCATAAATCCAAAACATTTTTATCCCTTCAGACTGAGTGAGTGTTTCAAGTATAAAAGTTATGGAGACAGGAAGATGAAAGCGAGAGCTAAGTGACATAATCAGAAAGAATCATGAGGTGCAGCTCTTGCTGGGCTTGAGTTCCTTGGGCTGCAGACAGAGTCACACAGATCTGAATGGTCATCCATACAGGAAATCTCCCTCTGTATAGCAAGTTGGTTGTTGATGTGTATTTTTAAGTTGTTTATGACTTAGGATGACCCTTAGGCAAACCTAACATAGTGTTTTCTGGGGCTATGTGTGTGTGAGTTCTCCCAGAGTCACCCAGTGGGTTTCCATGCTGTATCTATATCATCTCTCTTTCTCTCTTGTTGTGAGCCACCAAATTGTTTCTGACTTATGGCAAGCCTGAGATGAATCTATCACGGGGTGTTCTGGGACTGAGAGTATGTCATGCATCCACAATCATCCAGTGGGTTCCCATACCTGAGTGGAGAATCAAACCCTGGTCTCCAGGGACATAGTCCAGTGATCAAACCACTAACACTATGCTGGCTATCAACAAGCTGGTACGCAGGAGTTTAGATTTTGTCCGCATGACTCCTGCAGGGAAACCAAGTTTGTGACAAATTATTTTTCACCAGATTCTGGTTCAGTAGCCAGGAGAAAGAGTTGGCTAGTGGGCAGTTTTAAGATGCAATAGATTAGGTCAGAGGCCAATCTAGTCATTGTGCTTGGTGGCTTGCTATACTCTCCAACCTTTCACAGATGAAAACCAGGACATGGAGCCAAGCAACATCTGAATGTGATCAAGATAATAAAAGTTACTAATGAGAACAAAATATCATCTAGCTAATAGTGCTAATGAGTTCCATCCTCTTACACAAAGCCCACTCTGATGAAGAGCACTGAAAGGTGGAACATGACAGACAGCATCCCATGAGGAGAGGTATGTCAACATAGAACCAACCCCTCCTCCATAAAACACCACACAGACAAAACTCCACTTGGAATGGTAAATGAACTTGATGTTGCAGTTCATAAGAGAACCATAATGGGACACCAGACCATCTGAACTATGAAAGGAGGTGCAATACATCATCATGGAAAGATGAAATCCCTTTGGGAAAGAGAAGTTATGAGTTGGTATGATTTGAGTGGGGCTGGGGGTATGTGGCACTGTACTAGATGTGGAGACACACAATACAAGAACCTGGGGAGATGAATGATGCATAAGACCTGTCTATCTCTAACTTTTTCCCCATCTTATCATGAAATATCTGCTCCATCCCCATCACTGCTTTCTGATTTTTCATGAAGCATCAATTCCATGAAGAAAAAAAAAGAGGATTGTCTAAAGCAAAGTGTACCTAGGTTCTCTCCGGCCCACCAATCACTTGCAAGTTGTGACTCACTGGTTTTAGATTTTGGGTTCGTTCACAAAGTAGCCTAACAGAACAATTTTACAGCTATCTTCTCAGTGGTAAATTTCATTGAGTTCAGGTAGGCTTACAACTAGACCAATGGGTGTGGGAATCACACCTCTTGTGGGACTCCAACTATCATCAGCCCTATCCAACTGAGCCAATGGTAAGGAATGCTAGGAGCTGTGATACAACAACATCTGGGTGGCCATAACATGCCCACAGCTGTCCTAAATAGTTATACATAGGATTGCGCTATGAAGTAACCTAATTGCCTTTTTAAGTTTCAGCTTCCTGTATCCATCTAATTGTATGTGTTACCTCTGAAGGTGGCTTCATATTATTTATTGGCTCATTATGTGCCTGGTTTGCTATTGAACAATACATCTAATTTCATATTCAGTCTTACAAGGAAATCAGGAGAGGGGCTGGGATAGAAAGAAGAGAGGAGGAGAGCGAGAATGAGAAAGCGGAATAAACAGCGCATACTTTCTCTCCCAAGAGCTGTCTCTCTGACATCCTTAATGACAAAATGTGTGAAGATTGTAGCACAGAATACAACCAGGGACCTTTAATGATGGAGGCTTACTATTCTGTTTGCTGCTGCTTCTGCTAGGAAAGGAGGAAAACAAGCTTAATAGGATTAAACCACTCATATCAGGTTCATATTCTTGGGACCTATTTTCCAAAGAATCCATTTTCTGACAAATTACATTGCAAAATGTCCTACTTATGCCATATTATTATCATTGAAAATTTAGAGCTATGGCTCCATATAGCTAGGAACAACCCTTGGTAAGCCCCCTTGTCTTCCCTCACCCATTTATAATTTATATTTATTTTTAACCATTGTTGTCATATGTTCAAAGAACATCGAATGGTACTGAGAGATGCATTTTAATCTCCCTGCACCAATTTAATAAGAGGCATCCAAAAAAAAAAAAAAATCACTGTAACTATTCAAGGTTTATGCTGTGTGTGTGTGTGTATGTGTGTGTTTTTTTGTGTGTGGAACACATCAGTGTTGTCATAGAAGTAGCCACTTTTATCACTTGATCTCAGCATCCACAGATATTGGAAGTCTCTGACATTACCAATTCTAGTAGCTTCCATTATAGTTGTAGCTGGATTTCCCTCATTCCATGCCTTTTATTGTCCCTCTGCCATCTCCTGTGTTCTATAGCTGTTGAATTATGAATTAACAAGTGTAATTTGTTAAACTAAGGAACAGTCAGAATCTTCCCTCTTTGCGATTGCTTCCATTCCTTTCA
The DNA here is from genome assembly GCA_948472985.1 of Iguana delicatissima. Classification (NCBI taxonomy): domain Eukaryota; kingdom Metazoa; phylum Chordata; class Lepidosauria; order Squamata; family Iguanidae; genus Iguana; species Iguana delicatissima. Next base: position 264,528 of record CAOKZL010001499.1, on the reverse strand, counting down.
CACCATGCTAGCTTGGAGTTTAGGAGACTACCAGGTACCTTAGTGGTTACTCTTTTTTCAGTCTTAAGGGGCTATTTTTTCTCCTCACAACTGTCATGACAACCTCCTCTTCTGAGTCCAGCCCGTACCACCAACTAGGGAAGAGTGGATTTTGAATGGAGGATGTTGATCCTTCTCCTCACTCATGTTATAGCAAATGTTTCCATACTCAGAGAAGTCAGGCAACAAGAGCAGGAAGGATGAGGAACAGGTTCTTTTCTTCACCAAGCTACACATGTCCAGCTCTTTCCACTTTTCTTCATATAGCTTGTTCTCCATACCTCTTATCATCCTAGTTATCCTTCTCTGAACCTGTTCCAACTTGTTTATATCCTTATTAGTGAGATGTTACTCTAAGAGGTGGAGGACATTGGGGTCCACCCAAAATGCCAGCATCTCCTTAGAATTTGGGGGAATTATAGCTCAAAGGAGACCTGTGAAAGGAGAGTAATGGCAGGGTCTTTTCACTCATGTATATCAGTATTAACTGTAGAGAGGACTCCAGTTAAAGTCAAACAAAATATTTCATTTGAATTCACATACATATGAAAAACCGGATACTCTTAAGACCCATACTTGGCTATCGGAAAGTGGGAAAGGTTGGATAAGAGAGTTTGGGTGGAAAGAGTCATAAAATTACCAGTCTTGAAGAAAGAGGTCACAGTGGAGAGGCTCAGACAGCATCTGAGGATAGCATGGAGGAATGGGCTATATATCATGTACTACAATTGGCTGGAGTTGAAGCTAGGATTTTTATACCCTATTTCATACCATGAAGGGGTGTATTAACAAAGCTATAATGGCTTTCTTATGGGACTGACAAAGAGGTCTAGTCTGATTGCTTTAACTTTGGAGGGATAAAACATTGGTGGGATTTATGACAGTCTCTTAATGTTTGGTCAAGCAGAGTGTATAGGGAAGATCTCCATAAGGTAAGATCGAGGGATGGTCTCTGAGGAGATTAGCACAAACCGATAAGCACTGGGGTTTTCTGCATAATCCTATCTCAGTTTTCCCACCAGCATGACCTCAAACAAGTCTTCAGTCAGTGTGACCTCGAACATGTGGTCCAGTCACTAATAAGTCCAATTTATGAAAATTGCATATCTAGTAGGACAGATGGTAATGTATGGTAACAGAAGCCTGACCAGTGTAAAATATAGCAGGACTATTACTTCCCTCAGCTTGGAAACTATGCTTCTGTTAATACAGGCTAAAATTGCATTTGCCTATTTTTGCTGCAGCATTCCACTGCTGGATCATGTTCAGTTTATGATCAACAAGAATCCCAAAGTCCCATGTATTACTGCTGAGCATGTATTCCCCATCCTACACCCATTCATCTAATATTTGTGACCTAAGTATAACATTTTGCATTTGTTTCTGTCAGGTAGTGTAAAGTTTCTTCTAGGAACCCAAGCCTGTAGAGAAGATGGACAGCATCTCTGAGTTTCAAGTGTAGTTGCACAAATTTAGCACTCATTATAATAAAGGAAAAAGAGAATGAAGAGGGAGGAAGAAGCATGTATGCTTGAAAAAAGCACATATAATATATTGTGGTTAATAAGAGACAAAAGTGAAACAATAACTTGGGCCATGTCATACCTAGAGCCACAAGTTATTTTGCATTGTGAATACAAGTTGTCTGAATCTAATATTCTGGTTCAATGGCTTGCTCATTGTGCCACATCACACAGTTGTTCCTATCACTTACTCTGCATAGTTACATTGATTGAGAAAGACAGAACTATTGCAGGATTTTTAGAGGCTTCTGGGTCAGTGCTTCATGTTCCTTTAATTGAGGCAAATGTTTTCTCAATCTACTTTCTGTTTAAGCACCTTCAGGAAAACCCAATACTCTAACTGGTCCTGTCCAACTGGCATGGTTGACCATCATTACATGTTTCTGATTCTGTTTTTCCATACTAACTCAATGGTTAGCTTGCAAGCACAGAACTAGTTTGCAGGCAATATTGCAATATGGTCTATTGCACTCACTAATTCTCCTAGCAAACTCCTACATTCTTTTTTTCATTTGTTTTTGGAAAATACACATGATTACTTTAAACAGAAAAGGAGCTAGGTAAATATTATTTTAATAACTACATTGTCCTCACTCTGAACTGGCTTGGTTATGTCAACACGTAATAAAAGCCAGTCTATCATTGTATCGGGGTAACTCAAGCAAATCATTGTAAACCCATTCAGGGACTACGAAGTAATGGTAATTCACTGACTAGGTCTTATGTGATCCCTAATCAGCTTGGATCACAATCTCAGGAAAAAGTCATCCTGTTTAAAACTGTGCTCAGAGCAGCTACTGCTTGAGCAGCGAAGTGCCCAATAATAGATATGCTGAAAGGGAGGAGTTTGGGGAGTTTTACTGACTGTTATTGAAAATGTTACATTTCTGCAGAAAATATTCACATAGAAACATTCAGTGCAGCACTAAATGGCACACAAATACTTTTTAAAACATCTGTGTCAGAAATGTGATTTGGGGCATGGGGATATGTTGTTAGTAATGAAGTGGGAGGCAGCTTCCAGCTAGTAGCTTGTGAAATATTTTTAGCTTAGACTTAAGGGATGGCATTTTCCACTTTGTTGCATCTCAGCTGTTTTCTTTCTGTGCATTATTGTTACTGCTTAATGCCATTCTGGCTTTGAATACCTGAAAATATCATTTGCAAGATGACACAGAGTGGGACATCCATTTTGCTGCTGTGTCGTGAGGCTTCATCTTTCACCAAGTGCTTTTGTTTTGACACATGGTGTCATTTGTAAATGATGCTGCAAAAGGCAGCATAAAACTGCAGAAGAAAACATTTTTATTGTCGAGTGAAACCTAGCCATCATCATGATTTCTCCAGATGCTCACTGAATGTACAGGATTTGTTCTAAAATATGCTGGTGGGCACAGAGGTAAAGAAAAAGAATGACAGACTTTTCTTAGTGTAAATAAAAATGGTAAATCTCAATTTTGTTCAAACAGATGTTGTGAGCAGTAAAATAATTTTTCATCCCATTACTTGAAGTCTCTCAGAATATTTTTTTTCTTTTACAATGACAGAAAACTGCATAGCTTCTCCATGCTTTCTGGTAGCTGTTCAGCTTCTCCTGAGACCTACTCAGTCTTCCTTGAAACATGTACAGTTTGGTTTCCAGGTAGTGTATTTTGTGCAAGATTTTTTTTTAATGTAGAAAACAGCAGTGTTGCACAACAAACTGCTAGAAATGCAACAATACTTAGAACTGAAGAATGCAGAATGCCTCACAGTGAGAAGTAGTAATAGAGCTAGTTACTCTGAGTGACCTGAATTGTCCTTCCTCCTTGGCTCTACCTATCCTGACTCCTAAACTGATATTCTTAGGGATGTCTCTTAGGGATGTTTCTCTGCCTCTTCTCAATACCCCTTCTCTCTTCCCAGCTCTTCCTGAGAGTGCAGCTAGATTACTATAGTACCCTGAGTTACTTTCCTATCTTAGAATGGAGTTCCTATAATAAAGCCTTTTGCTTTGTTTCTCCAAGCCATTGGTGTCTTTGCTCCTTAATCAGTATAGATACTCTGTGGCAGACACACTCTCTATCACAAACATATCATGCAGAAAATAGCAATACTGAAGAACAAAACCATGTCCCTATTTTTGTGGAACATTGCTGGATTTTGTGCAACATTTTGTTATACAACATTTTTCTTGTGTGGCATGGCAATTTTATACATAAAACACAGCAATGTTGCACAACAAAACCACAGACCTATTTTTCTGCAACATTTGCAACATTTTTGTTTCACATACAATCACAGCTTTCATAGTGATATTCAACTCTCTCCCACTCATGGCATTGGGGGAAAAAAAAATCTCAGAAATGAATCTGACAATAGATTGGTTAATACTTGAGCCAATGCAAATGTGAACCTTCAACCCTCCCAACCTTGTGTTGGAGTCCAGTTTTTTTTTTTTTCAAACAGCTTAGTTTTGGGCCTAGTGTCTAATTTGGTGCTGGTATAAAATTTCAGAATAATATGAGACTTGGATCATTACTGTAACGTTACTGTAAGACAGGAGTTGGCTACTATAGTTGAGTGGCAGGCACATATCTGACTTTGTTGGCTGGGTGACATCAGTAATTATAGCAATCCAGAGGCCAACCAAGATTCTAGCTTTGCTTCACATCTCTCTTTCCTGCATAAGAAAGAAAGAAGAGGAGCTAAACACTTTTGGTTGAGATCAGGAGAAGATACCCGTACCATTTCTGATCATTGTTGGGTGATAGTAAGACTCCTTTCCTTATTAGTTGGCTAAGTACAGAATTTTGGGAGGAGAAGAAAACTTAATATCTCCCAAGGGCTGGTTCTAGAAGCTCTGAAGGACAAGTTTGGCCTGTAGGCCTAGAGTTTTCTCCTTCCCTTGGGAGGATGCCCTTGGTGCTTTGCAAAGCTGCCATGACCGAATTTTACATCAATCCTTTTGTTTACTTTATATTCAGAATAAAAATGAAGACCAGTCTAGCACTTCAATAAGAAGCGGTTTCTATGAGCTAAGAGGCATCAAATGCCTCTGCAGTGCTTGCCTATTCACTTCAGTGTGACTTCCACGTCCAACATTTAATCTGCAGCAATCCTAATTTTGGAAACCTCCAAGCACAAGGAAAATACCATATAAAGCAGTGGTTCTCAACCTGTGGGTCCCCAGATGTTTGTGGACTTCAGCTCCCAGAAGCCCCAGCCACTATAGTCAATGCTCAGGGCTTCTGGGAGCTGAAGTCCACAAACATCTGGGGACCCACAGGTTGAGAACCACTGATATAAAGGAAATCATGTCCAAGAACATCGCAAGTAGGGCCCTAGTTATATTGCTTTCTCTCCTCTAGGAAGCACTGTTGAGGGCTTTATACACAAACATATTATAGGAGAATGGTGACCAGTCCCCATGGAGAAGGAAATAGTACTTTTGACCCAGACATATCTGTCCAAAACACACACACACACACACACACACACACACACACACACACACACATTATTTGTATAGCTGTGTGCTGTTTAGATGTACTACTACTGTCAAGTATCTATGGAGCTGTGAAAATTCCAGAGGGGTACTTAATTTTCTCTTGTACTTCTTTAATCTCAGTGCCTTAGGGCAACTTAAATGCTAGCATAGATATTTTGGTCTTCAACAATTAGACTGACCAGCAAAACACTCCAGATCTGTAGAACACAGACCTTTTAGCAGTTCGGTTTACAGGCCAATCCATTCTTCTTTATTTCTTTTTCATTTGCTTGCTTTTGGCAGAAGAACCAATTGCTTCCTGTCAATAGAAGCTGCTAGTCCTGCAGCTTCATATTCCAAGAGGCGGAAGCAGGTGGTGGTAGCAAAACATATTATTACTGTAATTTGTATAATCATGATACTTTTCATACCTGCCTGAAATAAGCTGTAGGGCGGGTGAGAATTTAGGTTCTATTTGTTTTGATGAGATAGCCTTAAATGTCTTCATATTCAGGATGGGAAAAAATTGAGATGTTTTGTTAGATTCATCCATGTAACCCTTGTGGTTTGTGTGATTAACTTTTAAATGGCTGGTCTTGAATCAATCGTTAGTACCAAAGTTGAGGCTTGCCAACTCTCTTTTTCTGAGATGTTCCTCAGTTTTAACACTTATGGAGCAGGCAGGTATGATAAGATTCTCCCTGTATGGAGAACAGCTGGGTCTATTGAATATATAATTGTGGAGGGGGGATAATTTCACTGGAGTTTTTAAAGGATTTGCCAAAATTTCTTCAAACTAAAAAAGGGAAAAAAACTTGATTTTTTTTTAAAAATATCAAATATTGGAGAAAGTGAAACTGATTTTACTTTTTCTTTCCCAGGTTGATTGGACTAAATGGTCTTTTAGGGCTGCTGTTGGTCATCCATGAAGACAAACGTGGACCACAGGCTAGCAAGTCACCTACCATGATGTTATTCTCTTAAGGTCTGAGACAGTGGGGAATACTACTTGGTTTAAGATACAAAAGCTTAATTTTACTGATTTCTAGTCTAGGAAGAAAACATTCAAAATATACTTGGTGACATTATTCTTGAGTCTGTGCAACCTCAAAATTGGCTACAACAGACCAAAGTGCACAGTCCAGAAGGAATCTGCTTTGTGCTTTTGCTGATATTGATAATAAGCTTGGAAGTGTAAATTAGCTCTAAGACGCTGGCTGTTCTCCTAGAGTATACTCTGTTTTAAGAATATTCCAATGTCTCTTTTGTTCAAGACACTTACAGCACTTTGATAACACTTCAGATGACTTGGATATATAAAACCTCTGGAATCTTGGAATCTGTAATTTGGTGAGGCGCTACAGCTTTCTGGAAGAAAATTCTAAATATGACATGAAAACTACAAATCCCAGAATTCCATAGGATAGGGCCATGACAGTTAAAGTGCTACCAAAGGGCCATGACTGTGTGGTGCAAAAGAGACCTTAGCTTCATAAGATCATTAAACATAGTTGGTTTTCCTGTGTGTGTGTGTGTGTGTGTGTGTGTGTGTGTGTGTGTGTTTTGGGACTGTGCATACCTAAGGAGAGAGCCACTGTGGTGTAGTGGTTCGAGTGCTGAACTATAAATCTAGAGACCAGGGTTTGATTCCCCACTCAGCCATGGAAACCTATTGGGTGTCACATACTTTCGGCACCAGAAAATCCTGTCATAGGTTCACCTTAGAGTTGCCATAAGCTGGAAATGACTTGAAGGCACACAACAACAATACTTAAGGAAGGATTTACTTAGTGATGGGACGAATCCAGAATTTTCCAAATCTGGATCTGAATCCTTGGAAGGTTCTGGGAATCCATGAATTTCACGAATCTCGAATTTTTTGAACCCTTTTTTAAAAAAGAAGTTAAAAAGCAAGGGAAAGAAGGATAATCTTGGGCAAGACACACTCTCTCAGCCTTAGCAAAAGCCTAGGCAAAAGCAAACCTCCCTCTGAAGAAATGTGGCCAAGACAATTGTCCTAGTTTTGCCTCAGGATCTCCCTAGATTGAAAATGACATGAAGGCCCTTTCTATACAGGCAGGAAAATGTGGCTTAACCCCACATTTTCCTGCCTGTGTAAACAGGGCCACATACTACAGTAGAGAGATAATCCAGGTCAAAACTGGCTCTTCTTTGTATAACTCCTTCTGGCATCCTGGGGTTTGTAGTTTGCTGATGCACTAGTACACTTTGGCAGAGAAGGCTGTGACACCTTGTAAAACTCCAAACCCCAGAGTTGTGTCTGAAGGAGGTTTGCAAGGGAGCTCTGCAAAGGAATGTTTCAGCTGTCCTTGAAATCTCAAGCCTGTACCTTCCAGTCAAGCACTGAACTTCAATATGAAATGTTCAATTTAAATATCATAGAAAGCAAGCCCAGCTGTAATTTGTGAAATTGTTAGCAAAGGCCATTATTACTCCAAGGGAAAACCTCACCTAGTTACTATCTTCCCTTGTATGTATGGTCTCCCAGGTTTTCAGGAGTCTCGGTCTCCCAGGTTTTCGGGCATCCTGATTGCCCTGGTTTTCAAGTGTCCTGGTCTCCCTAGTTTTCAGGTATCCCCGTCTCCCTGGTTTTCAGGCATCCCGGTCTCCAACAATCTATTTGGTTGGCAGATTTGAAAGATTTGGTTTGCCTATTTTGGCAGAGGGATTTGGATTCAGGAATCTCGAATCCTTACCCAGGATTCAAGGATTCGAAGGATTCTTTTGGCCCATCCCTAGATTTACTATTATTTCTACTACTATGCTATTAACGGTATATCAAATCCAGTTTTGACCTGGATTACCACCTTCTGAGATATGTGAGAGTCCAGGCACTTTAGGTAATAATAATAATAATAATAATAATAATAATAATAATAATAATATTTATATCCTACCTCTCCCAACGGATTGAGGTGGTACTACAACAGTATATAAATACATTAAAAGCAATTAAAACATAACCCATTCTCCCCACCCACCAACCCATCTAAACCCCCTAAAACACATTAAGTAGATGGTGACTGTCATCGTGGATGCTAACATTTCAGAAGACAAGTCCAGAGGAGAAGGGGGTAGATGAGGAGGAGACCAACATTGAGTATATTAAAAGGAGAAGACTATAAACATGGAAAAGGTTTTATAAGTTATTGTTACAGAAAATCATTGAAGCTACCAGGCAACATAAAATAGCTGATTTTTTTTTTAAAGGCAAACATGGAGAAATAAAACAGAAATGTGGTTGGCATGGATATCTAGTGGAAAATAGGGGCACTCGTTGATAGAGCACATGGAGCCAAACTCATTTCAATTTATAGAAGAAGATAATAAAAGAAAAATACAGCTGGAATAGACAGGAAGGCCATGTAAACAAGGCTGGGGAGGTTTTGTGTAAGAGCTCAACAGGCCAGTAGAATATCAAAGACAACAGGGATGGGAAAAGGAAACAAGGGAGAGAAGGAGGAACATGATTTTTTTTCACCCGCTTTACTACTAGTGATAATGCTGAAAATCACAAGGTTCCTTTCATATTAAGTGATCTGAGTTTGTGCAGGATAATAGGAGAACCCATGGGTTGCTTTGTCCTTGATATCTCTACAATCTCTATTGGGGCGGGCAACCTGTGGATCTCCAACTGTTGGATTGCACCTCCTATCAGCCCTACTGGCCGTAATGAGGGATGAGGAGAACTATAGCCCAACAACATGTGGAAGAACAAGTTGCCCACTCCTGTCTACATGCTGGTGCCATGCACAAATCATCACTTTTAAAATAGTCTCTGGCTTCTTTTTCTAGCAGAAAGTATTGCAAGGGCCTGAACAATGAGAAAGACCAAGTTAGTACATCTTATTTGAACTAAAGTGATTTAAGTAGTGACACATTCTATTAAGGATTAAGGCTGCAGAGAGTTAGAAATTAAGAATCTCCATCAACAAAACTAGGTTAAACTAAAGTTGAAGAGGTTCTGATCTTACATTGTTTCATTAATGAATCTCATCATTATTTTCAAGCCAGCAGTTTTAATTAGAGATGTGCCCAGCATGAAATATCCACTTTTAGTCATGCAGGTAATTGTGTATTCTAGCCAATTCCTTGCACATTTGAGAAGCGCGAATGCTGCGATCTGCAAAAAGAAATCTATAATGGAATTGTGGTCCTAAAAATGCACTGAAAATAGGAATTCCCTATCTTGACCAAAGAATGATAGAGATGATAGAGATGTGGCCAGTGGAGGAGAAGAGGTAAGTTTTGGAAGAATGGAAAATTCCCCGTTGAAATGATTGTGTGTCAACTTAGATCAGGAGCTATAAAATGGAAGGGCCTGAAAAAACTGAACATTTTGAAGTTGAGCTGATTTCATTCAGAAATGTAAACATGGAATGGCCCAATTTCTCTTTTAGTCCTGACTAGCTTAGACACCAAGTCAGTGTTGTGTAGTGGTTTGAACATTGGACTACGATCCTGGAGACCAGGGTTTGATTCTTTGCTCAGCCATGGAAACTCACTGTGTGTGGCATGACCTTGGGCATGCCACACACTCTCAGCCCCAGAAAACTCCATGATAGATTTGCCTTAGAGTCATCATAAGTTAGAAATGACTAGAAGGCATACAACAACAGGAGATTAGACACACTGATTCACCATTTAGCAATTGATTGATTGAGCCTACTCTAGTTGGGACTAATCCACAGGATGCCAGCCCTTAAGAAGCTAGGGGCAGATGGAAGAACATAAGATGTTTCAGATCTTCCTCTTTGGGTTGCCTGTGACCACACAGCTTTATGCCGTACTATAACTCTCCTCCGGTGCAATGACAGTAATATCTGTCATTGTCTGCTGCCTTGTTGACAGTACTCCACTGGACATGGGGTTACAAGCTGGGCATTATAGGGTTGAACAAGTTGTTGTGTCCATAGGATCCTGTTTTTCTATTATTATTACTTTAAAGAAAATGGCAGAAACACTCCAGATTGGGAGTCTGCGTGATTTCAGTGGTAAGACCATTCCACACCATGGGAACCATATCAGAGAAGGATACAACCAGTAGTAACTGGTGGCTTCCATTTTAGCAGGGCAGTGAATCCACTCCGGGTGTCAGATAGCTTAAAAGAAGCTGTCCAAAGTGCTGAACACAGGTTCAAGACACATTCCTTTAAAGGCTAGGTTAGAAGCCTGGGATAGATTCCTTGTCTCACTGACATACAGTGAAAAAGCATGCAACTATGACCCCAAAATTTATAATATCGGGAAAACATAATTAAACAAAAAAACACATCATATTGCAAACAACTGAAAAATAATTTAATTTTTTTAAAAAAATTAAAACAAAAAAAGAAAAATAGATATAGTCTTGATCCGCACATTAAACTCTTTCCCTCAGCAGCCAATAAGTTGCCCAAAGATTTTTGCCTCCTGTCAGAAGGCCATTAGTGAAAAATATAGTCTAGCTTCTGTAGTATGAAATTTTGTAACCTGGGAGCAACCACGGAAAAGTCCCTTTCTTGTGTCTAGAAAAGTAGACTTGCATTCAAATATGAAATCTGTTTGTAAGGGTGGTAGAAGTGAAGAGCCCCAGCTTCTTAATTTCCCTGACATACTTCCAAAGGCTTCAGAGCTATGATACTCGTTTCACTAGAAGAGTAAATTCAGTGAGAGGAGCAAAGTTCCGAGAGTAGAAATTAAGCTATTCTCTGGCCCTTTGATTTGGTCACAGCAAGACAGCATAGCTTTTGATGTGGTGGAACAGCTGCCATGAAATCTGCCCCCACCTTGGCCCAACACCTCAGTAGCATTCCTCTGTTAAATCTTTTCTGTCCATACGAGTGGAAGTTATTTTTAAACCATCAGCCAATTAAAAAAACTCAAAAACATCTCCAGATAGCTGAAGGGTTATCCCAGTGGGTTTCCACAGCTGAATGGGGAATCAAGCCTTGGTGTTGGCCAGTCAGTAGTGCCTGCCACTAGTATGGGAATTAGAGTAGCCATAGTAAATACAAAGGCAGAAGATTCAAAACTGGCACCAAGGCCTGGGAAAACATCTACAGGGAGATAAGACAACTTCCGCCTGGAAAGAATGCATGGGAGGGCCTGGGGCCTAAATGGCTTTGTTCTATCCTGTGCTTCCAGTCTGAGCACTGAAGTTAGCTGAGTGTACTGCTGTTACAATAAACCATGCGTAACTGAGAAGCCTTATGACTGTGGTTCCCTCAAACCTGACACTTGGTCTCCAGGTTCGTAGTCCAGTGCTCAAACCACTATACCACACTGACTTTCAAAAAGCAAAGTAAAACAAAACAGAGTGACAGCTAGTTGTTGCTCTGTGACTTCTAGTCATCTCTGAATTATGGCACCCCTGAGGCAATTCATAGGGTTACCATAAGTCAAAGTCCACTTAATGACAAAAAAACAAGACCCCAGCAGGATTTCCAGCCATTGGTTCAGTGAGGAGCATACTCATTGAACAACAGTGGCAGGGATTCCAATCATGGCTATTATTTTCCCCATCCCTCCTGTTTATAAAACTAGCTCTAAGGCTAGAAACATAATTGGCTATAAAATGTACAAATGTGTTATGCAGAGGACAATATCATATTTATGCGGAGTACAATATCATATCATTTTTTTCCTTCTTGCAAAGGACACTTTCGTAATAAAGAAGAGAACTATTTCTGGCAAGGTTTATGAATGATAGATAAAGCACTTGGACTTCTCTTCCTTAAGCAGTTTTACAGGCCTGAGGCTCAGAACAATACTCCAGTGCTTTATTTAATTCCTGCGCAAGCCTGTATGATGCAAACTGAGAGCCTAAAAAGTTACAATATTGCACCGTTGATGTTCTAAGATTTCCTGAAGGCAACTTGTGTGAATTGCCTGTCTGTATTGGGATACAGAAAACTAATTTAAAAACTGAACAGCAAGAACCAAAATCTTCATAAATACAAGCCACACTAGCAGAAAGCTGTTGACTCACAAAAATCAGACCCTTCAAGGTTTTTTTAATTAAAGTCCACTGAGTTTCACTTCCACTGGATCAGTTTGGTTTTGTCAGTCAGGGATCAGGATAAAGATTCTTTTTCTTTTCTTTTCTTTTCTTTTCCTGCATGTCTAGTGCTTCAAACCTATGACTATTTTAGAAGGAAAGTAATTTCATATACTTGAGGTTGTTCTTTACACAGAACGGATTGGGTAGAATTTTTTTTGAGTCATTTCAGTAGAGTAACTTCTGGTTACACCAATGGTTGCATTCTTTTGATCAGTGGAGGTCAGCTGTTGGTGGGGGAACAGGGGCCATTTCCCCACTAAGACTCCACATGGCTGCTGTTGGTATTATAGGAAGTGACATCATGTCACATCCAGTTTTGGGAATTAGCTGATTTAGTCTTTTTGTGGGGGAGGGGTGATATGGAGGTAGTTGGGGGAGCAAGGGGAGACAAACTGCTGTGTTTTGTGGTGATTTCAGATTTGTTTCAATTTGTTAGGACATTAATTTGTGGATACTGTGGGAGCTTCTACTTGGTCTTCAATGATTTAAAAATGGACATCAAGGGTAGCATTTTCCACATCTCTGATTCAGGGAGGCATCCAGTCCTCCATTATGCACACCATTTCCCCAATTAGCCATAGTGTAATGAGAAACAGGTACAGTTGCACCTCAGATTTCATGTCTGGAATGGCTAGGCAGAACACCCCTAGGACCATCTTCAGCTACTGGTCAACCAGCCACAGACCACCATTGTTACTGTTGCTTCCATCCATGTAAGTAAAGGTGCATGGCAATGGAGTCTGTGTTTCACCATCTCTAAAAGTCAGTTTGTTTGTTTTTCTGCGTCAGGCGAGAAGACTTAATATGATTGGCTGCCTGTGAAGATTCTATGGAATCCTGGGGTTTGCAGTTGAGGGAGCGGCCTTTAGAATTCTCATCCAGAGAGCTCTTGGGCCTGTCTTGAATAGACTGGTTGCTATGGAGATGTAGCCTAGGAGCAAGGAGGAGGGCAGTGTCATCACTTTGCACATGGGCAAAGAGAAAAGGGAGTGGGGTGAATTCTGTAATATGAAGTGGCTCAGGTTGTATGAATTAGGTTGATTCCTATTATCATGTGGACCAAACCTATCTTTAGTTTTGAGTCTCAGGCTTCCTATATTATAATAAATTCAGTTTGTTCCTTGGGATCAGCTGACAATGGCTAAACAATGTGGACCACTGCTTTGTTTTAGGTGGCTATCACAAGCACTGGGTGAGATAATTCAGCTTAAGTAGATTCCACCATGAGTTTGATTTTAAGTAAGGCAAGAGTTCAGCACTCTGGAGAGCTCTGAGTATAGCTGAGAGTGGAGACATACAGGTTGACTCACATGTTACTTCAGTAGCCTAGAGCTCTTGACTGAAAGTGGAATAGACTAAATGTGTGTGGGGGGGATTGTGGCCAATAGGACCTAAATAGCCCAAAGGTACCAGATCTCCTCTGTTCTTGGAAGCTAAACAGGAGGATCAGGACTAAGTAGTTCTGGGTTGGAAGACTACCAACAATACCATGTGCTATAGGCTATATTTCTGAGGAAGACAATGGGCAGACCACTGCTAAGTGTTTGTTGCCTAAGAAAACCCTATGAAATTCATGGGGTCACCATAAGAATCATAGAATCATAGAGCTGGAAGAGACCACAGGGGCCATCCAGTCCAACTCCCTGCCACGCAGGAGTCCACATCAAAGCACTCCCAAAGGAAGCCTCTGCTTAAAAACCTCCAAAGAAGGAGATTCCGTCACACTTTGAGGCAGCATATTCCACTGCTGAACAGCTCTGACCATTAGAGGTATAGGTGGAATCTCTTTTCCTGTAATGTCAACAGGCAGCTTGAAAGCATGCACACGCAGTGGCCCTTTCCGCATGTGGATGTTAACACGGACCAAGGCCTCCTGGCACAGAGGTCATCTGCACCTTAGATTGGACTAGATGTGGACTATTTAACTTAGTTCTGCACCTTAGTCTGATCCAAACTGCCCCCAAGTGGTCCTCCAGCGTGCTAATGAAAGACAGGAAAAATCCGGTTTTTCAATTTTCTTGAACGCGCCATTGTGTTCCTGCTTACCTGTGCAGATGTGCAGGCTCACACCAACGCGAGCCTGCGATCAGAGGAGGGTGGGCTGTGTGTGTGGCCAGCATCAGCGGTTGGTCAGCACCTACAAAACTGCCATTTTCATCTGGAAGCCACAGGAAGCCACCATTTTCAGCTGGAGCAGTGTGGATCTAAAGACCTCGCACTGCTCCAGTTCGCCCTGGAGCCCTGTGGAAGGGCTCCAGGGAAAGTCTGTGTTACTTTGGACCCAAGAAGAACTGATAAGTAACACCACAGAGTGATTCACTCGTCTCGTGTGGAAAGGGCCAATGTGGCCATTGCACCAAGCTCAGCACCCCAAGTATTCCCAAGCATCCAGTAGCATCTGAGATCTTTATGTGTTGAACATGAATGTTTTATAATTACATTCATCTGAATGTGGTTACAGAGCTCCTATGATTGGAAATGCTAACCAATATTCATGGAAGGAGAAATAGCAAATAAGACTGAATACAGGATTATTTATATGCTATTTTTTAAACTTATTTTCCTCAAAGATTTATATCTCAGTCTATATACCCTTGACTGAAGAACGGTACACTCCTTCTATCTGGGATAGTCGTCCTCTTCCACCGAGCGTGCAGCTTCGTGAGGGACGCACATGGAGTGGTGAGGGAGGAAGGGGACACCCGCCTAGCCAGCCAGATCAGCCGAATCAACCCTGGCGATCAATGGGGTGACAGATGTCGCAGCAGATTGCCCTCACATCCACTCAGTCTATATGTGAGGGCCTCTGGGTGGCATACAATAAAAGCAATTTAAACCATTAAAAATGTGGAGCAATAAAAATAAATTGCAGGCTAAAAGTACATTAAGTGATCTAACAGATCAGACTTAGTTAAAACAGTTGAAACCATGTACATTTAACAATTGGATAAATGTATTAATCCACAAAAGGTTTAATAAAAAAAATACAGTAACTTGATGCTGAAATGAAGGTGACATTGTTATCCTGATTTCCGGGGGTCCCATGAGGGACACCTAAATGCTCTTCAAATTACACAAGTTGGGGAAATTAGTCAAAAAGCACAAGTTAGCAATGCAAGAGGCAGGGCAACGGAGCGAGATCTTTTACCCAGCATCTACGGGGTGAGGCTGAATCAAGGAGCAAACAGATGTGAAATAACAATTGTTGTTTTTATTAAAATACAGTCAAACATGTGTATGCAACACACTCACACAGATAACTATAGAAATAAAGGTTGGAGTGGGATAGAGGGATTTTGAGAGGAGGTTTTTGGTATGGGAAATACTGCACCTGTCCTGAAGCCCGGGTCGTCTGAAGATAGAGTTCGTGGATATGGAGGGTCTTAGTACGTGGGACTGAGGGGAAGGCTCACCAAGCAAAGCGGCAGCAAGGTGGGATGGAAGTCGGGAGCGATCCCAGCAATTCGAGCAATCCGAGCAATCCAAAGAAGTGCTCAAAGTCAGGGGTCCCTATAGGGGAAAATGTGGCTGTAGGCTAGTTCGTACTTGGGGAAAACAATGAGTTTTGGGTTGGAGCCAAAGCCTCTGAATGGTCAGAATTTAGCATGATTGAGTTAAGTCCAAATAGTCAATAGAGTAGCCAGTATGCAAATGCAGAGTACTTGATGCTTGAGTATTTGGCTTGTCAAGCTGCCTGCTTTGGGCAGGGAGTTCTTTGTAAGTAGAGTGCATACATAATGAGGGTACTTGCCCTGAGGTCTCCTGAAGCGGCAGTTTGGCTATTTCTCGCCAGCCTGTATTTGTTTTGAATATTACAGCGATTAGTGACCAAGCCTGTTTGCGTGCTTGTCCAGGGGCCTCGCAAGCACGTGGGAAGGAATGGGTAAGGAAGGCCAAATTATTGATATCAAAATGATATCTGGTATCCCCCAAGTCTGGCTAGAAACTGCGGTAACAACATTGTTGTCAACTGAGCCTCTAAGGGAAGGCCGCTCCATAACTGGGGTGCAAGAAGAGATAAGGCTCTTAAGCATAAGGATTGGAGGATCCTAGGAAACCATTCACAATGGTTAGAAGCTAGATCTGCTAATCACAATTCTATGCTTCCTACTTTTCATCTCCTTCATTCACTTTTGTGTTTTCCATGAATAGAGAAGCCTGAGAGAAAAGTATCAAGTTGTGCAGGCACATCATTTATGCCTCTACTTAACTCCAGATTCAAATTTCATACAAAACTTCAAGAGTGTTCAGATTTAGATTTGGTCTGCTTTTGAGTAATTCTAAGTCTGTTCAAAGTCTGTTCAAAGCAGCTCAATTCAGTTCTCCACAATTCTTAACTTTGGATTCATCCAAAACCAAAGCACATCCTTGTTGCAGGTCATGATGACATGTTTAGCTTTCTGAAACCTTTTAAACTGAATCATTGAGCAAAGGAAAAGAAAGAACAGGGAAAGAACAGAACGATATCATGAAAAGATGAGAAAACAAGGAAAGAAAATGGACTGTAAAGGATTAGTTCAACAGAAAGTTTGACAGCAAGCAGAAGGAGATAAAACCCAGCGATTTTCCAATACTCCCAAATGTGTGTATGCATGTATTCTACTAGTGATAAATAATGGAAGCACACTAAGGGGAAAGTTAGGCCTAATGAGAGATATAATTAGAAAAGAAAATGTACCAGAGAGATGAAAGGAAGCTTATCTTCAAGAGAAGATCCAGTTATTTAAAAGCATTCAACATTGTAGAAAAGTGTTGTTTTTGTTTCTTTTTTTAAAAAAAGTCTTGCTACGTAAGAAAGTCACATCAGTTGAATTTAACAACACATGGATTTCAATGAGCTTAATTAAACTGGAGCAAAAAGGCTTTTATGTGGATGCTCTGTATTATAAGAAAGACAGAACATTCATTGCTCCACTGCTGGATTGTATACAGCCAGGGCTGAGCTGAAGGACATCAATAAACAATCATAGCTTGCATTGGCTGTTTCATCTAGCCTCATCTTAATGCTGCCTTGTATTGTTCCTGTTTGTTCCTTGTCTGCAAAATGTTCTATAGACAATGTACAAATACAGGTTTTGGCTTCTTTGATTCTAACACAGGCTAAATCTCCATAGAAACCATGGTGAAGTTTGGATTCTAAGATGGTAGACCAGACATGGTGCCTATTTAGGAGCAGAGGGTGGCGACTTATGCTGAATTACACCATTCAATGACTTAGCCCCAAGGTTTCCAGCTGGATTGTTGTTGTTGTTGCTGCTGCTGCTGTTCATGCTGTGGCTTATGGGTAAAGATGTTGACATGTGTCATTTGTGTACCTGCATGTTTGAATGGACATATGTAAACAAGGGCATATAGTAACAGGCAGATACCATTGTTTAGTGATCTCCCATAAAAACAACAGTAAGAACAACCAGAAGTCCAGCAACATGTGGAGGGCCAAACTGTGCATTCCCTGTCCCTGATATAGAGTAAAAAAAACAAACACCCGAGGACTTCTTTTTATTGGAAAACAATTTATAAACAATTTATAAACCAAATTCCTTTTAGAGATGACCATCTTCTGGCATTGTTATAGTTAATGTATGTACTACGTACTCAGTAACTGTCTCAGAAACAGAGCTTGAAAAATTACTTCTTTAAGAAGAATGATGGAATATAATTATATGCTGAGCCATCCATAACTGCATAATGCAGTGGTTCTCAACCTGTGGGTCCCCAGATGTTCGTGGACTTCAGCTCCCAGAAGCCCCAGGCACTATGGTCAATGCTCAGGGCTTCTGGGAGCTGAAGTCCATGAACATCTGGGGACCCGCAGGTTGAGAACCACTGGCATAATGGGTGGGATGATGCTTTGGGATCCAATGTACCATCCTACTATACTGTTCAGTTATGGATAGCTTTAGGATATACCCATGTTCATTAGTCAGGATCCAGTTGGGTCTTTGTTGTCAGGTGGGACAGAGTTAGAAAAGTGGTTGTATTACCACTACTGGTAATAGTGGAGGGAATAGCCTCTTTCAAGATCAGCCAGCAGACTTCTTCCATTAGCACAGGGATCCAGTTGGATCCTGGCCATTTCCAAGTTCTTCTCAAGAAGGTTTTCAGACTGAATTCAAGCGATAAGGACTGTGAATTGGACTGTTTTATTCCACTAGATGGAAATAAGAGTCCACTCAGGACACTTGTACTATTAACAAGGAGTGGTGGAAATGAATTTTATTGATTTCCGCTTCTTCTGCAGCTTCCAGTGCTGCTTCCCCCATTATTTTGGAAAGTTTCTGTAGCAGAGTTTGGAGAGTTCTGGAAAATGAGAAAGCTCACTTCTGTCATGGACCGAGATTTTTGGTATGTTTGACCCAGAGAGAAATTCAGCTACCTTAGACTATAGGATTCCCAACAGAAGACACACAGGAAACCAGATCTGGGTTTAAACACTATGAATGTAACATTTATTAAGACATAAAATACATAAATCACATTTTAGTATCAAGAGCTCTTTTCACTCACTCAATCACACAACATACTCATGAAAAACAGTCCTTTGCCGAACATTGATCAGGTGTCCTCGAAGGTATGGATAGCCCTCTGCTGCAGCCAAGGGTCATGAAAATGAGCTGAAAATCTTCCCCTCTTTATAGTCATGTCTCTCACTTCTTGAGAAAAGGACATGTTTTGCTGGTTGCCAGGGTTCCAGGACTTTCATTGTGTGAAGGCAATCAAGCAATTAAAAGAATAGTTCATATCATTTTGTGCCTTACTAATAAAAGGTTGCTTGCAGAAGAATTGGTCATATATCATGTTGTCAGGAAATGTACTATACATCAGATCTTATGTATCAAATGCTTGGTGGTTCTCGGCCATGCAGGGTAGGGTAGGGTCAGAAAAACAGTCTGAAAGTTTGCCAAACCAGGCTTTCACGGCTCCTCATTTCTTCTGCCTTTACACATAAGAACTTAACTGTTTTCTTAATAAAAGTATTGATCACCGTTGAATATCGTGAGTTCTTGAAGGTGGGTGAAACTTAAAGGCAATCAAAGAGGGTATGCATTGTAGGTAACATCAAATATCATAGAAATCATAGAATCATAGAAATGTAGAGTTGGAAGAGACCACAAGGGCCATCCAGTCCAACCCCCTGCCATAATAATAATGAGATTATTTTAATTGTTTTTAAAATTGTATTGTCTAGTTTTGATTTCTTATGCAAGCCGACTTGGGTGCCACTCAGGGAAGAAAGCAGCACATAAAATAAATAAAATAAAATAAACTATTATTAAAAAATGGGAGGAGGGCTTCTGGGCAGACCACATCGGAGAAAGACAGGACTCCCATCCCACCCCCATTATAGGGCACCTGGGCTATACTGTGTTCCCTCCTTGTACTCTCCAATTCTCCAAATTCCTCTGCCTTCTTGCTCTCCATATCAATTAACCAAGCCACACTTCTGGGTCGGTGCAGCTCAGGAGTACCCCCTGTTTGTGCCAAGTCCTTCTTCTCAAGCCAAATTGGCATTCTGTGAGTTCTCAATTTCACAGTTCAAAGAATCCTCACCTCACAATCCAAATCCCTCCTTACCACAATGCACTGCGCACAGCCATTTCAGTTTGGTTCAGGACTGTTTGGTACTTTCAACCGGAACCCATTCGTTCATCACACTTCCTCCTCCACCCAACCAGAGGAAAAGTCCGTTAGATCAAAAGCCTCTTAGTGATGTAGGGAACCTTGTTGTTCACAACAGTGCTTTTCTGGATTGACTCCTCTTGGTATCTCACTCATGTGCATGTTCCTCTAGAAAAGCGGTCAGACGTTTCACCAGATGCAGAACATCCACCTTCGGTTCACATTTATAGAAGTGGACTGCATACAGAAGGATACACAGGCATATTTTGGTATGCATTTAGCTGAACAATATTGCTATTCAACACAGGGGTTGGGCAACACAATCAATGTGTAAATCCACATGCAGAAATTTACTCTAGACAATTCCCATATGGGATCTTGGTCAGAGATATCAAGAAGACTGGCAGTGACACAGAATTCACGCCTATCTGACTTAGCTGTTTGATGTATTTCCCTGTCCCAGATTGTTGTTTCCTTGAGAAAGTTTTATTTATGCATTCGTTGTATTTTAGGGTTTTCTCATTCCTTCATTTCAAAGCTTTCGTGTCTTGCTCCTGGCCCTAAAATCAAAGTCTATTCTAGGCTTTCTGCACTACCGGGCAACCAGTAATAACAACTCTATTGCAGCCACCGTAATATAACCTATAGACTTGCCTTAGGTACCTAGATCTAGTCACAGTACAACATAGATTTCCATGCCAGATACTACTCCAATTAACGCACAAGTATTGTGGGCTTGATCAATAACTCCGTGCTTCCTTGGCCTCTCTAAAAGGAATGCACAGCTAAAGCAGAAAGCATGGCTAAACCTCTGAGAGACAACCATCCAGTTCCTGTTCATAAGTCTCCAATAAAGGAGATTTTGCCATCTTCTGGGATTGTCTATTCCACTTTAAAATAACTCTTACTCTCAGAAAGTTCTTCTTAATGTTGAAATTTCCTTTGCTATAATTTGAATGTATTTATTCAGGTCCTACCATCTCAACAGAAAAAAACAAGCATGCTCTATCATCCATGGGATAACCCTTCAGCTATCTGGAGATGGCTAGGTATTTTAAAGGAAGACTCTGTTTGTAAAAAAGAGATACATGAGCAAGTTTAACATCAGGGAAGATTTCCATCATCAGCTCAGCTGAAGCCTTTTGGAATCACCAAAAAGATTCACATACCCCATGCAAGCAGGCACATGCTTTGATATGTGGTGTTTTCTAACTTTGGTGGCCTCCTGCTGCTGTTAATTGGCCCATTCCCAAGGCAGCAATTTCCTAGCATGAGAGCCCATCACTGAGCACATTTATTCATGTGAGGACAATTTTACAGAACATCTAACTGTGAGCTAGAATACCAACTGTTGGGCTTCACTGAAGTGTGCAGCCCTCATCTGTGCTTTATTAAGTTTATATCTGGGTGTGATTCATTAACTCTTATGAACCCATGGAATTCTTAAACTCCATGTTTCGGAAGAATAAATCTAAAACTTTTCTTCCTTACTCCCCCTGAAAAAAGTTGGTGGTAAAGGCATCCAGGAAGCTCTAGGAGACGGAATCAACTGAGATCTCTGAGAAGCTGTGAGTAGGAAAGATAATTCCCCCCCCCACCTTGATTTTATGATCATTATTGGAGGCAGGAACACTTCTCCCTATAAGTCAAGAGAAGGCAGAGCTTCAGTGGGGGAAATGTACACTTTGAGATGGAGAAAGTGGACCTTCCACAGAGAATGTCTAGATTTCTCTGGGTTTCTAGAGTCTAGACCAGGGAAAGGCAATTTTAGTGGACCTGGGGACATTTTTTTCATCCCTAAAATCTTCTTTGCACTGCTCGAGCGAGTAGTGGTAGTAGTAGTAGTGAGGGAGAAGAGTGGAAGTGGGAAGAAGACAGTGAAAACCAGAAGTTTCCAAAACTTCTGTGGTTTGGAGGCCAAAACAATGCTTGAGATCAGGGTTTGCATATCATTTTAAGGCAACATTACCACTCTTGGAGGTTTCTAGGAGTAGAAATTAACCCACTGAATGCTTTTGACAAGGGAGATGGAGGGTACAGAAAAGTACTTTGGCCCATGAAAAGTCCTTTGGCACTTTGCCTACTCCTGTTTTAAGATCCAGATTGGAATCTTGACAGTGTCATGTGAATACCAAAGTTCTGGTATAGAAATAGCTAGACACTTTAGCCAACGTGGAGAGTCTGAGTTTTGTCTGTACTAAGGAAGTGGAATTGCACGCATAGCATCAATGAACATGGAGCATAGCACATTGTGCCTGGACCTGCAAGTGCATTTGAATATACATTTGGCTTCACATTTAGTGTCTTGGTTCAGTTGTGCAATGTTGCTGTGCAGCATAATTTCTAACTCTTTGTGGAGAGATTTATGGTACACAACTGTTACCACTGTGTTCTGGCCTGACCTTTGGTGAACCAAAGATATCATTTTGATATCATAATTCGGCCCTACTGTGCCACCAGCCAAGTGTTTGTGAGGCCCGCCGAACAAGTGCGAAGCTAGGCATGGCTATTACTTGCTGCTCCCACCAAATCAGGCCAGATATTGCCAGATCTGCTTTAGGGGACCTCCCGAAACAAACACCTTCATTACATATGTATGCTACCACAAAGGGACCCTCTGCCTTGAGAGGACACCCTGGTGAGCTAGGTACTTAACTGCCGAGCTAGCCGCATTTACATACTGGCCATACTATTGTCAATTCAGACTCTAACTCAATCATGCAAATTCTGACCTTTCAGAGGCTTTGTCTCCATTCTAAAACTTATTGTTTTCACTTGAAGACCAGACTAGCCGGCAGTCGTTCTTTCCCCTATAAAAATCCCCCACTCAGAGAGCTCTTTGGAATTCTCGCCGGATTGTCTGAACTTCACTTTGCCTTGCTGCCGCTCGGTTCAGCAGATTCCCCTCGGTCGCCACGCCGGGTTTCTTTCTCTTCAATCGGGCTTCTTCAGGACTACAGGACAGGTGGCGTATCACCTATTCCCCTTGAAACTCTATTTCCTTTTCTAGATAGGAGTGTGTTTGTGTTTTTCTTTAATAACTGTTTAATAAATCTTAATTGTTGTTTGAACCATTTGCCTCCTCACTGACCTGGCACTGTATACATTGAGTAAAAGATCCTGCTGTGTTGCCCTGCCTCTCGTTAGCCAAGAGAGTGCTCCAGCTAATTTGTATTAGGTTTTGTTTATTTGGCGTCCCCCTGGGACCCCCAATTCACAGGGTAACACAACCTCAATGTAGGATTGTGGCCACTGTGAGCCATTCAAAATACTACTACTTGCATAAGGAAGTTTAAAAATACTTCTTACAAGGTCCTCTACAATAGTGCACTTAAACAGAATAGCACTCCTCATTCACAGATCTGCCAGGAGATATCTCAAATATTTTCACCACCAACCTGGCCTTGTGATTGTTTGCTATCATTCTCCCTCCTGTGTGGAGGGAAAAAAAATCTTCTATAGCTTTAAAAATGGGGAAGAAGTAATGGTAAGAGCAAGAAGGGTGAGTGGAAGCATTGAAGATCTCTTGTATATAGGAGCGGAGATTGCAATCGCTCATTGATAACCAACCAGATACAAAAGATTGGGTTAAATAAGTTCTGTTTTCTTTGACCTAACCTACTTAAGTTGTGTTGCAGTTTAGGAAGTAATATTTTTAATTCTCAGCCAGGAGCTCTTTGGCCTGAGTAAACTACGAACCCCAGAATTCCACAGGATGTTGAAAGTGGAATAATAGCACTAGAACAGCGTAGGGAGGAAAGGCTCAAAGTTAGGTTGTAGCTGTATCTTAACAAGGGATAGCCAAACTCTTCTGTAACTGTCATATAATACGGTTCAAGTGCTGGCTCATGCCGTTGCATCAAGCTCTATTGTGAGTGCTGAGGTGAGCTTGAGACAGACAAGAGACAAATGTGCTTTGTAGCTCAGGTGAGTTATGCCATTTCCATACAGTCATCCTCCCATCATGGTCCAGGAAGACCCTTTGCTGGGAAGGGGGTGCAATGGGAATGCTCCCCTCCGTACTTGACTGGCTTCCTGCTTAAGGGAGTGAGAGCAACATGAGCCTTCCTTCACAGCACAGTTGGCCTCTTTCCTGTGCTGAGCTGGGAAAAGAAGCTCTTCCATTGCACTTCTACCCCTTCTGTATGACTGGGAGTGACAGGAGCATCATGTGATCAAGGGTGCTTAGGGGATTTATTCTGTTAAGCAAATTGTCATGAACTGAATTCATACACACAAATAGAACAGTGCTTAAACACTATTTATTAGGCGCATGATACTTCGTACAGGACTTCAGTGAGTGAACTGGAGGTAATTAGCAAGATTCAAAACATAAAATACAAAGTGTACATCTTTCCACTCACAAGAGACCTTGAAGTCTTGGTGCAGCCTGGCTAAGCTTAACAGTGTGTTCCTAGCTTTTGTTTATCTAACGGTCTCTGGTTCTCATATCTTGTTACAAGCAAGCTGCTACTTAACTCCTACTACATACCACATTACTAAAATATGGAGGGCTACCTGACACAAATATTCCATGATCACGATGGGTGGGGACGGGATGGCAGCAGGACTGCAATGATGTCATGTGAAAGCACAACCCGTCAACTGCTGCCATTGTGTCCTAAATCTGGGACTGCGACACCATGAGGAAATCCCCCTCTTGTTAGAACTTTTTTCTGAAAGTAGATAAAATAACTTTACTTTTGAAAAACAGAGGAATGAACATTACTGCAATTGTGCTTTAACAGCAATTAATTACTTTGAGGGGTGTGTGGTTTGATAACTTCAACAAATTATTTTTAAAAAGTGGCTTCCAGGATTGTGATTAGTTCACAAGCTTAATGTGATTAGTGGAGTAGCACCGAGGTATTACTCTGTTCATGGAGTTATCCCTGATTAGTTGGATATCACTATGTGATTAAACTATGTGTTTTATCCGTGGGTTAGTGATCTGCTGAGTAACACTGAGATTCAATTTTGATTGTGGACTTATCCCTCATTAGTTGGATATCACCTATGTTATTAAATTATATGCTTTATCAAGGTCTCTAATCATGTGGAGAATTCTGCTTTTGTCAAAACTAGAGCCACAGACTCATAGAATCATAGAACTGGAAAAGAATGCAAGGGCCATCTAAGTCCAACTCCTTGCTGTGTATGAATATATAACTACAGCACTTCTGGAAAATGGCCACTCAACCTTTGTTTAAAGATCTCCAAAGAAAGAGAGTGTACCACACTCTGGGGTAATTTATTCCTCTGTTGAGCAGCTCTTAGGGTCTGTCCACACTAGGGTCTGTTCCACTTTCCACATCCTGTGGAATCTCGGGGTTTGAAGTTTAGGGAGGGGCATTTAAAATTCTCAGCCAGAGGGCTCTTTGGCCTCAGTAAACTATAAATTCCAGAATTCCACAGGATGCTGAAAGTGGAATAATAGCACTATAGCAGTGTAGTGAGGAAAGGCCCTTACTCTCAGGAAGCTCTACCTAATGTTTAGAGGGAACCTCTTTTCTTGAAGTTTCACTAGTTAGCATTCTAGTCTCTGGAGGAGCAGAAAACAAGCTTGCTCCATATTCCACTTGACAAAAATTTAAAGCCTGCTGTCATGTCACCTCTCAGTCATCTCTTCTTGAAGCTAAACATACCCAGCTCCCTAAGCCATTACTCACAAGGCTTTGTTTCCCTGGAAATGTTTTAGCTCGTCAATATCCTTCAGAACTGGACACACTATTCCAGACACTGTGGAAAGAGATATAAATAAGGGCTGGAGTCCTTCATGGATGCTAGGGACCTTTCCACACTGCACTGTTATAGTGCTATTATCCCACTTTCAACATCCTGTGGAATTCTGTGGTTTGTAATTTACTGAGCCCAAAGAGCTCTCTGGCTAAGAATTCTAAATGCCCTTCTCTAAGCTACAAACCGCAGGATGCCACAGGATGTCGAGAGTGGAATAATAGCATTATAACAGCGTAGTGCAGAAAGACCCTAGATCTTCATAAGTGGGAATTAGAACTGAGCAGATTCATAATGTCTGTATCCAGTAGAGGGCTACTGGTACATTACTATGTAGCAGAGCCGGCAAAGTGACCATTGCACAATGAGACTGATGCATATTGGGGCCCACGCGAAACAAGATCAATGCACATGGAGACCAATGCTCATCAGATGCTCCTTGTCCTGTCCATCTAGCCAGCACAATCCTCCAATAGTCTATAGTAGCAGCTACGGACAGGATCTACAAAAGCTTGTCAGTCTGTTTTTGTTTCAGGAATCCAAGTCAGGGTGTCAGTTCAAGAGAATATCCAGCAGCGTTGTCAGCATACAAAGTGAGGGTCAAGGTTTTCCAGGAACACGAGTCAAGGATCCCAAAAGAAGAATGAGTTGCTTCCACTGGAAACAACAGTTGTCTGCAATGGACCTTCCCTCACCCCTTCTCTTGTATTTATTAGCCAGCAGCCTTCCCCAGCTGTTTGACTAATTAATATATCTTCTCTATATAAGTGCTCCAAGTCTCATGGGTATTTCCTTTCTCATCTACACTGGGCTGCAGTAGGAATTGTCCTGTTCATGTCTCTGTGTTGTGGCTGTTGGGGGTGATTGTGTCTGTGTTTGCATCTGAGTTCTGGGACTGGGGCATGACACTCTTGCTGGTGTCTCAATACACATCTTCATAATTCACTAACAGGGTTTCTGGGTGCCTGTGCTAAATATACATAAAATTGCATAAAGTAAAAGATGATTTACGATTCTGGTGCTTATTCTCAAAAGTCCTCATTCTTGCTTAGAAGAGTTGAGATGGCCTGTCCCAAAAAGAAAAACAAAGCAAAATCAGCAATGTCTCTCCACACTTGCAGACTTAGGAAAAAATTCACAAAAGATTTTTTTTTTTTTTGCACTAGGAAATTTGGAACTTCAAAAGCAATGGCAACGTTCAGATGAGTAGAGGTTCCAAAACATCCTTCAAGTAGATCATTTTAAAGTATCTATTGTGAGGGTACTGAACACACATCCTGCTTGTGAGCTTTCTACTGGGGCATCTGGTCGGTCACTTTGTGACCAGAATAGTTGACTATATTGGTCTGTGGTCTGATCTAGTATGGCTCTTCTTTTTATATTCTTAGGGTATATATGCACTACACAGTTATATCAGTTTCATACCACTCTAACTGACATGGCTCAATCTTAAAGAATCTTGAAATTACTAGAGAGCTCTAGTACGGTCTACGGAGAATTCTAAGGACCTCACTACAAGTTCTACAGAATGTAGTTGTAACAGTTAAAGTGACATCAAACTGATATAACAGATATATCCTCAGAGTAGCACTGAAGACCATGGATTGTCTCAAAGTTTAGCTGTGTTGAAACCAAAGCCAACCTGAACTTTGTTCTCCCCTCTTCTCAAAATTACCAGTAACATCCAAGAAGCACATAAAGGTTACCTGTGAATTAGGTGGGAAATGAAAGAACAAAGCAGCACAAAAATTCTCTTCAATAAGATACAACAATAAATAAAGCAATGCACCCTGGAAAGATGAAAAGGTGAGGGCATAAAGCTGCAAAAGCTGGGAAACAAGAGCGAGATGTTCCCTGATGAATTGATTTTGGAGGGGTTTAATTTAGACTAGCTTTTTAGAAGCACCTCATATTTCTGTCTTGCACAGCTATTTGTAAAAAAGACTGCACATCTCAAAAAGCAGTAGATGTTTGTAATCAATTTGGCTGGCCTAGCTGCATTGCTTCAACATAGAAAAGCAGAACTTAATTAACATTTATTTATTGCTAGCATTTCAGCTGTGTAGCAAGGCTTTGAGAGATCTGATTCCCATACTGATTGAATGCTTGCATTGTTCAAACTAAGGCCAGGCTCAACTTTCCATTTCCTTTATTGTTCTTCCAAACCCTCCTGTCAGGGTTCATGTGTTCTACACTGTTATTTGTATTCCAAAGTTTGTGTTGCTCCAAAGTTTTTGCTCGTTCTCATTCAAGTCATTGCAAAACGGTCACTGGGCTCCTGCTAAAGCCCCTGTGGGGATCTCTTAGTGACTGGAACTGGGGCAACTTTTATTGCCGTGGCATACTTGAAAATAGTGCAAAGATTTTCAAAACTGTCACCCATAAAGGAAGATCTTCTATATTACTTACTTCTTGTATATGTCAAGGATTTCTAACATGTTGCCAAGGCATGTAGCAAGTGATCATACACCTCTAGCCTGAGACCCTTTCACACAACAACAACAACAATCCCTATAAGACTGAGACACAGGAGAACAACAGATTAACATACAACACATGACAACAGTTAGAAACATATCAGCCAGTTTAAAACACATGATATTAGTTAAAGGAACATATAAAACCAATCCATGTTTAAACAATCAATCTGTACTTTAAAATTCATAATTTTAAATTACATAATTTAAAAATCATCTGGATAAACTCGTCAGAAAAGACTGGCCTTTAATATTGTTTTAAATTCAAACATCACATCTAGCTGTCAAATTTCTTCTGACAGGTCATTCCACAGTCTGGAAAGAAAATGTCCTCTGGATGACAGTTGCCAGCATAGTCCTGCCTAACCAGAGTAAATTTTCCTCCAGAGGACCTGAGTATACAGGGTACCTTATATGGGAGAAGGTGATCCCACAGGTAACCTAGACCCAAACCATGCCAGGTTTTAAAGGTAACAATCAACCCTTTGTATCTTGCCCAGAAACTAATGGTCAGCAGTGGAGTGATTTCAATACTGATGTAATAAGATCTCTCCCAGATGTACCAGTAACTAATCCAGCTGCCATGTTTTAAACTAATTGAACTTTTTGAACTTGGTGCAGAGGTAGACCAATGCCCAATGCATCGCAGAAATCCAGTATTGAGGTTACCAATGTATTCACTACCATCTTTAGATCCTCCATCTCTAGGAAGAAGCATAGCTTCCGTAACAGCTGAAGCCGATAATATATCACTGTGATTCCATGTCAGTTGTCATGACTGCAACCTATGGAATCCTGGGGTTTGTAATTTTGGAGGGCACTAGATCTCTCTGGCTGAAAATTTGAAATATCCCTCCCTAAACTAAAGATCTCCTGGCCTGACTCCCTCAGACCTACCTTAACCTATTGGGTAAAGGAAGTCTGTTCAGCTGCCAATTGAGGAGGATGGTTCCAGACCACCAGTGAGCAAGGTTGCAATGAAAAATTGTGATAGGCTGTTGCTTCTGGTTATTACAGCCTCATTTGCTGGCAGGGGAAGGCTGAAAATGTCCTTTTCTTTGTGCCCTAATTGGCAATTGAACAGACTTCCTTCACCCAATGTGGCTGTGGGCTGTTAAGATGGGCTTGAGGGAGGGGAATGGATTTATGTAGTCTTAGAGTACCACGTCTTTGATTCACCATCCTAAGCCACTGAGTTGTATTTAAGGTGCTGAGATGGGTAGTGATTGGTGGGGTGCTGGGAATTTTATTCCATGTATTGTTGTAGTGTTATGTTTTATTGTCTTTGTCCCTGATTGTATATGTTTCCAGCCGCAATGAGGAATTGTGGTGAGGTTTTTGCTTCTCTAAACCTCCTTTGTCTGATGGGGCTACTGGCTGTTAAGGTGGGCTGGGAGGGACTTACTGAATATGGAGCAGTTTTGGATTCATAACCCTTCATTGTGAATCTGTAACCACAATAGAGGATGCTAGCCATTAAAATGCCTGTGAGAGCTTTGGTATCACATTATTTGTTTATTGTCCAAATGTTGAGCATGATTGAAATATTGGTCCACTCTTATTTCCCAGGTAGAATCATGGCACTGAAACTGCCCCCTGAATCAAGTTGGGAAGGAGTCACACATACACACATACACACACACTCAATTACTCTTGGCCAAGAGGATACATCTTGTTGACCCTGCTGTCTGCTTGGCTGCAGGCAGTAGTCTGACGAAGATGAACAAAGTGTTACTGTAGTTTCTAGTCCGGGCTTGTGGTATATTAGATATCACTTGATATCAATAATTTGGCTTTCTTTACCCATTCCTCTGCTTGCGAGGCCCACGGACAAGTGCGCACACAGGCACGGCCGAAAATAGCTGAACTATTCAAAACCACTCTAGGCTGGCCAGTATTTGCTGGACTGCTGCTTTAGGAGACCTCAAGGTAAGTATTCTTTAAGATCACATTATGTACGCACGCTGTTTACAATAGATCCCCTGTCCCAAGCAGGCAGCTAGATGAGCCAAATACTCAACTGTCACACACTCCGCGTTTGCATACTGGCTACTCTATTGACAACTCTGTCATAACTCAATCATGCAAAATACTGACCTTTTGGAGGCTTTGTCTCCAGCCCGAAACTCATTGTTTTTCCTGGGAATGGACTAGCTTACGGGCACATTTTCCACTATAAGGCCCCCTGACTTTGAGCGCTTCCTCGGATCACTCGGATAACTCTTGGCTTCCATCCCGCCTTGCTGTCTCTTCGTTCGACGAGCCTTCCCCTCAGCTCCTCGTGCTGAGAATCTCCTCTTCCACGGACCTTTTTCTTCTGACTACCCGGACTTCAGGACAGGTGTAGTATTTCCCATACAAAACCTCCTCTTAAAAACCCTCTATCCAACTCCTACCTTTATTTCAATAGTTCTCTGCGTGAGTGTGGTTGCATACACGTGTTTGACTGTGTTGTACATCAATAAAAACCACAATTATTATTTACTTCTGTTTGCTCCTTGACTCGGTCTGACCCCGTGGACATCGAAGTCAAGATCTCGCTAGGTTGTCCTGCTTCTTGTATTGTTAGCTTGTGCTCTGCTAATTCCCTTCCCCATTGTGAACACATTTAGGTGTCCCTCCCGGGACCCCAGAAATCAGGGTAACAAAAGCTTTATTGAAACACCAGGATTTTTACAGAGCTTCCAAACAGAAAGAAAATACACATACAAGTTGCTTAACATAAATTGTGAGACAGGAGAACAGATCATTCTAACATAGGTGTCCTCCTTTCTGTGAATAAACACATGTTATCAATCAGTTATCTTACTGACTTTTGACACAGTTCTAGCAAGAAGACAGAATGGCTTGTTTAGAACTGCTTAAGAACTCAGAAACAAAACACATTGTTTAATTCTTTATGGGAAGCAGATTGTTAATTGATGCACTACTTTTTAATTATTGGTTTTTGAAAAAAAATAAATAGAAAAATGAGCACTCTCCTCCATCTTTCTGAGGCTGCTATTTGCATCTTAGTGGAAGTCTTGTTTGGTGCCAGTGAGAGCTTCCCTTGAAATGCAAAAAGCAGCATCAATGAGTTAACTTTTGCTCAGATCATGGCAGGGATCTAAATTTCTTCTTCCCTTCCTCCTTTACTTGAAATAGAGTTGGTTCCCCACTGCTGCAACTTACATCACAAAAAGTTTGCATGTTAGTGGCATTCTCTTAAATAGAGTCAGATGTCTTTGAAACAGCTTTACTTTTGGCTCAGTTTCTCAGAGACAGTCCTCAATCCTAGAACAAAGTGAAGATGTATACTTTGGATTATGTGTGTATCCACAGGCATGACTCCATTTCAATTTGGTTAGGCAAATATCAGATATGTACAATGCTGGCAGTGACCAAGAGAAAATTCCTTTTCATCCTGGTGAACCTGCACACAATGTTGCAACCTAAATGAAGCCCATTGAGAGTATCTCCGAAGTCTTTTATACCTTTGCCTTCTTATGAATGCAGTTTCCCAGGGACAAAGCTAACACCAGCGTGAACATGTGGAGAGAGGAACGAAGCTAAATTGGTAACAGAGAAACAACTTTTTGCCTGTACAACCTAATTTTCTATGGGGAATTTCAGAAAACTAAACAAAAACAATGGGAAATGATCACATCTGTGGATTCAGCACTAATATCATTCCTGTTGTCTTTTGTGTTTTATCTGAGTTCTTCTTGTTTTGTTTTGCTCTTTCTCTGCTTTTAATCTTTTGCTTCCCAGTTGTGGCTAAATGTCCTGGAGGGTGGCACAGTCTTACTTGGTATCTACACAAATCCTTCTGCTTTATTTTATTTTATTTTGGATGGGGGTGGAGAGTGCCTAATTGCCTGCTATTGTCAACAAAAGACAAAATGTATTTTCATGGGGTGTTTCATTTCTTCTCTTCTATTTGCAAGTTGCGATTGAATTCGGAGTGTAATCACATGTGTAAATTATTATGCATTGTTTAGGCCTCAACAAACAATGGCCTGCAAACATGATTTTGGAACTGTAAGCAATAAAACAGTACATAGAGGCAGCTTCAGTTCTAGTTTCTCATCACATTTTCAGCTTACAAATAGTTGCAGATCTGGAAGTGGAAAATGCAGAGAACAATGGAAGGATTGATAGGAGAGAATAGGTTATATTAACTCTGGCTCATCTGCAGTACTTTCCCAGTTGTTTTCAAGTCAGATTCAAAGTGCTGATGCTTACCGATAAAACTTCAGACAACTTGGGCATCATTGACCATAGGTTGACTATTTATCTGTTTGTTTGTTTGTTTATTTAATATCCTGCTTTTCTCCTGGTACTGGATTCAAGGCAATTTGAAACTCAAAGGAAAAACATAATTAAATCACGGTTCTATTCAAATGTGATTAAATCACAGTTCTGTTTAAAAAACAAAAGATAAAAATAAAATAGGAGCCATCATGGTGTAGTGGTTTAGCATTGGACTATGATTCTGGAAACCAAGGTTTGATCCCCCACTTGGTCATGAAAACCCATTGCGTGACCTTGAGCATGTCATATACTCTCAGGCCATTTCTGCACCTTACCTGATCCTGTGGTTGTCCCATTGTGATCCTGGCAGCACCTTTGCCAAGATGGGAGCACGATGGGAATGCTCCCCTCTGCACCTGGCCAGCTCCCTGTGGAAGGGAGAGTGAGCAACACATGCCTTCCTTCCACAGCACAGCTGGCCTCTTTCCTGTGCTGTGCTGGGGAAGGAAGTGTCTCCATTGCACTTCCACCCTTCTCCATGGCTGGGGAGGATGAGAGCGTTGCTTAATAGCAGGTGCTTAACGGATTTATTCTGTTAAGCAAATATCCTGCTATTGTGACAAGTGGGGATAGGGTGGCAGCAGGACTGCAATGACATCATACAAAAGCACAACTTGCAGACTGCTGCCATCCCATCATGGGATGACGACACCATGCAGAAATGGCCTCAGCCTCAGAAAACCCCATGATAGGTTCATTTTTGGGTCTGTGTAAGTTGAAGATACACAACAACAACACAAAAATAAAATAAGAACACAACATCATCAGCATCCATTAAAATCTTTGTCTGCTGTAACACATTGCGAACCACCTGTCTCTCTAAGTAAATACGTCTTTGACTGCTAGTGGAAAGACAGCAAGGAGAGGGTCGACTAGACTTTCCATGGAAAGGGGTTTTGCAGGTTGGGAACAGCCACTGAAAAGGCACTCTCTCCCTCATGAAGGCAATCCCTTGTCCCATACTTATTTCTCTATCCTCTTGGCTCACCTAATGAGACAGGAGAACCTCAAACAATTTTGTTGCCTTAGGCATTTCACATATATAAGATGGCTGGATTGGCAGTTGAATCTTACTCAAAATTGGAGGTAGGCCATGTCAGCTAGGGAGAAGAGGTGTCAGTCCATGACTATTTCATCCTTGCATGTGAGAACAAATAGTTATAGCGGTTTTCTTGTATAGTGGGAAAAAAATGAATATACTGTTACTCTGTTTACTGGGAGTCCCATGAGGGATGCCTGAATGTGCTCAACTATAGGTGGGGAAAATTAGCTCAGAGCACCACTTTAGCGTTACGAGAGGCAGGGTAACTTAGCAGGATCTTGTAACCCAATGTTTACAGGGTCAGGCCAAGTCAAGAAGCAGACCAGTTTGAAACTAATGAATGATCTTTATTAAATATAGGCACACAATGTAAGCAACACACGCACACAGATAACTAAGGAAAATAAAGGTGTGAGTAAGATAGCGGGATTTTCAGAGGAATAGTTGGTTCGAGTGGTACAAAAACCTGTTCCTGAAGCCCGGGAGAAGATAGAGAGCGATGCTGGGGTTCGATGTGGCTTAGCATGTGGAGCTGAGGGGAGGCTCACCAAGCAATGCGGCAGCAAGGCGGCCTGGAACTCGGGAGCAATCTGAGGAAGGTCTCGGAATCAGGGGTTTTTATAGGGAGAAGTGTGACTGCAGGCTATGCCTTACTCAGGGACAACAATGAGTTTTGGGTGGGAGACAATGTCTCCGAAAGGTCACAATTTAGCATGATGGAATCAGAGCCGAATTAATAATGGTGTAGCCAGTGTGCAAATGCGCAACGCTTGACAGTGGATGGTTCAGCCTTTGTCAAGTTGCCTGCTCGGGGCAGGGAGCCTTTTGTAGGTAGTGTGCATACATAATGTAGTGTTTACCAGGGAGGTCCCTGAAGCTGTGATCTGGCTGTTTCTGGCTTGCCTGTATTGTATGAGAACATTTCAGCAGTTAAGTGCCGGGCCTAGTTTCGTGCTTGTCCAGAGGCCTCACAAACATATGGAGAGGGGTGGCATGGTAAGGTCGAATTATGATATCAAAGTGATATCGGGTGCTATTGCCAGGTAGGCCTAAACTGCAGTAACAATACCTCCCTGGTATTCTTCTTTATTTGAATGTCATAAAAGGAGGAGGAAATACTGTATAGATGAAAACATGTATTTTTGGTGCAGAAATCCCATTTCTTTGTAGGAAGTGCTATTTTCATCATAGAAAACCTGTGTGTGTGTGTGTTTGCACACACGTGCAAGAAACCCATGTGCTCTTTTCTACAGCATGACAACAGTTTAGGATGTCCACATACTAGGAGAAAACTGTGCAAAACTCTTGTTAGTCTATTCTCCTCCTTAATGTTGTTTTCTGACCATTATTGACCTGTGAATGATTGCTTACAAATATTCTTGCTATCCCTATCAGGGATGTGAAGAAATCTTGCTATTGGTGAGATTTTAGGTGGGATGCCCCATCTTGACATAAAGAGACATCATCTCGAGCATCCTCCAACCCCCTTGAAAGTTCCAATTTAAGAATCCAATTTACAAACAGGATTCCAAACACTGGGTTGATTGGGATTTCCAACATTTGTATAAAATATACTTTGCACAGAAGTCATCTCTCTGAACAAATTTTGTATGTTTTTCTCTTCTTGAGGCTAAGCATGCATGCACTCTTGCACACAGTGGACACAAAAGGAATAGTTCATTGCCCACAAAAGCACAAACAACCCATCCAATGCTACTTGTTCATGCAACAAAGCAACTAGTAACACCTTTCCCAATTTTGTTCATTTTGCAGAAATGCACAGAAAGCTATCTTAAAATGCACAAAACGGTTTTGGAGCTGGACCCCTCAAATATTGCTGGGATGATTTTTTTTCTGTCTGTTTACCATATGAGGACTGGTAAAGATATGTATCCCAACAGTGAAAAACATTCTTGACAGGGATGGAGAGAATGCAGCCCTTAGCCCAAGGCTGTTTTCATAGGCCTTGGCTGCTGGCAAGCCTGTCCTTCTTCATGGAAAATGGAGATGAATTGTCTCTCTTGGAAACCACTAGGAATGCCAATTCACCTTTTAAATTAGTTTCAGTCTCCCCTAAACTACCATCCATCTGTCTATGTCACACATTTAACAAAAAAAAAAAAGAAAAGAAAAGAGAACTTCCTACTAATTCTGATTTCATAGGATGGAGCAGGGATTTGGGACAATCTGTACAAGTCCCACAGGGTCTCAGGCAGAAAACTGGTAGGCCCACAAAAGCAGTCAACCTCTGGATTAGGGGGCTGACATTGCTACCTTTCTCAATCTCACCAACTGTCCTGTTTAAGACTGGCATGGGCCCAGGTGAGCACACCTACAGTCAACAGAAGCTGGCAGGAGGAGAACCAGGTAAGTCGCAGGGCTTACACAGGGTTACAAGCAGAAATGTAGTCCATGTAGTTCAAGGTCCAAAGAGCAAAAAGAGTCCTGAACACAGTCCAAAACCCCAAAGGGAGTTGCCAGGAAGATAAGTCCAAAGATACATATCAAAGGGCAAAGATACATACCAAATGGCAAAGATACATACCAAAGGCAGAGATGGTTGTGTGTGTGTGGGGGGGGGGATTCTGGAGCTGTTGTTCTAAAGCAATGGAATGGCTTGGCCTAGCCTGAGCTGATTTATAGCCAGCAGTCAATCTGTCCAGCTAGCTTCAATACCTCAGCATCCTGTATTTAAAGTTGAGCAGGTAACTGCCTGACCCTTTGCTCCCATGCTTTAATTTATGACACTTGACAGGTTGAAGTGCTTCTGCCACCTCCTCCTGATCTACAGTTGCTGCCTGGGATGGGCCCAGCCTGCCTTGGCCGTTGCCATGACAGGACTGCCAACCTGTCTCCAACTAGAGCTCATCATCTTACCACTTCTCTTCTTCTTTTCCATCTAAAGAGGCCTTCTCCAGGTAGGACATGACACCAATGCTTGCTGCTGGAGATGGATGCCTCATTCGGTTAAGATTGTCCATTTGATGTTGCAACAGGCTCCACATCTCCCCCATTTGACAAAGAGAAGATCAAATGAAGAGACAGAGGAAGGCTTGGGTGTGTACAGTCTTATCTATTCTGTTCCTTTTGTCTTGTGGTTACTTGCCATCAAGTCAACTGTAGCTTACAGTGAACCTATGAATGATAGATCTCCAAGAGCCCCAGTAATCAACTGCCTCCACAGGTCTTGCATTCTGAGGGCCATAGCTTCCTTGAATGAATCAAGGACTTACTGATTGATTGATCGATTGACTGATCGATTGAAAGAACTATTGTATTCTACAAGTAGTCAATAATTCCCATTATATTTCTTCATATGATGAAGAACCAAGTGCTTGGTTTAAGCAGAAATTTCCCAGTTTGACTCATCAAGGGATTGTAATGGTGTGGTTTTCAAAGATGTCTTGGGCTGGATACACATGCAGTTGTGGGCTGCGTATTGCCCATCCCTGCTATACTCTCTCATTGCATGTAAGAGGCAAAGAGATCAATTGTATGTCCAGATGTACCAGGTCATGGACCAGTGTGGTGAAATAGATTAAGTACCCCATTACAAATGATCACAATTTGAATTCCTATTCCCCCCTGTGTAGATAATTCTCAGTCCAGCCTATTGCACACAGATGTGAGGCAAAAGGCATACATAAATAAAATTGTGAAAAAAATGAATGGAGAAAAATGCTCACAAAGCTGGATAGGATAATAAATTCCTTTTGATTTGGCCCATCATGTAGGAGTGTATTTGCCCATCACATCCACTGGGCATTCTATCCCTATTTCTTGTACAGATTCTGCCAAAACCTATAATTAATTGTCACATATTTCAAACCTAGATTGTTCATGATTCCCATGTGCATAATAAGCCCTGAATGATCCACCCAAATTGCAACATTTTCCTAATTAGGACTGAGATTTGTAACAGCTTAATTTCTCATTTTTGCCTCTGTAAAATAACTATGGAGCTGCAATAAATAACTCAGCAACCAGTGTCATTTTTGTGCATACTCAGATGTTCTTTTGTTAGTTAGCAAACTTCACATGCCTATACTCACTAATTACTACTTTTCAGACTTCATGTTTGTTTGCTTTTCCATAACTTCTCTTTTCCTCTGATGACAAGAGGTATGGGGAGGAGATGGAGAAGGAGTTGGGCATGTTGATATTGTGAGTGTACTCTTTAAATACTTCAAGGGCTGCCACAAAGAAGAGTGAACATGCTTGTTTTCTGCTGTCACAGGAGGTAGAATTAGGTCTAATGGTTTTACGTTACAGGAAGGCAGATTTCGGCTGAACATCAGAGAGAACTTCTTGACAATGAGAGCAGCTTAGCAATGGAACCAAATGCCTAGAGAGGTGGTGAGATCTGCTTTTCTGGATGTCTTCAAAAAAAAAGTCTCTTAAAAATAAGCCAGTCCAAGGCTTTGAAAGAGAATGGCGAGAGGTATTGAACTGGATAAAAGAATGAAATAGGAAGGAAGGAAGAAAGGCTGTGAGAAAGGAGGAAGACAAAATGTAAATAGTTACATATAAGCTACATATATACATATATACATATAAGTTACATATAAGTAATAGTATATGATTGTTATAAAATAGAGATAATGTATGGAATGGAATGTTTATGTGGAATGGAATGTTAAACTCAGATTCAACTGGAAAAATTGATGTCTGGAAGTGGGGAGGGTTTTTTTTATTGTTTTTTCATTGAAAATGTTAATAAAAATTAAAAAAAAAGTTTGGACAGCCACCTGCTATGGGTGCTTTAGCTGGAGATCTTGCATTGAGCTGGCGGCTGGACCTGATGGCCCATGAAGCTCCTTTCAACTCTATGATTCTATGACTCAAGGACTACATTCCTACTTTCTCCATCCCAGGCTTATCTTTTTCCTGCTTTCTCCAACATATCCGTGTAATAGCTTGCAGGAGAGTCAGAGTAAGTCGATCAAGGAGGCTCACTGCCAGCTGTCTTCTGGTGCTCAGGGCACAATTCGATTCATCTCCCAGAATGACTTCTGGGAGATGGCTGCATCATTATGTGCCATCTATCAAAACATAGTTGGTGACAGAAGGTCCTCCTCATTCAGCTTCTCTCACCTTCCATCCTTCAGCCGATACATGGTCTGGAGGAAGGTAGGGAAATGATTGTGTGTGCGTGCGTGTGCGCGCACACCTGTGTGTCGATGTGATTTTCTCCTTGTGTGCTAACATCTTCAAATATTTTAGTTTTTGAAGACATTCCCATCACAGAGAGAAAATAATTTAAAATACTGAAACGTCCCCGTAGGAATGAATAATTTCAAGAAGCACATCCTTATACCTAAGGAGAATTAGATATGCAAATTTATATATACCTCTTGCCATTGTGACCTCCTAAACAGGTGTAATGTTTCCACTTCTGAGCTTGTCAAACTCTCCAGATACAAGCAGTTAAATTTAGCCATAGTTTCAAATCTTGCTGTGCTGGAGGCCAAGTTTGTAAGTTCTGCAGTCATAAATCAGCTGATTTGTTTCAAATTACAAGAGAGTCAATGCACCCATCATGAGTCTCTAATGTCCCTGCCACACAGCTGTTAAATATGGGCTACAAATATAAAATAATATGGAGGTATGCCAAAATAGTGTCTGTGCACCTCTGAGCCTATGAAGTAGGACAAACTGCAAGACCATCTTTTTGTGTCTTTTCCTTGGAGTTTGTGTTACCACCACTTTTAACAACCTGGTTATGTGATTTATGGACAAGGATAGGTTCCAGTTTGAAATTTCTTTTAATCTCCCTAAAAACCAGGTTATCCTGTTTCTGCCAAGTAGTATAGAGTAAGGACAATGTTTAGGCCAGTCAAAGAAATGAGAACTGAGAAACCAAGTTCTGTTTGCAATTCAATATATTTATTAAAGAATCAAGCAGAGAGAATTTCAGATACTAGGCACTCGCTTTTCAGATTAAAAAAAAATTGGATGCAATTGTTAAAAAACAATGTTCTGCATCAAGCGGGCAGAGTGTAGGGCCATTTCTACACTCCATTGTTATAGTGCTATTATTCCACTTTCAACATCCTACGGAATCCTGGGATTTACAGTTTAGGGACAGACATTTAGAATTCTTTGGCCTCAGTAAACTACAAACTCCAGAATTCCACAGGATGTTGAAAATGGAATAATAGCCCTTTAACAATGTAGTGAGGAAATGGTCTAGGACTTCATCCCTGCAGTTTCATCTCCTCCTCTCACTCCAGCACCTGTCAGGCACGGAAAGGTCCCTGCTGCTGCTTCATGGTGGGAAAAGGGAAGGCAATAAAGATGAGAAAGTAAGAACCGATTTTGGCTTGAGGGTAGGTGGGGAGAAAATGACTATGAGCTCACAGATCATGTGCACTCTGTGTTTTCTTCCCCTTGGAGCCCAGACCACCTGCTGCTTACTCATAGGGAGGGAAGGGAAGAAGGAAGGCAATTCAGATGAGAAAGAATGATCTGGTCTTTGTTTGTGGCAGAGGGGGAGGAATGAGCATGTGCTCACAGATCATACACTCTCCTTTTCCTTCCCCTTGGAGCCAAGACCAACCATATTGCCATCATGTGAATTGTCTGCCCCCGTTTTCAGCAGCAGCAGTGGTGGTGGCAGCTGCATCAGCTTCTCCCCAGGCCTGACAGCTGCTCCAGGTGCTTGTTTGGCACAGGGCAAAAGAATTAGAGGATAGCCTCCTATGCCCCATCCAAAGAGATATGCATGACTGTTTAATCTATATGTGTACGTGTGAAAAGGAGTGTGAGAAAGAATAGGGAGGGTGAAGCTGATACTGGGATCTCTTTTACACTAGACACTTTGATACCACTTTAATTGATATAGCTTCATCCTATGGAATCTTGGAACTTATAGTTTCATTAGTTGCCCAGGATTTTATTTTCTCATAGGTAATACTTGTTAGAAAGGTTGAGATCCTGTGTCTCTAATTCTCCAATCTGTTTTGTCCAGTACATGTAACTTTTCCCCAAAATCCCCCAATCCAATCTGTATTCAGAGTTATTAATATATAGAATTTGGGTTCCTGAGGGAACACACTGCCCTCCTCCTTTCTGTTAGGTCTCATCTCCATGGCAACTAGCTAGGCCTAACAGCTCTCTGGCTGAGAAATCTAAAGGCTTCTCTCTAAACTGCAAACCTCAGGATTCCATAGACTCTTCACAGGCAGCCAATCATATGAGGTCTTCGCCTCACACAGTCAATCATACGAGGTCTTCTCACCTGCCACAGACAAACTTTGACTTTTATATATTAGCAGATTTAAAATTCTTTGCCCTGAGATCTTGAGTGCTCCAGCAAACTAATAAGACCAGGATTTTGTATGATGCAGCTATGGCAGTTACAAGTGGTTTCAAAGTCCCATAATTTTATACCATGAAAGAGAGCTGGAATTTCCTAGCATAGCATAAGCCAAGCACTTGATAAATATGGTTTTTGGACAGTAACTCACCAAATTCCAGTTTCCAAAAAGGGAAATACAAACTGGATAATCAAGAGGACTGATGGACTAAAAGTGTCTTCAAGATGATTTTCAGGAGGATGAACCAGCCTGGAATAGGCACAGAAATGTAAACATGGATCTCTACCTCCCAGTCCATATTCTTTGTTCAAAGGCATTTCTGTTACCCTGGCTTCTGGGGGCCCCTTCAGGAACACCTTAATTCGTTCCAAAATGCAAAGATTGGGGAAATTAGTAGAGTACTGGCTATAGCCAAAAGAGGGGCAGAGTAACCCAGCAGAATCTTTTACCCAATTTTTACGAGGTCCAACCAAGTGAAAAGCCAGACAAACACATCAATAACTGGATTTTATTAACAAATGTACTTTCACACACCTACACTCACTCACTCATGCACACAAGGCCTATTGAAAAGGGAAAGAGGTGAAAATTGATAGGGGATTCAGTGGAGAGGGTGTAAAGGGTGTCCTGAAGTCTTCAGTCTGGGAAGTGGTGAGAAGAATGGAGCTCAGCAAAGAGGAGCAGCTGAGGGGATCACTCAACTTACAGAGTGCTGGTCTGCTAGCGTGGCAGGGAGTTCTCCAAAAAGACCCTCAAAAACTAGGACTACTTATAGGGCAGAATGTACCTCAAAGGCAGGGCCTCTCCTGGGAAGAGCAATGGCCAAAACAAAGGGAGAAATGCCGCACAATAGCAACTTGGTAGTTTGCATGGTTGGCTTATGCAGATGCAATGCAGGGTTTACTAATGTCGGAGTTGGTCAACCTGGGGAACACCCAATAGTCCACTCAGGTTGGCTGAAAACCTTTTGTTCGTGCAGACGTGTTTAGCCTGAGGTCCCCTAGGGGAACATGACTGGGGATTTTCCTATCCTGACCTATTTTCGATCGTTCAACCTCCTTGTCTACACACCCATTTGGGCAATCTTTCTGGCATGGTGGACATATTTAATATCAAATTTATAGTCCCCGGGATAGGATATGCCAGTGGGGTAACATTTCCAGAGGAATGTGTGAGGTTCAAGGTTTGGTTCATCTTAGGTGGCAAATGGGCAGATGGAAATGGTCAGGACACAATAAGCTGAATGCCTGAGTAATGAGCTATTCTGATCAAGTGACCAGACCAGAAAAGCCTTCTTTTCAGGACTATTACGAACTCTTCTGACATGTAATCCTTGCTGATTTTGTATAAAAAACAATATCCTTTGGCCATTTACAGCAATGGTGATGAGGCAGAGTGATGCTGCTAAGCTGCTATTGTAGCACGGTGAATAAGACCCTTAAGTCCTCAAGTTAGAGAGGGGTTACTCTTAGAGCCTTGTCACTGTACAACATATGGCCTGTGTTGTCTGTTGAGAAACAGTCTGGAATAATTAAACATTGAGGATTGTGCTGATGTATTAACTATAGGCTAAAGCCTGCCTATCATTGCATTCTAGCCATCATCAGCTCATAGAATACAAATATCATAATGAATTCTGTTACTATTCAAGGGGAAACTGTCTTCAATAAAATGTTACCAAACAATAGACATTAAGAAGAATGTGTATTCCCTACAATGAACCTGTTTCCCTCACACAATGGGATTTCCTCAGAGATATGCGCCTCAGGAATCAGACTTGAAACTGAATCCTTGTTTAGTTTTCATGATCAGTTACAAAGCAAGCAAGCTAAATACAAAATATGTAGATGAAGAATAGCAAGTGTTATGACACACAGAGGCTATTTACAACTTCAGAGGGCATCTCTGAAAAAAAAAATGCAGTAGGCATTGTTTAATTGGGCCCTGAGCCAAGTCTGTGAAAGCAGGAGACTTGTGGACAGGAGAGGCTCAAAGCAGGAAGGAAACATCCTAGAGCAGATTGTTAAACAGTCAGTTTGTAATTACTTAGAAAGCAATGCCGTAATCACTAACAGTCAACATAGATTTCTCAGAAATAAGTCATGTCAGACAAATCTTATCTCTTTTTACAATAGAGTTACAAGCTTGATAGATGAAGGGAATGCTGTGGACATAGCATATCTTGATTTCAGTAAGGCCTTTGACAAAGTTCCTCATGACTTTCTTGCAAAGAAGCTAGTAAAATGCAGGCTGGACAGAGCTATTGTTAGGTGGATTTGTAATTGGTTGACAGACCGAACCCAAGGGGTGCTTACCAATGGCTGCTTTTCATCTTGGAGAGAAGTGACTGATGGGGTGCCACAGGGTTCTGTCCTTGGCTTCATGCTATTCAACATCTTCATCAATGACTTGGATGAAGGGGTACAGGGCATGCGGATCAAATTTGCAGATGACACCAAATTGGGAAGGGGTTGCTAATACCTCAGAGGACAGGATCAAAATTCAAAATGACCTTGACAGATTGGAGAGCTGGGCCAAAGCTAACAAAATGAAATTCAACAGAGAGAAACGTAAGGTCCTACGCTTAGGCAGAAAAAATGGAATGCACAAATATAGGATGGGGAACACGTGGCTGGATAATAGTACGTGTGAAAGGGATCTCGGAGTCTTGGTAGATCACAAGCTGAACATGAGTTATCAGCATGATGCGGCAGCCAAGAAAGTCAACACAATTCTTGGTTGCATCAATAAGAATATGGTGTCTAGATCAAGGGAGGTAATGGTACCACTCTATTCTGCTTTGGCTAGACCTCATTTGGAGTACTGTGTCCAGTTCTGGGAACCTCAATTCAAGAAGGATATTGACAAGCTGGAGCGTGTCCAGAGGAGGGTGATCAAAATGGTGAAAGGTCTGGAAGTCATGCCCTATGAGGAGTGTCTTAGGGAGCTGGGTATGTTTAGTCTGCAGAAGAGAAGGTTAAGAGAGGACATGATAGCCATATTTGAAGGGATGTCATGTCAAGGAGGG
This sequence comes from Iguana delicatissima, assembly GCA_948472985.1. Classification (NCBI taxonomy): domain Eukaryota; kingdom Metazoa; phylum Chordata; class Lepidosauria; order Squamata; family Iguanidae; genus Iguana; species Iguana delicatissima. The sequence goes on along the minus strand of CAOKZL010001499.1, from coordinate 220,919 downwards.
AGCGGGCTTGTTTTCCACTGCTCCAGAAACTAGGACAAGTTGCAGGAAAGGAGATTCCACCTGAACCTCAGGAAGAACTTTCTGATGGTCAGAGCTGTCCGGCAGTGGAATATGCTGCTTTGGAGTGTGGTGTAGTCTCCTTCTCTGGAGGTTTTTAAGCAGAGGCTGGATGGTCATCTGTCGGGAGTGCCTGATGTGTGGCAGAGAGTTGGACTCGATGACCCCTGGGGTCTTGTCCAACTCTATGATTCTATAAGCAAGGAAAAAAGCTCATCAGGAGGCCACCGTGGAAACCAGGAGCTATGGAAGCTGGTAGAAGTCTGAATTGTTGGATTTTACACAGTTTCCAGTGTCAGGCAGAGAAAAAATTTGGCTACCAATCTCCAGCTGTGTAATTATTCTTCCAACCAAAATGTAGAAGCAGCACAGATTTCACCTGACAAGGTCTTTCTATGCGTGACACTGCTATGTGAGTAGAAGTCTAGAAGGCAGATGCTCTTCTAATCTCTACTGATTGCCTCTTGATTGCCAGTTCAGTTGTCCTTCTTCAGCCATTTAGAATTGCCATCTGGGAAATCAGCAAGGAGCATCATTAGAACAGTAGAAGTCAGGTACTGTACCAAAATGTATTTCTCAGCATCTTTCTTTTTCTTCTTCTTCTTTTTTAAATGAACCCAATTAGGCAACATACTGATCTGCCAGAATATATTGATCACTTGAGGCTGCAGAGACTGCTAAGCTGGTGGACACTCCGGCAATCTCATGTGGTTAAAATACATTGATATTGAGCAAATGTCCATGCTGAAACAGAAGGTTGCTAGACCCAAGCGAGATTATTATTCCATGGAGAGGGGGAAATTCTTCCCACTTAGGAAGTGAAGCAGCATGTGGGGAAGTCTCGCTCATATCTCCAATCAGTGAGCAGAAATAACATAGAAAATTCTCCCTTGACTTAGTCACGCTTCTCACTGGAAGGAAATCCCATGGTTGCCTGCAATCAGCAATCAGAGATAATATGAGGACTCCTTTAATGCATTGCATTCCATCCCATTAGATAGTAAGAAGAATGAAGGGACTTTCTCTGTGTGGAGAAAGGTACAGACTTCTGCAGTCCTCTGAATGGAGAAAGCAAAAATGTCATTGGGAAGGGGATGAGATAGGATGCTGTGATAGGAAGTGTGGGGCTTGGGCTAGGATTCCTCAACCTGCAATGTATCTGGTCCATCAGATTCATCGTGAGGGGAAATCCAGCTCTTCAAGTGTTTTCATGCTACACAGTTATAGCACTATGGCCCTTTTCACATGGCATTTCTCATGTGGAAGGGCCTCTGGAGCGTTGCGCGATTGTGAGGAGCATTTCAGACAATGTCCTCACAATCGTGAGAAGCTGCCAGGACCGACAGGCACTGATAGCGTACTATATCATTTTCAGCTTTTAGCTGAAAATGTTGCGTGATTGCACATCGCACAGGAGCCCCACACGCACTTACTATATGTTCAGAGCCTCTGGACTGGTGGCCCTCATGCTTCCTCCACCAGCGCCGCCTGGGAAAATACCTGGCTGCACTGCGGAAGGAAGAGGCGGAGTTCTCATTTTGTCTGCCGGCCAGCAGGCAACTCCTACAGAGCAGACTCAACGGGGACACAAGAGCCTTGCGGAAGATGCTGATCGTGTGATCCCCCGCGACTGTGCCGGATGCAGGTAAGCTGTGGAAAGGGCCTGTGATTCCATTTTAACTGCCAAGATGACATTCTATGGAATCACGGGATTTGTAATTTGGTGAGGCACTAGAGAATTCTGAGAATTGCTGAGAATTCTAAGTACCCTTCTGTAAACTAAAAATTCCAGAAGTCCATAGGCTTGAAACATGGAAGCTATTGTGGAATTATAGTGCTATGTTTGTGTCGTGTGAAAGGGCTGCTGGGTCAATTCTGTTCCCACCCCTGGTTTAAAGGAGGAAGATGTCAGGCAGCAAGTAGCCTAATTCTGGATTCGAGATTCCACCTAAATGTTAGAAAAAACTTCTATGCTGTAAGAATTGTTTGGAAGTGGAATAGATTACCTTCAAGGCTGGAGGACTTTCCTTCTTCTAAAGGACATCTTGAGGGGTGCTGTAGTTGCATATTCCTGCATGGCAGGGGTTTGGAATAGATAGCCCTTCCAGTTCCTTCTGACTCTATGCATCTATTATTCTATTCACAATTACACAGGTTGCCTGTGTCCCCAATTATCATACTGTCAACGTCTGTGTTGTGGAGGGAAAGGGCCATATTTGTTAGCCTCTGGACACATCAGCTGGAACTCTTCAGCTCTGTGATTCACAGGAGACAAATGTACCTGTTAAGAGAGTCAGGTGGAAAGGAAAGAAGAAAATGGTGGGCAAGGGAGAAGGGGGAATGATGAAATCCAATTATTTGAAGGAGGGAATACCTGAGACATTTGTTGCCTGGGGCAAAGAACAAGATTGTGACTCTTCCCTTTCCATTTACCAAAATCTGACTGGACTGGCAATTGACTGTGTTGTCAATACTGACAATAAGCCCATGACCTCTATTGTTTCTGAAGGAAGCAGGTTAACTTAGGAGATACAGAGTGGACCACATGGTGCACTGTTCTCTCCTCTAGCACTTTTCTGCTGCCTCCCAGCATCTGGAGCAAGCTTGTTTTCTGCTGCTCCAGAAATTAGGACATGAAGCAATGGTTTCAAACTACAGGAAAAGATATTTCACCTAAACATCAGGAAGAACTTCCTGATAGTCAGAGCTGTTTGACAGTGGAATATGCTGCCTCAGAGTGTGGTCAAGTCTCCTTCTTTGGAGGTTTTTAAGCAGAGGCTGGATGGCCATTTGCTGGGTTGTGTTGACTGTCTGTTCCTGCATGGCAGGGGGTTGGACTTGATGGCTATTGTGGTTTATGATTCTATGATTCTGTCTGCTGGTGAGGCAATCTCCTTACTCTACCTGATGGTGAGGCCAGTCCTGATTTGAAGAATGAGCTTCACCCATGCAAGTGTAGCCTACCTCTTGAGATTGTCTTCAGAGGGTCTGATCTCCAAGCCTTCACTCAGGTAAAATAAGGTTGGCAGATTCTGGGGATGGAACAGTTCAGATCCCATTCTGTGTTACTGTTTCTTGCTGAATTCAGAGACCTTGAAGACTTAAAAAAAAAGTCTTTTCTTTTCAGGTCAGTATTATACATTTTTATACACTTTAATTACTCTGTATGTACATTCTGGGATTTTTTGGGGGGCGGGATGTGTATTATAGCTTTAATGTTTTAATTTGACTTGAGGGAACTTGGTTCCAAGAGGGAAGGTGTATGATACTCAAAAACAAATCAAAATAAAGTTAAATCCTCAGGAGATCAACATCCCAAATCTTCCATCTTTTCCTCATGATGCTGCTGGGGAACACTAAATTACTCCCATGCATGGGTGGTGCCTTCCTGTCAGTTTCCAAATACTAAGATGGGTAAGTACAATGAGCAACTTTTTAAAGCTCAATACACCATCTCATCTGAGTTGCAAAACAGGAGATCTTGAATTTGACAAAGAAGGATAAAATATGTAACTACTGTACAAATAAAACCCTGAATCATAAGATTAGGGGAAGGCAGTAAGGTAGTAGAGACTGTGCGCGCGCGCATGTTTATGTTAAAAGAGAGAGAAAGAAGAGAGAGAGAGAGAGACTGGTGGAGGTTCTTTCAAAGACAAAGGTAGTGGCACTTCCCCCCGCCCATTTTTATTAAAATCATTCAATATTTGCAAGTACATCATCTAAAGTATCGTATTTAATTATTAAATTGCATAAAATACAATTCATTCTTTAATTTACATTTTTCAATGCAGTTATGACAAGGATCTACTATTTTCCTTTACAAGCAGTAAAAAATTTAGCTTTACACAAATTTCTATTTTCTTTAGCCAATCCTTAATTACATTTCAAAGTACATGGTCTTTCCATCTTCCAAATAGAGTGTCACGTGATGATATCCATAATGGAATTTTACTGTACATCTTATTTTTGAATTTCTTCCAAACTTCTAACAAAGAACATCTTAAATAGCGAATAACAAAATCTTTGTCAACTTTGGCTTTATTGTACTATAGGTAACTTTTGCAGATCAGGACCTTCTAACTTCAACATTCTTTCATTTTTTAATGTAATCCACTGTTTTATCCGTGTTAATCCACTTGCAAAGTAATATAATTTCAAATCTGGGAGTCCACAACCACCTCTTTCCTTTCTATCCGTTAAGATCTTCCATTTTATTGTTGGTTTCTTTCCTCCTCAAATGAAATAAGATAGATCTTTCTGCCATTCATGAAAGCATCTGTCATTTATGATTATCGGAACATTCTGAAAAAGAAAATTTATCTTGGGGAGTATATTCATCTTTACTGCAGCCATTCTTCCCATTAGAGATAATTTCAATTTCATCCAATTCTGTGTTTCTCTTTTGATCTCCTTCCACATTTTTACATAGTTATTTTCATATAATTCATTATTCTGCTTTGTGATCGTGATACCCAGATATTTTATCTTCTTTTCTGTCTTAAAACCAGTTAGCTGTAGCAATTCTTCCATCTATTCCTTTTTCATATTTTTGCTTAATATCTTTGTTTTATCCTTATTAATTTTAAATCCTGTGAAGTCTCCAAACTTTTTACATAATCCCATCAATTTTTCCGCACTCTGCTTAGGATCTTCTAGAAAGATTACTAAATCATCTGCATATGATCTTAATTTGTACTCTTGATCTTTTATCTTTGTTCCTTTAATTTCTGTTTCTGATCTAATTGCTCTTAAAAGAACCTCTAATGTCATTATGAATAACAACGGTGATAATGGACAACCTTGTCTAGTGCCCTTTTTAACATCAATAGGTGTTGTCTTCTCTCCATTAATTATGATTTGAGTTTTGCAGTTTTTATAACTTTCTCCAATCCATGCAGTAAATTTTTGACCACAATTCATTTTATTTAATAATGTCATCATAAATTCATGTTCCACGTCATCAAACACTTTTTCTGCATCTACGAAGATCATCGTGAATTTTTTTTCATTATGCTTTTCATAATCTTCAATCATATCTATCACTGTTCTTGTATTATCTCTTATATATCTTCTAGGTAAAAAACCGCTTTGATCTTCATGAATTATTTTGTGTAATATTTTCTTAAGTCTATCCGCTATTATATTAGCAAAGATCTTATAGTCAACATTTAACAATGATATTGGTTGGTAATTACTTGGTTCTCAAGGATCTTTTTCTTCTTTTAATATTAAAGTTATGTTTGCATCATTCCAAGAATGTGGCTTGCCTGTATTTGCGATTTCATTAAACATTTTTTTGCATAGGCAAAATTAATTCATCCTGGCATGCTTTATAATATAGTGCTGAAAATCCATTCAGTCCGGATGATTTAGCTATTTTCAATTTTTTAATCGCCTCTGTGATCTCCATTATAGTTATAGTGGCATTCAAACTATTATTTTGCTCTTCAGTCAATTTGAGAATATTCTGTTCTTCTAGGTAGTCTTCTATCTTCCTCTTTTGATCTGAATTTAAAGTAATATTACAGAGCTCTTTATAATATTTCCTGAAGATGCTTTTTATTGTGTCTTGGTCTGTAACCACTGATTTTCCCTTGTTAGCTTGTAAGATCAGATTTCTCTCCTTATTTTTTCTTAATTTGTAAGCTAATCACTTTCCCAGTTTATCTGCGCTTTCAAAGTGCCTTTGTTTAATTCTTTTTAATTTCTTCTCGATTTCTATCGCATTTTCGATCGAATTAGTTCTTGTAATATCCTAATCTCCTTTCTTAATTTGTTGTTAGTTGTGTCATTTCTTAATCTTTCCTCTTTTTGTTTCATCTCTGTCTCTAAATTCTTCATCATCTCCCTTCTTTTATTCTTCCATTCTGTGTTCCATTTAATGAATAGCCCTCTCATCACTGCTTTACTGGCACCCCAAATTGTTTTTGTTGGTACATCCTCCATCATGTTTTCTTTAAAGTAGTACTTCAGCTCTTCTTTTGCTTTTTTAAAGTATTTTTCATTTTGCAGTATAAAGTCATTAAGTCTCCAATTGGCATTTTGATTTTTCTTTCTTACGCTCAGTTTTGTTTGAATTGGATTATGATCAGCTGTTATTCTTCGAAGTATTTCCATGTCGTATACTTTTGTATGTAACACCTTTGAGATTAGAAACATATCTATCCTTGACATAGTCTGGTGACTATCTGAGTAATAGGTAAATACTTTTTCATTTCTGTATTTTAGTCTTCAGATATCTGTCAAAGAAATAGTAGTGACACTTTAGCTAACTACACAGCCGAATTCAATAGTTAACCACTTGCAAATACAGCGTTTTGGCAGCTGAACATTCTCCTGGCTTGAGACCAGTTGCATCATTAGACACAGTGCCACTCATCTTCATCCTTTGCTCTTCCCCAATAACTAGTTGAGGGCCCACCAATCTGGGAGTCTCATCTGTTGGAACTATCCCTCATTTCAATTTGGATTCTCTTTCATAGTTTTCCAAGGAAAAAGGAACTCATACATTGGATAAAAGAACTCCCCAAACAATTTCAGAAGACAATCAGCCCATGCGTCATATATTATAGCAAAGCCTTCGATTGTGCAGATCATGAGAAATTATGGTCCACTTTAAAAAAAAAGAGGTGTGTCATAACAACTGATATTCATGATATATAACCTATATTGTAGACACTCATCAGAAAGAAGTGTGAAAACTTGAGAAACATCAACCATTTAAGATATGTAGATGACACCATATTAGTTGCAGAAAATAGCAAAGACTTGAAATGACTTGAGATGAGTGTTAGTGAAAGTTAAAGAAAATGGAAATACAGGGTTACTGCTCATTATTTAGAAAACAAAAATAATGACCAGAGATGATTTACATAACTTTAAAGTGGGTATGAAGACATAGAAATAGTTAAAGATTTTCTATAATGTGCCTCAGGCATTAACCACAATGGAGAATGAAGTCAAGAAATTTCTATTTCTATATATTTTTCTATATAGATTGACTGTGAAAGGTGAGCAGTGAAAAAACTGACAAAAAGGAAATCCACTTATTTGAAATGTGGTGCTGGAGGAGATTTCTACAGATATCATGGACTACTATAAGCACAAATTAATGGCTCCAAGAGCAAACTGGGCCTAAATTTTCTGTAGAAGCCAAGGTGAGTAAACTTAGACTCTTGCACTCTGAACATATTGTGAGACCACATGACTCCTTGGAAAACACTATAACACTTGGTAAAGTGAAAGACAGAAGAGAGATGAGAAGAGACTACTACAGGTGGATTGAGTCAACCAGGGAAACTAGGGCCCTGAGTCTGCAAGTCCTGAAGAGGGCAGTTGGTGGAGGTTTACAATTCATACGGTCACCATAAGTTCAAATTGACTTGAAGGTAAATAATAATACTAATGCAAGGTGAAAATGTCTCAGTCTTGATCTTATAGCATCTCCTTCAATCCCACCTGCATTTTCTTCTAGTTCTTGTTTTTTATCAGATATGTTTGCACTTGTGTCGAGTTTTTACACGGACATTTGTTCAGACATTTTCCTTAACATGCAAATTTATTTATGCATTTCCTAGTGCACACATTTTCCCCATTGAATCAATGGTACTCCAGCATTTTTACCATTTCTGTACATTTTGACCTTTCAGGTTTTAAAATGTGAGCATTTAGTGCATACTAGATTTTTCCAAAATGCCTTGTAGACCTGCACATTCTTGGAGGTGAAATATGTGTGTTTTTTCAGAATAAGTCTTGGGAAGTATGAAGACGATTTTGGTTGAGGCAGTAGAACTTTTTTTTTTTAACTCCACCCTAGTTTAGTGAAAGCAGATCAGCCTTCTCATTTCAGTTTCCTCCCTGTTTAATTGTTTCTGATAAGAACCATATCAGGATTGTCACACCATTGTCAGAAAAGTCAGATCCATCAGTTGGGGAATTATGTGAATATATTTCTATTTATTTTTAAGTGTCATGTAATAATCAATTCATTTACTCTTCACTGTAACACAATGAATCATAATGAGTGTATTTGCATAATGCGCAGTTTCACATATATTCAATTATAAGTCAGCATTTGCTAAATGTACCGTGGAAATCCAACAGTTCTAAGCACAGACCAGCTGGTTTGAAAAGGCACACAAAGCATCTTGGCAAGATAACTTGTGCCAACTTTTTCCTCCATCCTACCCTCTGCCAACACTCCTGAATGAGTGCTCTTTATCCTTCTCTAGCTTGAGTTGGTTGTGACATCTCCCATTGTCTCTGTCATGCTCCAATTTGCAGATGCTTCAGACTAGCGCCAAGCAAAAAATAAAATTAAATACAATAAAAATGGCCTTCTTAAATTCCCCAGGGAGAGAACAAATTCTCCAATGTTTCTTGGAAGGAGAGTTCTGCAATAACAGTGGAAATGGCCAAGCATCTCTCTTTATGATGAAGTTGTTTTGCTGGTGCTTCAGGGAGCAGACTGGCAATAATTCTCTCGGCTTCCATTTTGCATAATCCACAATTATGGATGGAAAAAATATGTGTTTTTGTCCAGAGTAATTTCCTGAAACACTTTGGGACATGTGAATATCAGGCAAAAACTGCTCAGAATTTTTGTTATGGTATTATTCTTGCTAACTAAGTTTCTTAAGTGTAGCAAAATCCAGCAAAATGAATAACAGCAAATAGCCTTTCTATCTCTACCTGGAAAAGAATCTGAATGTCGCTCACTAGACAAAAATGTCCAACTATTTGCATACAGTAACTTACGCCTGTTTGATCCTTGCTGTGTTTTGCACATTTTGTCATACTCTTCAAAAATGTGCTGGAAAGAAATTTTCTCTCATCTGAACTGGCCAGGTTCAACGGTTATAGCTGTTCCCAGCATGGGGATCAGTTTTTTAATTTCCTTGCCATAAAACAGTTAAAGATGAGGAGTATTTCAGATTAAAAAAAAGAGAGATTACAACCTGCAGTCAGCATGTTGAAGAGGTTCAAGTAGTGATGTATTTCAGTCGTTTACTCCAGGTCTTAAGTCAAGTCTACCTTCAAGTCTCAAGTTAAGTCTACCTTCAAGTCTCAAGTTAAGTCTCAAGTCCTTGAAGATACTTTCAAGTCAAGTCTCTAGTCTGGGAGCCAACCCCAACCTATATATTTCTGGACAGGGTTGAATAAAGCCAGTTTTAACAATTTAAACAGAGTTGGCCTTCCACATTTGCGATTTTGTCATCTACAGCTTCAGAGGTGAGGAATAGGATCCTTCTGACTCCCTGTTCCTGAAGCTGGAGGCTTTTGTGTCAATGGGCATAAAAGAGTCTGCAGCTTTGAAAGTGGGGAATAGGATCCTTCTTATTTCCCATTTCCAAAGCTGGAGCATTTTCAGAAGTAGGGAATAGGATCCTTCTTACTTCCCATTACTGAAGCTTTAAAAGCTGTAGAAGGAAGGATCCTTCCTCCTCAAGCCCACCGCCTACACACTTGCTGTTCTCTGAGAAACATGTCCTATGCTTTGGGGAAAAGTCTTGCCTTGTGCTCTTAGGAAATGTTTGAGAAGGCTCCGCCAATGTGCAGCAGGGACAGGCTGCTGAGCAGACCTGAAGCCCATTGCCTGTTTGCTGTTCCCCATTGAGAAATGCACCCACACTTTGGGCTTGAGATAGATTGCCATGTGACCAGGAGGCAAAAAGGGATGGAAGCATATTTCAAAATAGTAAGGTTTCTGGATGAATGTGTTTTGTTACTGAATCAAGGACAGCAAGTCAGTCACTAAAAAGTATGCAAATCTTGAGTCTAGTCAAGTCAGTGGAGGATGCCACCCACTTGCCATGAGCTGCTATCTCCCAGCCCAGATTTCTTGTTAATTAAAAAAAATTTGACCCCTAATGTTCTCATGCCTTAGGGGCAGAAGGCAATTTTGCTATGCCCCTGTGAACCATTTTAGATCTACGAGAGACCTTTTTTTTTGCAACAAGAATTCAACCAGAAGTCAACAGAGTTTTTTCCCCCAGTTGACTTCTGGTTTCAGAAAAGGCCTCAACTGGTCCTAAAATTGTTTGGTCTCTGTGTTTGTGTCAAAATGATCTCCACTGTCCCTAGAGGTGTGAAAGGCATCTATGCAATAATATTTTTTTCCCATGAAGTAGGGGATACTGGAGATCTCTGAGGGTCTAAAACAAAGCTTATGGGCTTCATGCAGCCTGTGAGCTACACACTGTGTGTTTGTGTTCAGTACCTTCAACTTGCCTGTCCACTTATGGAGATCTTGTGAACTTCATAAGGTGTTCTTAGGCAAGAAGACACAGAAGTGATTTTGCCAGTTCTATCCTCTGAAATACAGCTTACTACATCTGGTGCTTGTTTACACCCTCCCATCCAAGTACTAAGTAGGGCTGTTCCTGCTCGGCTTCCAAGATCAGAAGGGACCTATCCTACCCCTACCAAATCCATTCAGTAGTAAAGCCACTGAGAGCTGTAGTCCCTCAAAATAACTTTCTAAGTTCTATCCACGCCCACCACTCAAATTTTCTGGCACAGACATGGCATTTTCTTTCAGTGGACCACTACATCCTCTCCACTCATCATGTGTGATACTTTGTCTTACTCTTTTAATCTGAAGAAACAGCAGGGGAATCAAATGGCATTATAGCTGTAATTCCTTCACACGTTCTATCTGGGAGACACATTTTATTCAGCCAGATTCATGCACTAACATGGGAGATGAACTCCTTGAAGCAAGTACATAGGCAGCACAAAAAGGCCATGCCACCCAATTTGCTGATGCCAAAGCTTGTGCAAAATACTGTGTCCAGTTCTGGGCAACACAGTTCAGGAAAGATATTGACAACCTGGAAAGAGTCCAGAGGAGGGCAACCAGAATGGTGAAGGGTCTGGGAGCCATGCCCTATGAAAAGAAGTTTAGGGAGCTAGGTATCTTTAGTCTGAAGAAGAGAAGGTTAGGAGGGGACATGATAGCCATGTTTAAATACTTGAAAGGATGTCATATCAATGATGGAAAAGATTTATTTTCAACTGCTCCAGAGACTAGAGCCCTTTTTACACAGCATTTGTCATGCAAAAAGGCCTCTGGAGCATCGCGTGATTGCGAGGAGTGTTCCACATGATGTCCTTGCAATTGCGTGACGCTGCCGGGGCCAGCAGGTGCTGATCTCGCAATATATCATTTTCAGCTTTTGGCTGAAAGTGATGCCTGATCGCGCGTCTCTCTGGGGCCTCACATGCACTTACCATCCGTGCAGAGCCTCCAGAGCCGTGGCTCTCGCACTTCCTCCCCCAGTGCAGTCTGGGAAAATACCCGGCTAAGCTGCAGAAGGAAGAGGCGAGCCCTCATGCTGCCTGCCAGCCAGCTGGAGCTGCTGTGGAGCAGGAGCAGCAGGGACGCGAGTACCTTGCAGAAGAGGCTGCTCGCGTGATCGCTGTGCGACCGCGCTGGATGCAGGTAAACTGTGGAAAGGGCCTTGGACACATAACAATGGCTTCAAACGTCAGGAAAAGAGATTCCATCCAAGCGTTAGGAAGAACTTCCTGGTGGTAAGAGCCGTTTGACAGTGGAATATGCTACCTCGGAGTGTGATGAAGTCTCTTTCTTTGGAGGTTTTAAACCGAAACTGGATGGCCATCTGTTGTGAGTGCTTTGATATATGTTCCTGCTAGCAAGGGGTTGGACTGGATGGCACCTGTGGTCTTTTCCAATTCTATGAGAGTGAGCCAGGCTTGCAGGCTTTAAGTTTTTGCTTTTTTTTGGAGGGAGGAGGGAGATATACCACCACATACTTTCGACAATAGTAATGCAGATTGATTTTATGTCTAAACTGCAGAAGGATTGGCACTGGATTTATCTGAGTTCGAAGCCCTCTAGTGTATCCTGGAGGGAAAAAAAAGTAAAGATCCCCAGGGGAAAATGCAAATGAACTAGTCTGAAGTCCATTTTAGCACAAAGACAAAATGTTGTTGTTTGCTCAGGCCACTTGGCACACAACTGTGGTCCTCCACAAAATACAAACTCACTGTATATATCTTTTTCAAGATTGTTTCTTTCTTCCAGAGTTCACACAAGAGTGACTGATATCAGTAGCCACATTACATTCTTTTGATGTCACAGAAGCCAGACATTGACCACTTCTGATCTAGATGGTGTAGGAAGGTGCCAGAGCACTAGAACAAAAGCAGCAGGAATTGTTAAAGACGAACAGTCAACAGATATTTAAAAAAATGTATTTCTTTTTTTTTTTAAAGAAATTTTACAGGTATCTAGCACAAATTTCCTTGAAGCTGCCACTACTACTACTAGTAATAAAATTTATTTATAACACCCTTTCCACCGAAAGGTGGAACATCAAACATACACAGTCAAAGACAAGGACAATAAAACATTTCACTATAACGTTTTATTATATTACATTATACCATGTGAAATTTGGCTGGTTTAATAATCTCTTTAGAATGTATCATTTTTCCAAGTGTTATGCAGATATGTCTGGAAAAAAAAATCTTTAAAAGTTATCGTTATTTTGGCTTCTGAATGCAAGTTGATGGGAGAAGACTAGCGATGTGGATATCCAAAACTTAGTTAAGAGGAAGAGTTGGGATTAAACTGGGGCTATTTCCACACTGGACTGTTATAGTGCTATGATTCCACTTTCAACATCCTATGGAATCCTGGAGTTTGCAGTTTGGGGAGAGGCCTCTCCCTAAATGGCAAACCCGAGGATGTTGAAAGTGGTATAATAGCACTATAACAATCTAGTGCGGAAATGGCCTGGGTCTGGATTGATCTGAAGTGAGTTGGGCCCAGATATGAATAGCTGAAGGAGCTCCAGGGCAAACTGAGGCCCCTGTGCATCACTCTAGTTTAAATTTACATTATACTTGGCTACACTAGAAGCCTGACAATGGTCGCCTTACGAGAGAGAGGGAAACAGCTACATCAGTTTTTGAACACCTTGTTTCTCTCTCACGCAATGAAACCCTGTCTCACTGTCATCAAATTTTCATTCCTTACTCTCCTTTCTTTCTTTAGTTTACTGATTCTTACATGGATTTTCGAAAGTCCAAGGACTAAGAGCTTCAAAATTCAGTTTCCTGGGACAGTAAAAGAATCTTCGATAGTGTCTCATGTAGAAGATAAATAAAATACATTTGATCACCTAGATACAAAGCCTTCTACTACTATGTAAAGCTTCTCTTATTCCATGTCACCCAAGCCTTGCAATTCCTCAACCATGATGGCTATTTTAAAAAATAAAAAAAGAGTTGCTAAAATCCAAGAGAACTAGATTTCTGATAAAGAAGCCAAGAGGTCATGTAGAATTTGTTGGCTCTTTAACACTGTGGCTCATTTAATTAATACCTTGATTATTAACTTAATTCTGGAGAAAAATCGGTGCTGGGATTCCAAGTTAAATCAATCACTTTCATTAAAAAAAAATCTAATTAAGTTGTCCCTTTTTCATTGGCATATATCCGACTTAACTGATAACTTACCTGATTTTAATATGTTGGTTACTGTCACTGATTTTTTTGCCTGCTTATATTTATGAGGCTTTAACAAGTGTCTATATGCTGCCCTGCTATAGATGTGGGGCAGCATCATTTCAATTTTCTCCCTGTTTGGGATGAAAAGTTTTTTTTTTTTTAAAAAAAAACCCTTTAACCCTCCCAGTCAATATGTTGCCATAGCAATACCCTCCAATATTTGAATCCTGGAGGCAGGAGAGGTGCAAAACCGTGTGAGTGGAGAATTATGCTCTACCTCCACACTGTAGAATGCTACCCACTGGAAACAGGGGTTGCCAGCCCATTAATTGTGGTACCCACACATCACCAATGCAGCAGACTGAAGTGCAACCACTTCTGCATCAGATCTGGAAGATCTGGGAAGACCACTGGGAGGTGGGCTTTTCACTTAAGAAGACCTCTTACTCATGGGGAGACTTCTCCTGGACCCAAGCACCACTCTTCTTAATCTTCAGCTGGATCAGAAAGAGCATGTCACCCTAAGTTTCTTGGCCATATCTCACCAGTGTTTCCTTTCTTGGTTTCCTGTTGTTTCATGCTTGCATGGTTACAGGACAGGTTCGTCTGTATGGAAAACACATCTTCAGCAGCTCTGGCTTGACATGCTCTGAAAACATGGGCCCTTGTGATATAATAAGATGGATAACAGCTCACTGCTATAAGCATATGTTAATGTCAGGCACCCATCTGCATTCTTAAAAACTTGACGTTCAGCTCATTTGGAAATCTAACATGAGTTCTGTTGAAGATCTGAGCTGCATTCGAGCAATTGCCAGGCCACTGAGAATGATTATCATGTCACTGTTTTAGCTCTGTGGTTCCTATATACATTTTCTTGGTTATTTTTAAATAACCCAAATTATCTGGCCTACAGAATATACCTTTAAAAAAAAATGCTTCCTTTCCAGATGTGAGTGTTTTTTTTTAAAGGCCTTGTCAAAACAGCAGCCAATGGTTTACAAATTATCATGGAAAATGAAGATTTATTTTACCAAGCATAATGGATTTGGCGGCTCCCTCAGGGTTGTTAAAAGCCTACTTTACATTCAGAGAACAGCAATGTTATGGCAAAAGTCTAACCTAGCCAACAATGCTTAATTTGTTTTGACTCTTGTTACTATTGGCTTGACAGTATGAAGCATTTTTTTAAAAAAAAAAAAACCCCACATACATATTGCAGAACTGGAGAAGAGAATGTGAGTGTGCTGAGCACAAGGTTTAGTCTGGATCCTGGTTTGGTGGTTCAGGAAAAATTCCTCCACCCCACCAGCTCAATTCACCTAGACTAATTTGGAGCAGCTCTTTGTGAGGAATTCAATTTAAATGTGAAATTTGACAGTCTTCTCTTGGTTTGCACTTTCTCACTTCTCCCTAGGAACGTAATTCTTCACTAACTTTCTTCTTAAATGGAGAAATGTTTAATTTTAGCATTTGTCTTCTTTCTGTGAAACAGTCTTAGGAAACTGTGTAGTTTCCGAATGGTGTTCTTAATTCTGTACTTATTCTGCGCAAAATTTGCACAAAGTTGTTTTGCACAGAAAAGAGCATTTCCTGCATGGAAAATAATATTTGAATGCAGAGATATTTCTTGCACAGAAAATGCTGCTTCCTGCACAGGAAAAAAAAAAGTTCTTTTCTATGCAAATCAATCATGTGGAAATTTTGCACAGAGTAAGTCCTCAGTTGTAGCATTTTCTGCTCAGGAAGCAGATTTCTCTGAGCAGGAAAACAATATTTCTGCATAGAAATATTGTGTTCTGTGTAGAAAATGCTATTTTCAGTGCAAAAGAACCACTTACGGATTTTGTACAGACTAAGGCCCTTTCCACACCATACTTCAACAACAGGTTGTTCCTTTACAATTCCAGCATTGTGGTTCCCATCATGCTGCTGGGTTAGGAACTCTCTCTTCTACATCCTTTTGCCTTAAGCAGATGAGTAGCATTATGGCCACTGGTGTTCCTTCTGCACTACAGCAGTATTGGCCAGTCCCTTTCCCTGCCTTCGCTCTGCCCCACAGCTCCTGATTGGTCTTTTTTTTTTTTTGTAAGCCATATTAGTGCAGCCATGTTGTAATGGTATGACGCACCAGTATGCTATTGCAGTTTTGTGCTATAATGCTACAAAAGGTATTAAATAATAATAATAAAAAATAACTCAAAGGAGAAATTTAAAATAAACACAGAAAGGTGGCAGATTCTAAACTTGCCATGCCATGGGAGTTACTGAGGGAGGGACAAGCTGGGCATGCTCATATCCTGCCCACTCCTGGATCCGCAAGGGCAGGAAGCCCTATCAAGCGCTATTACAGTACCGCGCTGAGCCAGCTATCGGGATTGTAGTACTAAAGGAGGCTCTTAACAGATTTTTTCTGCAAATGATATAAGACTGCAGCATTGTGCAGAAACGACCTAAGTTCCAACTTTGAAGACTCACATCAATCCAGGATTCTTCTCATCAAGGTTTCTCAATGATAGATAAATTTTTTTTTTTTTTTAAAAAAAAAACTATTTTTCAAATATTTCCACATGGCTGATAGAAGGTGTATTGTGGAGCCTTCACAGGGATGGAGACAACTGGAAAAATGATGCATACCTGTGAAAATCTTATGTAGAAAAGTGCACGTGTAACCTCTATGAATTATGGATTTTGCCCAATAGGTGAGGGAACCCCAAGGAAGGGGCTGTGCTTACTAGCCGAGTTCAGAAAAGAAAGAGACAGCTGGAGGTGTAGAAGAACTATAGTTGTAAGGGCTGAGAGAAAGCCTCTTTTCACCTTTAATATAGTGGGATTTTCAACAGCCAATCTTCATATGAAGGGATAGCCACACGTTTCCATTTCTGTGCATATAGCACTTACACTGCTATGATTATATACTGAAAGATTCTTCTCAACTTCTCATTGGTCTGTTCATCATTCAGACCCAATTAAAAAAGAAATTCAAGTTTGAATTGAATTTTTTCCTTTAAAGTGTCTTCCATCAATCTATGTACCATCACCTAAAACTTTTTTGCTTTCTTACAAGTTCACCACATGTGGTGAAAATTTCCTTCTTTTTGATCACATTTCCAACAAACATCTGAAGAACCTTTATACATTTTAGACTGCCTGTTGAAGATGATAGATTTGGCAGAAATGGATAAATTAATTATTTTAATTAAAGAAGGGTCTTTGGTTAAATTTAAAAATCATTGGGAAAAATTGATTGTATGTCTAAGAGACTGTTAGGAGGGAAATCAATTATTGGTTTTGAAGGTCAAACTTATACTTATTAAATATGAGGCAGTACTGTGATAATGATAGACACACTAGGAGAAGTATATTTTGTAGATTATCTTAGAACAAAAAGCTGGTGAGTTAGAAGTCATTTATATGTATTTTTGGCCCCTTTTCAGTTTAGTTGTAGTCTAGATTAAATTAGTATTAGGTTAGACATTAGAGTTCCTTTGTCTGTTTACTTACTGTGTGTCTTTTTAATCTCCTATAGGTTGTTTTATATGTTAAATACATGTTAATACTTTTTTTTTTAAAGAATGTAGTGGGATTATCAGTTATGTATTTAGGAGGGAACAAATGGCAAATTCTTTATGGTGGATTCCATACTGCACCTACTTTTGTTTTGGAACTTCTTTTTAGGTCTTGAAAGCTGGATCCAAATCTTGCAATACTACTGGGCAGCACAGGCAGAAGACTCTTGCCATCAGGTTCTTCAATGCCACCTGATTGGATGCATGGAACCTTGGAGACAGTGCATATGTTTTACTTTTAATCCATGAATTTCATAGGGGTTTTCTTAGGCAAGGAATGTTCAGAGGAGGTACTGGTAGTTCCTTCCTTTGAAATATAGCCTACAGAACCTGGTATTTGTTGGTGGTCCCCTATCCAAGTACTAACCAGGACTGACCCTGCTTAGCTTCCAAGATCAGATGGGAACTGGTGCCTTTAGGGTAGAAGTCATTTAGCCATTTAACACCCACCAATGCCCATTTTTAAAATCCAGAAGTGTACTTCCATTCACTGCTGCTTTTTTGGTGGGGGATGTTTTTTGGTTGTCTGCATGGCCCTTGGAAGGTATGAGGGTCTTAACATTGTTCTTTGGACCAAATGAAGTTGCCTGTCCTTGCTGTAGATACTACAGGAAAGTGCCCCAGTAGTAGTAAGACTGTTTCAAGTCAAACAGCATGAACTGTCAATCAGCATGGTTGGTACCTACAGGCAGGCAACTTCATTTGGTCCTTTAAGACCCTCATGCCTTCCGAGGGCCCTATAGACTACCAAAAAATATCACCCCCATTCAACAATTCACAACTTTTTTTAAAAAGTATTTCTACTACTTCTTTTTTTAAAAAAACAAACCAAAAAACCCAGCAAAACTAGGTGCCTAGAACAAACCCTTTCCCAGCTACCTGTCTCCATGCTAATCCTTCTTTATGGAGCTACAATATTTCCACATTTTAGGCATACGTGTAAAAAGGTAAACACTACTGTTGTTTTGGTTTCTCAACACAAGCCAACAGGAGAACAGATGATCTAGATTTCCAAATTTCAGTTTGGATTCAGAATCTGGATCAGATCAGACAGAGTCTGAATCTACTGAAACTGCACTAGGCCTAGATATGAATTACCAGATTGTGTTCCAAATTAAACTGGGGGCCCTTATAGAGCTCAACTCCAAATGTTTTGCATTTCATATTCCTGAATGCCTAACCATGGGTTACATTCTCTGGGGTTTCTGGGAGCTTATGCCCCAAACACCTGGAGGGCTAGAGGAAGCGAACCACCACAATTGTATACATGTCTGCTCAACCACACTGAGCAGAAAGAGTGAACGTGCTTGTTGGGACTTGTTCATAGTATTGAAATCTTTATCTGGTAGATGGTGCTTGATGATGCTTTGTCACTATTCTATAGATTAGCTTGCCATTCATAACTTTAAAACACTACGTAAGAAGAACAACAGTTTCTAAGCCTCTATAGTTGTTACCAATCATGAAAGCTATCCCAGGCTAATTGGCAGGATATGAATTAAGAAGAAATGACTATTTATTCATTTAGTTGGTCTTTGTGGTCCTTGTGGGCACTTCCAATTCTGATTCTATCCCTAATAGATGAAATAGATTTCTTTTAAACAAAAGAAATTCACTCAGATTTCAGACAGACACATTTGTTGTTTTAAAAATTACATTTTCCATTAGAGGTTCCATGTACTTCATATCTGCACTGTATCATGGGAATTCAGAATTCAAAATGATCTTAACAGATTAGAGAGCTGGAACAAAGCTAACCAAATGAATTTCAATAGGTAGAAGTATAAGATAATACTACTGTTGGACAGGGGGAAAAAAGCACAGATATAAGATGGGTGACACCTGGCTTGACCACAGTACATGTGAAAGGGATCTAAGAGTCTTAGTATATCATAAGCTAAACATGAGTCAACAGTGTAAAGTGGCAGTTTAAAAAGTCAATAAATTTCTAAATACCTACAACAGAGCAATGGTGGGGAACTTTTATTGAAAATAGAAATGCTGATATAGTTTCTCAAAGATTAAAAGGGAAATCAGATGACGAAATTCAAAAAGAATGGCAAATTGTAGGTAATTGCTGGGTATTGCTTGATAGAAATCTATAATTCATGGTATTATGTATTAAATATTGACTGTTGAGGTGACTATGGTGGATATCATGAAGCTGGAATATGGAGAATGAAATGCAAGAACCAACATGTAAAAACAGCTGTAAAATGTAGTACAACAATATAAGCATGTTAAGAGACATTGAAAATGAAATCTAGATCAGTTTGGAAGAATCAAGAAATAATTCATGTGAAATAACAATAACATTTGATTGTTTTATTTGTGAAATTTGAATAAAATGATTCATAAAAAAAAGTCAATAAATTTCTAGGCTGCTTCAATAGGAGTACAGCATCTAAGTCAAGAGAAGTAATAGTACCACTCTATTCTGCTTTGGCGAGACGTCACCTGGAATATTGTATCCAGTTCTGGGCACCACAGTTCAGGAAGAATGTTGATAAGCTGGAATGTGGCCAGAGGAGGCAACCAGAATGGTAGAAGGCCTGGAAAGCATGCACTATGAGGATCATCTTAGGAAGCTGGGCATATTTAGTCTGGAGAAGAGAAAGTTAAAAGGTGACATGATAGCTATGTTTAAATATTTGAAGGGACATCATATGGAAGATGGAGGAGGCTTGTTTTCTGCTGCTACAGAGACTGGGACACAGAGCAGTGGCTTCAAATTACAGGAAAGTAGATTCCACATAAACCTCACTAAGAACTTCCTGGTGGTAAGAGCAGCTTGACAGTGGAATCTATTGCCTTGGAGTGTGGTGGAGTCTCCTTCTTTGGAGGTTTTTAAACACATGTTGGATGTCCATCTTTGGGAATGGTTTGATGGTGTATTCCTGCATGACAGGGAGTTGGACTTGATGGCCCTCGTGATCTCTTTCAGCTCTATGATGCTATGATTCTATGGGTTTTGTAGTCTTCTTGGTGCATAGTCAGTTCTCATCACTATCACCAAATATATAGATAGCATTTTCAAAATGCAGTTGATACTGGATCCTTTACGTTTTTTAAAGCCAGTTTTAAATGGTTGACTACCACTTCAAACATTTCTGAAATATTAAAGCTCCAGATTTTGTCAGTATTCAGCACTGTGACAAACACAGTGAGACAGTTTAAGGGTCATTCTGCCTACCTGAAATAACCACTATATGCATGTATAAAGGGATATCTGCCATGCTATATTAATTTTAGTCTATGGGTGGCAGTCCTTTTCTAAATTTCTTCCATAATGATTGTATTATAGCATTTTATGCTTTAAAGCTGAAAAAAAGTTTGCCGTTAGTAACACAGATCCAGATTGAACTCAGTAAGTTCATTGCTAAATACATACATACTGTGTGTGTGTGTGTGTGTAGTCTTGTTTGAGGGGTTGTTGTTTGGTTTCATCGGGGTCCAGCATGAACAGATATTAAGTGAAGGTTAATACAGTGTAGCTTCTTTTAAAAAGGGATGTTGCCCATTGGGACTTTGCAGCAGACTAGCCTCATGTCATCTAAATGTCAAATGCAGAGAATTGCAGGGAAAAGGCAGGCAACATCACACGGATCAAAGAATTTCAGTACTCCACAAGATGCCATCTTTGCATTTATCCACTACAGCAAGGGTGGGCAAAGAGTAGCTCATAGGCTGCATGTGGTCCCAGGACCATTTTTGTGCCCACCAACGATCAATCTCCCCCCATGCCCTCTAGGAGATGTGAGATATTTTTTGCCATGTTTCTGCCTCCTGGCCATTTGAGAGGCCTTTTTAACAATAGAAGGTGATGTTTGATCACTTGCTTTTGTTAAAAAGGTTTGTCCTGGGCTTAAAATAGTGTTTTTTGGGGATTTTTGTTTTGTAAGGAGGATGTTGTAGGGAGGTATGGCCCTCCAAGGTCTCTTAGAGGGCCTTTTTCAGCCCTCTATCCTCCCACAGTTGCCCACCCCTGTGCTAGAACTATTGATGGCAAATAAGGGAGAATCTTGAAAGCCAGAGACCAAGTTCCTTTTTATAATGATGGTACATAAAGCTCTGACAGCATAATTAAACGGGGCATTTGGTAAAGGATTCTTTACAATAGGGGATGGTGATGGTGGGCAAGAATGCAATGGCATGAAGGCTTCCCTGGAGAGCCCCTGTATCTGTTAGTTGGTGGAGCTGCACACTACCACCATCCAGGAGCTGTTGCATAGCCATGAAAAAGGTAATGCACAGGGATTACTGGATACTTCCTTGTGAAACATCTAAAGAAGGATTTATGCTTACATAAACCCTGGTTTCACAAATATAAATCTCCAAGAGGATCCTGACTATGAAGTCCAATTCCACATGAACTGAATCTACATTCGGTAAAATAAATTGAGTTACCAACTTGAGAAATGAATAAACCAATATAGTGAAAAAATTTTTTTTTAAAAGAAAACTTATTTTAAAAGCCAGAACAGTTTAGAGAATGGTAAGCCAGGTTCTTGTAGAAATGAATTATTTCAATATACAAACATTTCTACCTCATTTATATCCCCTCCCAAAAAAAGAATTCCAAGCAGCTAACAAAGCTAACAAAATGTAACAACAGACACAAAAAAGAACGAAGATAATATTCCATCAGGAAAAGAAGATTACCAGGAAAAAAGAAAGTGTGTTAGACTTCTAATGCAATTAAACTGAAGAACAACCAAATCAAAGCCTTTTTGAAAAGGAAGAGTTTGCAATTGCTTGTGAAACAAACACACACATACACACACACACAGAGGATGTAATCTCTATCACATTGCCAGCAATTCTGCCTCTGAAAGTAGTGGAATAGGTGATTGGAAAAGAAGGGCCTGGGAGAGGAGACGGATCTTTAAATAGCTCAGTTCCAAGCTTTTAAGACCTTTAAAGATAATAACCACCAACAACTTGCATTCACAAATGAATTGGTAGCCACATAGGTGATACAGATAAAGAGAAAAATGATCTTGACTTTTACCAGTCAAGATTTTTGTGGCAACTTTCTAAACAAATTGAAGATTCTGAGCGGTTTTGAAGACCAGCCATGACCAGCCATGACATTTCTGCGCTACACTGTTATAGTGCTATTATTCTACTTTCAACATCCTGTGGATATCTGGGATTTGCAGTTTCCTGAGGCCAAAGAGCTCTCTGGCTGAGAATTCTAAAGGCCCCTCACTAAACTGCAAACCCCAGGATTCCACAGGACGAAAGTGGAATAATAGCACTGTAACAATGTGGTGTGGAAAGGCCCATAGAGTGAGCTATTGGAGCTCAAATGAGATGTCACTAATGTGTGTAAGAGAATTGACATTTCTGAATGTACCAGAAATGGGCATCATTGGTGCCACTATTGGAAGATAGGCAAAAAGCCTTTAACGTCTGGCCACAGGGTGTTTATTTGTCCAAGGATCTCAGGGCAAGGAAGAACGAAATCAGTTCAAACATTCTTTAAAAAATAGCAATACAATCTAAAACCAGATTCAACTATATAGCAATTTTAAACAAAGGGATCTTGTAGCACCTTTAAGCACCTGCATGATGATGTCTCATTGCCACCTGTTATTGTTGGTGGTTGAGGAGTGCAGGACTGGGTTTCATGAATGCACACTGAACAGCCTTGCTGCATGATTGTATAATCCTTTGAGTATGGGTGGTGTGGGGTGAAGCTGGGAGGCCACTTTGGTGCGGGACAGATCATCTCAGTCTCACAACTGTGCTTCAGTGGTGTGGGCAGGACCTCCCCGTGTCTCCGGAGCACCCAACTATTAACTCCTGGAGGGTCCACTAGGCCCAGTTGGCCTTAGTTAGGTCCTATGAGGTTGGGCCTTGCTAGACCCTGCTAGGCCCAGGGTAGGCACAATTGACCTTTCAGGCAGCAGGCCCAGTGAGGCTTGCTAGGCCCACTTGGTCTGTTCACCTGTTCTGTGGTTGGCTCTGTGAGGCCTGTTTGTCCCGGTTTGCTCTGGTAGGCCCTGCAAGGCCCTTTTATCTATCAGGTCCTTGTAGGCCCTGTTAGACCCTAATCATCAGGCTTGGGTAGGCCAGGCTTTTGTTAGGCCCAATTGACCTTGATAGACTTGCTATGCTTGTTTATTTAATTAGACCTTTGTAGGCTCTGCTAGGCCCTGTTCATCAAGCTTGGGTTGCCCAGAAGCCTGTTAGGCCCAGTTGGCCCTGCTAGGCCTCAGTCATCAGGCCTGGGTAGGCTAGCTAGGCCTTGCAGTTTGGTTCTGAATGCTGTACTAACAGCTAGTCCTTTCAAATTCACATGGCTGCTAGATTTGGCCATGGTGTGTGTGTGTGTGTGTGTGTGTTTGTGTGTGTGTGTGCGTCTAACGGCAAAGACTGAGCTAAACATCCACATTCTAAGCTGTCTGTTTCATCAGATGGCGAAGGGAGGGGGTGGATTGGCTATGATCCATGATAGATTGGAGGCTTCAGAAAAGATCTAGGCCCAAACCAAGTGTACTGTTGTCCCAGCTAAGAAAGAGGCCAGAAGTGGGCATAGAACAAGTCTCTCTGATTCATATGGAGACCTGGAAGAGGTTCCAATAGTTCTGATGAGTGAGAAGGATAAGTACTGGTGAGGCTGTGTTGGTGGAGCCTGTTGTGAGCATCACAACACTAGCATGGTTTCCACAGGTTCCATTAATTGGCCCTGAGGGGTTTGGAATATTCCAGGTGGTCAGGCAGCTGTGGGTTGCAGCAGTGTTGGAGTGGGACCCAGAAGGGACAACCCATGGT
Organism: Iguana delicatissima; assembly: GCA_948472985.1. Lineage (NCBI taxonomy): Eukaryota > Metazoa > Chordata > Lepidosauria > Squamata > Iguanidae > Iguana > Iguana delicatissima. The sequence continues at coordinate 197,034 of CAOKZL010001499.1, read as the reverse complement.
CTGGATTCAGGGCAGGCCCAGATGTTGCCTTGGCATTGCTATACTCAAGGGGTTTATTCTACACAGTGGTTTTTGTTTTTTGTGTGTGTGTGTTTTAGATAGTATGGAGCTACCCACCAGAGGTGGGTAGTGTGATCCCTTATAGTATGATTCCCTATGGGGCACAGATACTTCCTGAGGGAAGCCATTTATTGCAGGTCACTAGGGACAAGATCCTACATGGTGAATATGTGGATGTTTTCATTCTTCTTCATCCTGATGTGGAGAAAAGGATAAAGATGAATTAGATAACAAAGAGAATGAGAAACTCCATACATTCAAGTTAGACAGGACATGGGAAATTGCTTACCTGAGTATTTCATCTATTTTGGGATTATTGCTGGAGTTGAACTGTGGAGACCACTGTTGCTCCTTCAGTGTACAGATATTATTTACAGGGCCTATGTGGATTTCTCAAGGCCAGCCTGGCTCCTTTACAACAAGGTCTTCTGTGTGAGAGTGGTGATTAATTTCACTCTCAGATGTGACCAGCTGAAGCTGCAGTTGTGGGTGCAGATTATCTCACCTGCTTGGCCAACTCAAGGTAGAGGACACATAGTGACTGGGGTTACTCCATATGTTTTCTTTTTGCCTGCAACTCCCATCAACCCTAGCCAAGGTAGCCAATGGGGAGGGATTGTGGAAATGGAAATCCAAAAAACATCTGGAGGGCTACAGTTACCCACTTCTGCTTTACCAGAGCTAAATGATCCACAGACAGTGCAAGCCTTTTCATGTCTACTCAGAAACAAAATTCAATAGGGTTTCTCTTTGGTATATGTATTTTGGGCTACAGTCTATTTCTCTTTCCAGGAAACATGTACTTCTATATCTAAACTACAAACTACGTTGTTATTGTCACCTGAATATTTCCATGTGCACCCAAAATAACCTTGCACTGGAAGATTCAAAGATGCTTCAGTCTATTTTTACTGTCTTGATTTCTGCCTCTTTATCTCCTAATATCACTTCCCAGAAGTAAATGTCAGCAGTTATGACTGCATTTTCACTCTTGATTGAACAGTTGAGCTAGACTGGACATTTGAAGCAACATTTCGTGAAGTGAGTATCAAAACACGCAAAAACACATACGCATACTGGAGGACAAAAGCATTAGTCTGCTCCATGTTATGATTAGGCAGTGGTGGACCCTTGCTGGTATCAGTTAAAAAAAATGGATTAAAAAAGTAAAATGACTGACTTGGTGAATAACATTTCCTGAGAAGGGGTGGGAAGATCTGCCAATTTCATTATCTTCCATATTCCAGTTTTAGTAATGTCAAGTTCTTTCCAACTTGGATATGAAGAAATGTACCACTTTGGGTAAGTGCTTCTAAAACAAACTGAAACAAAACTTTCTTTGCTTGTGCCAGCTAACTTCCATAGGTACTCTCCACTGAAAACCTATTCCCTGCGTGGAAGGAATGGTTTTCTAGTAAAGAGATGATAAAGATGAGGAACCTGTCAGGAAAAAAAAAAAAGAGAGGTGGCAACCCCGCAATATAAACTTGATTTAATATGGGATTCCGTTTGACCATGACTTCTAAGAGCTATCCAGTCCAGGACCTGGAAGGATGAATTTGTCAAATTTAACTCCTTCCTTATGTGGATGGTTTATATCATAGAGTTAAAAGGGACTTCAAGGACCATCCAGTCTATTCCTCTGCCTATGAAGAATCTAGTGCTAAGTCTCTCCTGAGAGGTAGCTAAGTAACTTCTGTTGAAAAACCTCAATTATAGGAAAGTCTACCACTTTACAAGTTCATCTCTGCTCATTCTAGCTGGGTGATTCAGCTGGTTTTCAAAAAGTGTCTTTTCTGAGCTCTGAATTTAATGCACATTTTCATTCTGTAACTATTTTTGCAGATGGTGATGATAATATGCTGATGATCTTTTTTTATATAGCACCATCAATATCCATGGCATTGTACAAGTAAAACAACCCAAAACAGTAGGTCTAGTCAAAGGCGTACAATCTAAAATAAATATATGTATGTGTGTGTATACAGAGAGAGGGAAAGAATAATAAAATATAAAATTATATAATACAATTGTAAAACGAACTATCCAGATAAAATACAATAAAATTTAAAGTAAACATGCCAGTGTTTAGAACATGCTAATGAGGTATGGAGTGGAAATGGCCTAAATGACCGACCTGAAAGATAAGATGTGAACTAGTTGAAAACTGAATCAGTAAACCCTAGGTCATGAAGTGAAACCAAAAAAAGAGCATGATCAGCTGTGACAAGGGCTGCAGAGAGATCAATGAGAATAAGGACAGAATATAGGTCTTTTGACTTGTCCTGAAGGAGATCACCTGTGATTTTCATAAGAGCCCTCTCCATAGAGTGCAAAGGGTGAAATGAACGTTTTTTTTTTTTAAAAGGGAACCTTTTTTCCCCTGCTTTATCAAGTACAGCTCACAATTAACTGTGTGCACTCTACTTCACTTTCTGTGACTTCTTTCTTTACCTATCTGTAAAGTAAGCAGGTACATGTATAGGCAACAGCTCTCCAGTAGCTACAATCATACTTGAATTGGCTTCTTTCCCTTTTTCCTTCCTCTCCCTTCTTTTTCTTGAATTGCCCCTATTAAATTATGAGTCATTGTCATAAATGGTCAACGACCTGGAATATTTGAGAAGAAAGGTTGTATAATCATGCAAGCAAATGAAACCTTCGTGTTTGTTTTCATTGAGTTATAATTGTAATGTACATGCTGATTTTGTAAGTGCTTTGATTTTATAGAGAACTAGTGTATGTACCCAGCATTGCCTGGGATTTTATTTTCTCATAGATAATACTTGTTAGAAAGATTTGAGATCCTATGTCTCTAATTCCCCAAACTGTCTTGTCTAGTACCTGTAACTTTCCCCCATATTCCCCAATCCAGAGGTTGGGTTCCTGAGGGAATACACTGCCCTCCCCCTTGCTGCTGGGCCTTGTCTCCATAGGAACCAGCCTATTCAAGACAGACTGAGGCCCAAGAGCTTTCTGGCTGAGAATTCTAAAGGCCCCTCCCTAAACTGCAAGCCCCAGGATTCCATAGAATCTTCACAGGCAGCCAATCATATGAAGTCTTTGCCTGCCCGACACAGACAAACTCACAAACTTTGACATATATTTATATTCCTTTATCTTTTCACTTCCTCCTTGAGTTTGCTGTGCCGCCACATTGGCTTTTTCAAATTTTCCCTATTTTGATTCTTCCATGGGATTGAAGTGCTTTAAAGCAATTTGAGAGACCTTGAGGTTTAAAAAAAAATCCCATTTTTTTAAAAAAATTGGGCCTTCCAGGTTGAATGTGGCCCATGATCTGGATTTTCCCTACTTGTAGGCATAGCCGTATGTTTTACTATGACTCTATTCACTTGTGTTAGGGAGTGCAGGAGAATGAAGATTCTCAAGGGATTGAGGGGTATGGTGCAAAAGAGGTGGTGAATTACTCAGCAACAACCAGAAAACAGCCTATCATGCCTGCCAACATTTCACAGATGAATGGTAAAGCATATACCTACTGGGAACAGGACTGTGTTAGTGGACATTTGGTGAGGCTCCAGACAGAGCTTGCTCAGAATTTCAATTTGTTCATCATTATCAAGTGACAACCAGAAATCCCAAGTTTCTTCATAGGCAGACTAGAATATGAAGCTAAAGAAAGAAAAGTATTGTGGGAGAAATGGAAACTGACAGGTTCATGCATTTGTGTGAATAATCCCAGCTAATCTGAAACAGTAGTTTTATGTGTATTGGAAAAAAGTGGCTCAGGATATAGCACAATAGATAAGCTTCCTTAGAAAACACACCAAAGGAGTTCCTGAAAACAGAAAAGATTAAAAACCTCTGATCTCATCTGAAAAAAGGATGAGAGAGATTTTCAGCTTGCTTTTAACTTTTTTGTTGTGGTACTTTGCCTTCAAGTCATTTCCGACTTGTGACGACCCTAAGGAGAACATATCATGGGGTTTTCTTGGCAAGATTGGTTCATTGCCTTCCTCTGAGGCTGAGAAACTGTGATTTGCCCAAGATCACCCTGTGGGTTTTCATGACCTGGTCTCTAAAATCCTAGGTCATTTCCTCACTAGACCGTTACAGTGCTATTATTCCACTTTCAACATCCTATGGAATCCTGTGGTTTGCAGGTTAGGGAGGGGCCTTTGAGGTGGCTCTCTTTTAATTTTGATTTTCCACAAAGTTAAAAGTTTCTGATTTATTATATATATATGACAGGAAACACAATTTAAATAATTGGAATGGGGGAGAAAGCAAACCTGACAGAATTGTGTTACCCTGATTTCTGGGGGTCCCGTGAGGGACACCTAAATGTTCTCCAAATTATAGAAGTTGAGGAAATTAGTCAAAGAGCACAAGTTAGTAATGTGAGAGGCAGGGTAATGTAGTGAGATCTTGAACCCAATGTCTACGGGGTCAGGTCAAGTCAAGAGGCAGACAGAAGTAAAATAATAATCGGTGTTTTATTAAAAATACAGTCAAACACGTGTATGCAACACGCTCACACAGATAACTATAGAAATAAAGGCTGGAGTGGGATAGAGGGGTTTTAAGAGGAGGTTTGGTATAGGAAATACTGCACCCGTCCTGAAGCCCGGAAAGTCGGAGGAAAACGGTCCGTTGAAGTAGTGCTCTCAGCAAGGAGAGCTGAGGGGAAGGTTCACCAAGCAAAGCGGCAGCAAGGCTGGATGGAAGTTGGGAGTGATCTCAGCAATTCGAGCAATCCAAAGAAGTGCTCAAAGTCAGGGGTTCTTATAGGGGAAAATGCAGCCATAGGCTAGTCTGTACTTGGGGATAACAATGAGTTTTGGGCTGGAGACAAAGCCTCCGAAAGGTCAGTGATTTACATGATTAAGACCGAATTGTCAATAGAGTAGCCAGTATGCAAACGCAGAGTGCTTGACAGTTGAGTATTCGGCTCGTCGAGCTGCCTGCTTTGGGCAGGGAGTTCTTTGTAAGTAGCGTGCATACATAATGAGGGTACTTGCCGAGAGGTCTCCTGAAGTGGCAGTTTGGCTATTTCGGGCCTGCCTGTATTGATTTGGAATATTATGGCAATTATTGGCCAAGCCTGTTTGCGTGCTTGTCCAGGGGCCTCGCAAGCATGTGGGAAGGAATGGGTAAGGAAGGCCAAATTATTGATATCAAAATGATATCTGGTGCCCCCCAAGTCCGGCTAGCAACTGCAGTAACATTTATTGCTATTGAGGTGAGAGGGATTTGGGCACTTACCTCTTATAAATCTGGTTTTCAGTCCCTTTGTATTCAGTGTCATCCATGGCCACTTTAGTGGGCCAATGAATCTATTCTGGGTTTTACTCCAAACTTCAAAGGAACTATTGAAGATACGACAACCTACCCTCTAAATAGCTGCATCCCTTGGGATAGATCCTTTAAGGTTTGGAGTAAAAGTGAGTGTGGATTCACCATAGCACTGACATGAAAGCCATGAACTATCACTGTTTGTATCTAGACACTTCTAGGAGGCCGAATTAGGCCTGTTAACCCTCTCTTTCTCCCTTTCCCCTTTTTTTCTGACAGACTTCATGTTTTATGGTTAAAGGGCATCATACCTGCCAAAGTATTTCAGATGAAAATAGGACCACGTGTGGCCAGGCAGTAGCAGCATGTGGTCAAGAGTGTCAATTGTATGAATAAGGAAGGACAGGCAAGATAAGAGAGGTTGCAGTGGTTTGCTTTTGTCGGGGTCTACTGGGAAAGGCAAGATTCTGCTCACACTAATTCTCTCCCTCCTGCTGTGTTAACTGAGTGCAAAATACCTTAGCACTTTAAAGTCAGTTTCCAGCAATGGAGGTAAGCTGCAGAAGAAGGGGAAAAGATGGAGGAGGAGACAGAAATTGTGGCTTTTTAGAAGCCAATGTGAATGTGGGATGACAGAGGATTAATCAGGACTGTCTCTGCCAAATCAAGACATCTGGAATGTCTGTGATATGCAAAGAAAACTATATATATTGAATTTGACTTTATGCAAAAAAGTGGGGAACTTTGAAGTTCTCCAGCAGAGCCTCCATTTCCTTAGAAAGGACACCTGTGTGTGGGGGTAACCACAGGATCTTTTCACCCGTGTATAGTGGAGCTAACTGCAAGACCGCCTGTTGGGGGTGTCAAAAGAATGTTTTTTATTGGGGGAATTCAAAGACACAAGCAATCAGCATTCTCAAAAACCACACTAGGCTAGTGAAGGTAAAGGAGAGAAAGGTTGGATAGTGAGAGATTTTGGGGTGAAGTGGCTGATAATTACCATTCCAGAAGCAAAAAATTGATGCAAGATGGCTCAAACAAGAGTTTGAGGGTAGCACAGGGCATGAGAACCAGGGAGCCAAAAGACAGAGAGATGCATCTATATTCATCCAGGGTACTGCGTCCAGGGTACTACATCCAATGTACTACAAATTGTCATGTTTGGAGTCAGGGTTTAAAGTATCCTGTTTTCTGCCCTGGTGGAGAACATGTTAATTGCTGTCTGCCAGAGTGAACAAAAGGGGCCCCGAACAGACTAGTGGTCTTAACTTCAGGTGACAAAGCATAGAGGTGAGCCATGATATTCTCTTAATATGTGGGCAGGTGATGGAACAAAGGAAAGTTTCTGTGGGAAGAGATTACAGGATAATGAACATCAGTTGTTTCATTGCAGTTTTATTCACTATTGTACTTGAAGGTTCGGTTGTTGAGAGGATTATCGCAAGCCCATCAGTGCCAGGGCTCTCCTGTCTAATCCTTTTGAACTTATGACCTGGCCTCGTTGAGGTCATCTGTTTTAGCATGCGGCTTCCAACTAGAGTCCTTTTCCACATGCCTTCCAGCCATAAGTGTATGCTTTTTATATTAGAAATTATATCTCTTGTCAATTAAATGATATTTTTCACCAATTATACTGTACCATGGAATGTGGGTATACAGCATGGTAACAGCCAGTGAGGAAAACTTAGAATTTTGTTTAGCTTATTTCTGTTAAGAACTTATCAAAAATTTACCATTTCTTTCATAAAAGAAGAAGGAAGTTGAGGATCTTTTTTTATATGGGTGTGGGGAAAGCAGAAGTGTTGGGTTCCACCTGCTGTTTCCCTACTGTGAAAACTGGTATTCTGGCAGCCACAGAGTGACCTTTGATAGGTACATCGTAGTGCTACACTTGTATGTATTTGGTATGTGGCTGCTACCAAGACAAATAGCAACAAAACAGTCACAGCATCTTTGCAAAAGATGCCATGGTAAGGAATGGAATTTGGAAAGGTTACAAATGCATTCCCTAGTGAATTGTGTACAGGGAGCATTGGGTGTCTGGTGAAGACATTGTCTCTTCCCCTCCCAGAACACGCATATTAAAATGAATTATGCTGCTTTCAAATGTTTGGGGAGGGGAAGAATTTCTTAATTGTATTGCTTTTTGGAGAAGATTGAGCAGCTCCTAAAGGAATATCAGAAACCTCTGAGCAGCTCAGAGAGCAATCGCTGCATAGAAAAGTTCAACGGGAAGCATACCCCCTCCCTTCTCCTGGTGTGAGTCAACAGTGATTTCCGAGCTTGTTTATCACGTAAATGTTACCCAGCAAATTATTAGACAGTTGCCATGGCAGCAAAGGCCTCGGGCTGGTAGCATTTCTTCCCGTAAGCAGTTAAGACAATGATCCGTCTTGCACCCTTACAGCTAACCGTCAGCTCCTGAGTGTGGAAGTGACAGATAACATTACACCTAGTTTTTCCTGATAACAAAGCAATTTAGAAATACTTATCAGTTGGGCTTCTGCTGCCGGAGTGCATTTATGAATCCTATGTAGATAATGTATACGCATGCCACAATTGAAAGCAAATATGTTCTCATTTCATTTCCAGCCGCTTTGCCAAAGTAATAGAGACATCAGTGGATTATTGGCAAGGAGATAGTGGGGCAGGGGGAGGGGGGATGCTGGACTCATTTCTTCCCAGGTGTCATTTTTGCACTATACTAGCCAGGGGATTGTGGGAGCTGTAGTTCAAAGAATAACTTTTCCAGTGAGTGAATACAAGGTTTTTTTCTTGTTTTTGTTTTTTGCAAGATAATGAGTATACACATGGTAATTACAAATAACTACCCCAAAGGAAAATGAAAAGTTATAGAGATGTCAGTATTTTATTGGAAAACCAGCATTGTTGTTGTTGTTGTTGCTGCTGCTGTTGTGTGCCTTCAACCATAAGGTGACCCTATCATGCGGCTTTCTCGATTTTCTGGGGCTGAGTGTAGCTAACACACCCAAGGTTACTCAGTGAGTTTCCTGGGCCATTTCCGCACTAGCCAGTTATAGTGCTATTATTCCATTTTCAACCTCCTATGGAATCCTGGGGTTTGCAGTTTAGGGAAGGGCCTTTGAGGCCTCTCTGTAAACTGCAAACCTCAGGATTCCATAGGAGGTTGAAAGTACAACAATACCACTATAACAGGCTAGTACAGAAATGGCCCATGACTGAGCAGGGAATTGAACCCTGTTCCAGTGCTCAAACTACTGCATGAGAGGAGGGGATATATCTGGTTTTTTTTGGGGGGGGGTGTTTGCCATGCAATCTAGGCCTGCTGATATCTATGAAAACTACAGGAGCCTTATGCTCTTTTCCAGGTATCTCTGCTGGTCCATGGACCAATATAAGAAGACTAGGAATTGCAAAGTATAAATAGAGAAGAATGCAAGAAGATTCACAAACGTTGTTTAGGAACCCTCTCTGCCTAAACCTGAATTCCCACAGTCCAAACCAACACTCACCTGCAGGTTCTTATAAGCACCCAGACAGAGATGTTCTACTAATGACAAAGACTTTGTTGACAAGAAGTCCTTTACTCCTTCACACCTTCAAACCTTCACACATATTCCCACATGCAAAAATGCAACATTTCAAAAATTATGTCATTGGCAAATGAACTTACAAGAGTTTTTGCATGATTTTAGTGTTTTTTTGTACGTCATTTTTATCATACCTTACACCCCCACCCTGCTAGATAGCAAAACTGGTAAGAAATATCATTTTCCTGTAAAACTAGACACTTATGGCTGGAAAACATACAGTAGCAGGACACTGGCTGTAAGTACATGCTAGGTCAAGATGACCTCAGCATGGCCAGGTCATAAGTTCAAGATTAGATGGAAACTCCTGACATTAATGGGTTTGGGATAATCCTCTCAATGACCGGACCTCCAAATACAATAGAAGACAAAATTGCCTGAATGAAGCAGTCAAGCATTCCTGCTGTGTACATATCCTACAGAAACCTTCCCTATTTGCTTTGCCAGACCAAAACATTAAGAGACTGCCATAACTCTCACCAATGCTTTGTCACCTAAAGTCAAGACAATCAGATTGTTCTGGATGCCTTTGTTTGCTCTGCTAGAAAATATATGCCCCTTCAGGGTAGGAAATGGGGTAAAAAAACCCACACAGCTCCATTCCAGGTAATTTACTAGCATGTTGGGTGTCATACTTCACCCCAGACCCCCATTACTTTGGGTTGCCCTTAAACTCCTGTTTCAGCCACTCCTCTTTGACCTTCTGCTTCAAGACTGGTAAATATCACCTGTTCCACCCAAAATCTGGCTCTATCCAACTTTTCTTGCATTTTCCTTCAATAGCTTTGTATGGTTGGTAAGAATGCTTGATTTCTTCTGTGTATCTATTGATTTCTGATAAAATATCTTGTGTACTTTTCAAATGGAGTCATCTCTACAGCTGGTACTGGTATACACAGCTGAAAATATCCTGCCATTACCCTCCTCTCGCAGGCCTCTTTGAGTTAACAATTCCTCAAATCTCAAGGAGCTGCCAGAACTACACACTTGCAGCCAGTGTCCTTCCACCACATGTTTTCCAGCCATAAGTGTCTAGTACTGTAAGAAAATATTACACACATGATATTTCCCACCAATTTTGCTATCCAGCAGCATGGGGTTCTAAGTTGTGGTAACAAATTAGATTCTTTGTGCTGTCTGACCTAGGATGCTTCAGATCATCCCTCAAAGAGGAATATCCTAGTGGGGGCCTTTTAGACATATTTAACAGATTCTGGAATTCCTTCCTGCAACAGTTCCGGTTGGGGTCCTCTCTCTTTCCCTTTTGCTAGGAGGCTAAGATCTTCTTATTCAGGCAGGCATTTGGTTGAAAATCTGTGTAGTAGAAAGGGTTTTTATCTTTATTCTTATGATCTGTGTTTTTGTATTGTTCTAATTTTCTGCTTTTAACTGAATTGCTATTTAATTATTTTAAAACTTTTCTATAAATAAGATTAACTGTTCCCTGTTTTCTAAAAATAGATAAGACACACACACACACACACCTCTCAAGGCAGAGCAGTCACCCCAGATTGCTCCTTGTTCTGAGGCCTGGAGAACTGGGGGCATCCCCTTATGTTCAGGACTAGACCCTGAGATCTGGCAAACCTATGGAAGATGCAGGGCCTAACTTTCATTCAGGCATTAAAGCTGCATCTAGCTTTTGTGTCAAGTTTGCTTTCCTTCTCCACTTCTAAAACACCTAATATTCTATATATAGGAAGTGTGTGTGAGTGTGGAATCATTAAGTCAGATGAACATCCCCTCCCACACATATACCCAGTCTGAAGTGGTATAACTCAGACACAGTTTTACCACCTCTGTGAGAACTTAGCCCTAAGGCGAAAGAACATATTGACATGAATTTTAATGAAACACTGTTGGCTTCAACTGCCTGGAGTTGTTATCTTTACAAGACGACACACACACAATATAGTAGTTGAATCCTGAAAGGCAAGTTCCTTGAGAACTTTAAATGAAGTCTGGATCCTAAAAGCCATGTATATGTTACTTTAAAAAAACTAAGGGGGTGTGAGACATTCAGTGTAAACTGGATGCCAGACCAGACCTGATTTTTTTTAAAATAGCCTTACCTGTTTGTTTTTGCTTGTCATCAGATGCAGCTGATAACAAGCAAAGAAAGAGTAAAGAGTGAAAGAGCAACTTTTATTCTCTGATTAAAGAATCAGTTGATTCTTACACTGATTCCTACCCTGACTAATTAATTCTGCTAATGAGTCAAATCTCTAGGCCTAGAAACAACTAACAGGCTAAATAAGACTTAGAATAGATCTCCATTCCATGGCTTTCACTCGTTAATGGACTCAGAATATTTAAAGAACACTTTCCCACTTTGACTGGAGTGCCATTTCATTCTTCAGTGCGCATGCTGAAGCCAGCATAGTGTTGTGGTTTTTATTTTTGACTAGAACTCTGGGATACCAGGGTTCAGCCACTGAAACCTGATGGTGACAATTTGGTCCTAGGGATAAGCAATGGCAGACCACCTTTGGCCAAGACAACTCTGGGGCAGGGTCACCATAAATCAGAGGTGATGTGAGGTCAAATAACAACAACAGTAACATCAAGACATATTGAATGAATAAATACAGGGGGAATAAGAACATCTCCTCTGTACCATACATTCAGAAAATAAGAATGGGGTTATATATACATACTGCTGCACATAAAGGTTGCCATACCTATGGCTGGAAACTTAAACTGCAGAGCATCAGTTTCATACTCCTTTAAACTGGTAGGTCATCAGTGATGAGACTGGGGAGGTGCAGGGAGAAAGCCTGTACCTCTTTCATGTCTTTGGACAGCACAAGTATGGAAGCTAAGAATAAGAGTCCTTGTGTTTTCCAGAGGATTCTGGGAAGTATTGTACATCATGTACAATTGAAACAGGTACTGTGTTTAACAAGTTCCTTTAGGATCAAGAGCAACAGCCACACCTGTGGGAAAGGTTTAAAGCTTTATTGTCAATTTGCACTGAAAAGAATATATGGCAAGGATAGAGAAAAGCATTCTCACATTCAGCTATTGGGAGCCCTCATATAAGAGCAGAGACATCCCTCATTGATCTACAAGTACAAAGCAACACTGAGGTCCAAGGTCTGTGTTGAAGCTCACTGACCATAACCCAAGGAGTCTTATTTATACATGCAAAGCTCTTTGGTCTACCTGTGATTTTACAATTCTGTCCTAATTAGTGTACCTATGTGTCTAGACCTTATGACAAATAATCCATAACACTTGTATTTTGTTGGGGAATTGAGAAATTTTTAGTAATAAGTCTCTCAATCAGCAGAGTATTCTGTAATGTACAGACAGAAGCTGAACAAATCATCAGTCCTACTTTATTGTCTCTACCTCAGACACACTTAATCTAGCTCAAAATAAACACAAACAGTTTGGTTAAAAATATGTGAAAAGATTTACTCACATAAACTGCATAGTTTACACAGGTTCAAATTCTTGAAGAAAGGTAAGATGAAAATAAGAACTCACATGCTTACAGGAAAGCATGCTTACCAGAGAGTCGGAAAGCATATGCTTGCAGGGAAGCTGAAGAACAAAAAGGAAGAGGAAGAGAACATGCAAGGGGAAGTGGGTGTTGACCAAACAATAGGAAGTTTACAATAGGAAGTCCCTTCTATGCTTACAATAAACATGCAAACTAACTAGCCAGTTAATTAAGCACACAGAGGTTGCCACTTCTAACACCCCTTCTCAACCATGCATGCATCCTGAAGTCCCAACTTGATTTCTCAAAGCCATCTCTTGGTAAAGCCTTGGTCAAAATATCAGCTACCATCTCAGTGGTTGGACAGTATATCATCTTCATTCCACATGATCATTCCATTCTCTGTGAGCTTATGCAGTTTGTGGTATCTTGTTCCTATGTGCTTGCTGTGTGGTGTCATCGTCTCTGTTTGAGAAAGTTTAATACAGCTCTGGTTGTCGTCCATAACTTGAATTGATTTTTCTTCATTTATTCCAAAATCAGACAACAATTGATCAAGCCATAGGAATTGTCTACATGCTTCTGGATGCTGAAATATACTCTGCTTCTGTAGAGGATAGAGCCACCACACTCTGCTTGTGGCTGCCCCAAGAAATAGAGCCATCTCCATACAAAAATAGGAAACCACTGACTGAGTGATAATCTGCACTATCACCAGCCCAATCTGCATCAGTGTAGCATACTAACTTTGGATTGCTACTAGCTGGTAGCTTCAACTTAAAGTTGTCCATTCTCAACATCTTTGAAAGTCATGTTTCCTGCTCTAATCAACTATATTTGGACACCCCCCCAGATGCAAATGTTTATGCCAGTTGCAGCCTGAGAAGATAAGAATTCCTCCCTAATTTCTCAAGCTTGTACTGTCCCAGTAACTAACTATTCTTGTCAAACATATTTGAAGCTTAACTCTGTAGCTTTTTGGCCATGGTTAGAGACAAAATGAGAACCAGAGTGGTGTAGTGGTTTGAGTGCTGGAGTACAGCCCTAGAAATCAGAGTTTGATTCCCCACTTGGCCATAGAAACCCACTGGGTGACCTTGGGCATATCACACACTCTCAGCTCCAGAAAACCCTTTGATAGATTAGCCTTAAGGTCTCCATAACTCAGAAACAACTTAAGATGACAACAATAAAAAAGAGATGAAACGCACCATCTAACTCAGTGGTTCTCAACCTGTGGGTCCCCAGATGTTCGTGGACTTCAGCTCCCAGAAGTCCTGAGCATTGACCATAGTGGCTGGGGCTTCTGGGAGCTGAAGTCCATGAACATCTGGGGACCCACAGGTTGAGAACCACTGTCTAACTCTTCATTACAATAATCTTCTGGCTCCTTTCTCATTCATACTGTTAGTTTTCAGTATGGTTATTATCCTCAGATGTCTTCAGGTTCTGAAGTTATTTTATTATAAACTACTAAAACACAGCACAGCCACCTTTAACAGGATATACACATTTAAGTGAGCAATTCTCCCCTGTTTGTTTATTTTATTTCCCACCATTCTCTCAACCAAGGACCCAAGGCCACCAACAATTAGGAAGATGGTCATATGGGCCTAGTGTTATCCTGATCTCTGAGCAAGTGATTCTCTTTCTTCTACTAGCTTCTCCCTATTAGTAAGATGTTAGTAAGTAAGATGGTTATATGGGCCTATTGCTATCCTGGTCTTTGAGTAGGTGATGTCATTTCTTCCACTAGCTTCTCCTTATGAATAAGACATTAGTGAGTAAGTAAGATGGTCATATGGGCTTTGTGGTATCCTGCTTTCTGTGTAGGTGATGCAGTTCCTTCTACTACATTCTGCCCTATTAGTAAGATGTTAGTAAGTAAGTAAGATGAACATATGAACCTAATACTATCTTGGTCTCTGAGTAGGTAATGCAGTTTCTTCAACTAGCTTTTGCCCTGTTCCTCCCACAAGACCTGCTGATACAGAGTTATTGTTGGCTGATTCATTGATCAAGACATCAGTTCTGGCCCAGACAATGAGATATAAAGAGAATGGTATGGAGGTTGGTACTGTTGACCTTAGGGTAGTACGTTTTGTTATTGCCTTCTTTAAAAAGAGTTTTTTTGTCTTTATATCTTTGGGAGCAGTCCAGTTTGCAGAGGCTTTCCAAAACCAAGGAATCTCATCTTGCTTCAGTTCAGTCTGTCACTCATCTGTATCTCTCTTTTCTTTCCACCTATGCCAACTGGTACACTTCACTCATTCATCAAATGTGTTGTTTGTTAGAGGCAGATAAGGAGTGGTTTATTCCAGTTGGAGGGCACTGACCCACTGCAAGGGCAGCAATAAATAGAGAGTTACAAATAGCAGTCATGAAAAGCAGTCAAGGCACAAAATTATCAGAAATTGTTTGAGTGAGCACACACACAATTTTTTTATGTACAACTGAATCCTTTCGGCCTCTCCGCTGCTAATTGAGGAGTGTGGTTGAATATAGTTTTTTTTTTTTAAATGTAGGAACCAGGGAGACCAAATTCAAATTGGAGAATCTTTAATGGAAAAAAAATCATGTATCCAACAACCCTGTTATTCTCTGCATCTATCTTACCTTAATGCATATTTGTTTAATCGTATTTTGAAGCTAATGGAATAAAATGATATTTGCACTTAGGAAAGATCTCAGGTAAAGTTTTGTGAGACACCAAGGGCCTTTCCACACTACACTGTTGTAGTGCTATTATTCCATTTTCAACATCCTATGGAATCCTGGGGTTTACAGTTTAAGGAAGGGCTTTTAGCATTCTCAGCCACAGAACTCTTTGGCCTCAGTAAACTACAAACCCCAGAATTCCACAGGATGTTGAAAGTGCAATAATAGCACTGTAACAGTGTGGTGTTGAAAGACCCCAAGTCTTGTGGGGATTCCCAGGATTTGGGCTGGTCTATGTAAGGGCCTGGCTGACATCCTATCTGGCCATTTTCAGCTGGACCTTCAGTGCCATTACCCTTCTCCTACAAATCCCCAGGCTTTGACTGGTCACCTCCAAGGGCCAGGAAGGGATTTTTCCATATTATTGTAGCTTGATTTTTTTTTCAACTTTCATGGGGCTTCCTCCCAATTTATATGGGGTCTTCTTTCCTGACCAGGGATATTCACCTATTCTTTGCCTACATGGAGAGAGACCTGTTATGTATACATTGCTGTCAAGTCACAACTGGCAGATATGAAAAGGATGGGTGGGTAAACAATGGATGCTAGTCAAAATGGGAAGAGGGAGATCTTGGGGCTTCTGTTTGACTGATGGAGAGGGGATAGCCTGTGAGTTTGGGTATCTACTTATTAGTTCACCTTGGACTGGCTATTTGATCCGAACCACGGACTGGTAATTTTTTGCAAGCATTGCTAGATGCCTACCAGACCCCTATTGCTTGCTGCCCCACTTGAGCAAGTATTGGTCTTGAACTTGCAGAGCCCAATGTGTCCTGCCTCATTTCTGGCATTGGTTGCTGAAGATGTATGTGTATTTAATTGTAATTGATGTATTAAAGTTGTAGCCATACCATGTAACCCCATAATGCAATGTCTGGCCTTTCTGTCTCAGCATAAGTATTCATTTCCTCCCACATTTCAGAGAAACCTACAGCCATTATTGATTCTTGCATCTTAGAACGAAATAGTTGTTGATTTAAATCCCTACCACATACAGTGCCCCAGAACAGTGCAAGGTATGGAGTATTGTGGAGAATGCAACATGTTATCCAGCTTGCCCTGGTAAGCACAAAAAGAAAACGTTTAGGAATGGAGAAAGAAACTGTGCTACAATGACCACTGCTGATAATGAATGCCAGTTCAGGGAAATTGCTTGAGAATTTCTACTCTCCAATAATTGTGGAAAATTGTCCTCCCTCTCCGCTCCCACTATTTCCACCTGCAGATAGGATGGAGAATGTCAAGAGTCCATTTATGCGTAGGTACAATGTGGTGAGGCAACTGTGGCTGAAGGCAGAAAAGACACTAATGGACATCCATGTGCATTGGTATTGTTTTAAAGTGGATTTATTCAACAAAACAAAATAAGGCCTGTAGTTTATAAAATGGACATTTACTGAAATTAATGGAAAGTAAGTACTTTTCCTGGTAAATAAGGAGTATGTGCTTTCCTGATTATACAGTTACTCATACAAAACATGAATTGCTCTCCCAGCACAAGCTTATGGATGTCGTTGCCCTAAAAGGTAGGGGACTCCAGCAGTGTTAGCATCTCCTTTGAAAGGTAAGGAATTAAGGCTCAAAAGAGGCCTGCGAGAGGGGGGTAATCACAGGACCTTTTCATCTGTGTATACTGGTACTAACTGTGAGAGACCAGCTGAGAATCAAAACAATGGTTTTACTGGGGGATTCACAGACACACGCAAGAAATCAGGCAGTCTCATGAACCATACAAGGCTAGTGAAGAGTAAGGAGAGAAAGGTTGAATAGTGGGAGATTTTGGGGTGAAGTGGGTGATAATTGCTGTTCCAGAAGCAGAAGATCAGAGTGAAGTGGCTCAAACAGGAGTTTGAGGGTAGCATAGCACAAGAACCTGGGAACCAATGGACAGAGCAACACACCTATGTGTGTCTAAGGTACTATGAACTGTTGGGCTTGGAGCTTTGGCTTAAGTATCCTGTTTCCCACCCTGAAAGGAAATGTATTAATTGCTCTTTGGCAGAGCAAAAAAAGAGTTGCAGAATGGACTAATATTCTTAATTCTAGGTTACAAAGCACTGCTGGGAATCATGATAGTCTCTTAATGCCTGGGAAGATGAGGAAACAATGGAGAGTTTCTGCAGGAAGAGAACAGGATGATGACCATCAGTTGCTTCGCCTGGACAGTCTTGCTTGCTATTGAATTTGAAGGTTGGATCATTGAAAGGATTATCACAGCCCATCAGTGCCAGGGCTTTCCTGTCTAATCCTTTTGAACTTGTGATCTGGTCATACTGAGGTCATCTGTCTTAGTGCATGGCTTCCATCTTGAGTCCTTTTCTACATGCCTTCCAGCCCCAAGTGTATAATTTTTATAGTAGAAATGATATCTCTTGACAAATAAATGATATTTCTCACTGATTATACTGTACCATGGAATGGGGGTGTATGGCATGGTAACAACATTCTGATGTAGGTTGTGATATTGAAATAGCTTTGGCATACACTCTAAGGACAGCTAAAGATATTTTTTTCTACCTCAGGTGATGGAGAAGATGGCTCCTTTGCTTTTACATGCACAGAAACCAATTGGAATGAATGTTGAATCTCATTTTAGTGCTGGTGATAGGACAGCATCTTCCATTGCAGCAGAACAGCTGACAGGGTGAAGGGCAAATTATGTCCTACACAGAGCTTTGTCTCTTCAGTGCCATTTCCTGTTCCAC
Source organism: Iguana delicatissima (assembly GCA_948472985.1). Taxonomy (NCBI): domain Eukaryota; kingdom Metazoa; phylum Chordata; class Lepidosauria; order Squamata; family Iguanidae; genus Iguana; species Iguana delicatissima. The sequence goes on along the minus strand of CAOKZL010001499.1, from coordinate 179,275 downwards.
AGCACAAACTGCCAAGGCAGCTAGCTCACTGTGCCTAATAGTAGGTCCAGCAATTTTAAGAATTCCACATAGAAAACAGTACCACAACTTTTGTGTCATCAGTTCCAGCACTCACCATGCTGCTGGGACACGCTCCCATGGCTTTTCCATTGCTGATGTAGAGTGGTTGTGTAACCTATGTTAGCAGACCCCATCCCGGTGAGTATAATTTTAATATTAAAATTCATCTAAGCTAGAGGTGACCGGACTGGTGCACAGACAGCCAGGCCAATAATCAAATGAAGATCAAAAAACAGAAACTTCCCCCATCACATCTCCACAGGAAGCCTTGGAAAGGCATGTCTGCACAGGTAATGGGCCAACAGCTACAACAGTACTTTTGGGAGATTGCCTGATTCCCCTAGAATGCTTGAAACAAGCGAGACATACCAAGGCAAGGTCCAGTTACATGGTATGACCATCATGTGGCCTTTGCACAGCCATCAGGCATCTATCACCCAACCATTAACCTTCAATTTCGGCCATTATCCTTTCTGGGAAAGGGTCTGCCCCCAAGGCATGTTTCACCCTATAACTAGACCCCCTTTTTGAGAATCCTTTTCAGAGTTCTCTGATGCTAGACTAGCAGACTGTCATTCTGTTAGTTGAGACTACCCTCAGCCCTCTCCCTGCGCTGAGTTTTTCTCTCTGTTTGTCTTTTTCCCTGGCTGAAACTTCTGGATCAGGTGCAGTGTCACCCCTTCCATATTCCCTCCACTTTTCCCCTATCAATTTTAACCTCTTTTCATCTCGATAGTCCTTGTATGCTTGCGTGACCGATTGCCTCCATGTGTGTGTGTGTGTGTGTGTGTGAAAATATTTACTAATAAAATATCGTAATTGAATGTTTGCCTGGTTTTTGTGTGGTCTGACTCTGTAGACATTGGGTAAAAGATCTCACTAGCATTGCTCTGCCCTCTGTTTTGCTAAAGCAGGTGCTCCATTAAAATTCCCCAATCCTTGTGTTTTTGGAACTAATCAAGGTGTCCCTAAGGGGATCCCCAGAAGTTAGGGTAATACATGTGGTTTAGAAAAAAGATGGATATGAGAAGTGTTCCCATAGCCGTCTTCTGTCAGGATCTGCTGGGGTCCTCCAGAGGTCTCAAGAGATCATCCCATCAATCTGCATCTGGTTATGGGAACATAACCAGATTCTTTTCTGATCCCCTCCACTCTTCACCAGCAGTGGAATGGCCATGGAAGACAGCTATTGCAGTGCCCAAGTGATTTGTATGTGTGTATGTGTGACTTTGATCATTGCAGTGGGATAAAGGGAAAACCAACATCCTCAATGACAAAGAAAAGCATGTGGAAGCGTAAGGTAGAATTATGTTTGCATATATTTTTAATAGGATGCTGGCCATTTTTTAAAAAACTGTAGAATAGGAAACTAATAACTGAAACATCTCATATAAGAAGAAAGGAAAATCCCAGGAAAGAAAACCAAGAGAAAAACACTGATCACAGCTGGAAAATATTGCAGTAGAAGTTAGCCATTGGCAACAGCTCCTTATTGATTTTTGAAAAATGCCTTGTTATTGTGTCTACTTTGAGGCAAAAAGAATTCTGCCATTTCTTCATTTATTTATTCTTGGTTCCTCTGAGTCACAATTAGGCAGTGAAAAATGCACCTTTGTCGTGTTGAATATCTGTATCCTGAGGCTGATCTGTACATCCCTGCACCCGATGATGCAAAGCTGATCATGTGAAACTGATTATGTTTGGAAGGATGCCACCAGTTGCTATAAAGCCATAGGCATCTTTGATCTGCAAGTAGCGGTTTCATTCATACAAATTAGCTCAATGGCTAACCCATCAAACATGACCACAGAACCATTCACATGAGAACTCATTCTTCCTTTTAGTGAAAAGCAAATTCATCCTTTCCTATCGTTATTTGAAAGTCCACTGTTGTATTAATGTAGTGCTGAATCCTCATCCTTATACACACATGTGCAAGCACATGCAGGCACATTGAGCATTCTTTGTTGTCGTGTGCCTTCAAATTTTTTCTGACTTATGAAGACCCTAAGGTGAACTTACCACGATGTTTTCTGGGCCTGAGAGCATGTGATTTGCTCAAGGTCACCCAGTGGGTTTCCATGGCCAAGCGGGGAATCAAACTCTGATTTCCAGGGTCATAGTCCACCACTCAGATCACTACACCATGCTGGCTCTTGCTTGTCAAAATATCCTTCCTAAGCCTTTTTCTTTTCATTGCCTCCTTGAGTTTACTGTGCAGTCACATTGGCTTTTTCAGATGTCTCTTATTGTAGTTCTTCCATGGGATTGTCTGGGACTGTGCTTTTTGCAACTCCTTCAAGAACTCCTTCCCTTGCTGGGTGCCTATTTCCTTTAGCATGTCTGCCCAGGGGATTCCTCCAGCAATTCTTGTTAAAATCATCTTTCCCAAAATCCAAAGTCTATACTCTTCTTTGCTCTGTCCTACAATTGAAAATTCTAGTATTACATTGCAACTTTCCCTACAGTAGCTGGAATAAGTAGAGCATGTATATCAAATCAACAGAAAAAAAAGAATACTAGGCTCCATGTGATTATGGGTGGTCCAGGTTTATTTTTTAAAATTCCAATGTGTTTCAGACTTTCATCCATAATTATATGGGGCCTAGTCTCCTTTTTCTGCTACACTTTCCCTACAGTACCAATTACTTTGATTCCAGTGATCAACTGCTCCCTATTGTTTAGGATCAAGTCTGGGATTGCTGATCCCCTTCTTCCTTCCTCTACTTTTTAAAGGAGGAAGTTATCTGCGAGGCACATCAGGAATTTGTTGGAGATCCAATTCTTAGCAGAGTTAGTCTTCCAGCAGATATCAGGATAATTAAAATCCCCTATAATTGCTAATTCTTGTATCTTTGAGATTTCTGAGATTAGTTTTTGAAAAGCATCAACCATTACCTTTTGTTGGTTTGACGGCCTGTAGTAAACTCCTACCACAATGTTGCAATTCTTTATTTCTTTATTTATTTGTACCCAAATGCTCTCAGCTGGTTCACTCTGACAATTCTCATGGATTTCTGTAAAAAGTGAATTTGTCTTTGATATAAAATGTTACCTTTCCACCTTTTTGCCCTATCTATTCTTTTCTGAACAGGTTATAACCTTTCATTATTCCAGTCATGGAAGTCATCCTATCAGGTCTTTGTTATGCCTGTAAAGTTATATTTACATTCTTGAACTAGAACTGTCTACATATACACACACAGCCTCAAGTCTTTTCCCCTGCCCAATAATTCCTTTCCAACACTTTAAGACATTCAAATCTATGTTCTCCTGCACTAGGGAGAAAACTACAGCAATTATTGGTCCATGTGCGTAAGGGCAAAATAGCTGATGATTTAAATCTTTGCCACACACAGGGCCCCAGAACAGTGCAAGGCATGGGGCATTGTGGAGAATGCAAAATGTTGGCCAGCTTGCCTCGGCAAGCACAAAAGGAAAACTCCTAGGAATGGAGAAAGAAACTGTGCTACAACAACTGCTGCTAATGGTGAGTGTCACTCTGGGAAATGGCCAGAGAATTTCTACTCTCCAGCAATTGAGGGAAATTGTCCACCCTCCTCCCTATCTCTACCTACAAATAGATGGAGCATTTCAAGAGCCCATTTGTGCACAGCCACAATCTGGAGAGGTGGCTATGGCTGAAGAAAGATAAGACACTAATGGACATCTATGCATGTTCATATTGGACATTGTGTCTGGATCTCCTTTTCCTCCTCCCAAACTGATATGGTAGCTTTCCCCCAGGTCTGCTAAACTGCCCTGTCACCTCACTCAGCTCTGCCTTTCACTTTAAAACACCACCTTCATGTAAAAAAGGTAAAGCCTTTCAGTTATTATTTAGAATCCTTTTAATGATCTATGGCAGTGTGATTCTGTTTGGTTATAACTATTGAAAATCATTTAGCTGAGTCAAAACTTATAAAAATATACTATAATCTTTATTAAAATAACAACCAGAATAAAGTATTGGTTTTCATATGCATGCCCAAACTTTAACAGACCACCAGAATGCATTTAGATGGTTTCTTATATCTTTACATTAGCATAAAAGCACAGGTCTTTCTCACATAGTCCTTTGGCTTCCCTTTTGCCCAAAGTCTCAGTTCCAAAATCTAGGTCACACTTTCTGGCCAGATTCAAAAGAGGGTTGATTTCTCTTCTCTCGACCTTCTCTGAGAATACACACCCTCTCACTCACCCGCCCTTAGTTGACTGAGAACATCTCTGGCTAAAGGACTGACACTTAGCCATCCTCCCCGAAGTCTGACAAAAACCAATTCAGTGGGCCTTCTATACATGCATGTCCCTCTCAAGCCACCACCTCCTCCTTCAGACTAATGGGCCAAGTTTATATCTTCAGTGGCTATTCTGGTTGCCTGGCAACCTGTTGCTGGGCAGCTCTGACACCCAGGATGGCTACTTCCCCAGGCTCCATCAAAGACATCTTTGCATATTCATATTATTTTCAGATGGAATTAGCCAAAGGGGGGGGGGTGCTGTAGTAATGCAGAAATTTTCTGGAATTACTGGAGAGTAGGAGCTTAAATATCCTAAAGGGACCAGATCCTGCCTGATATTAGAAGCTAAGCAGAATCATCCTTTGTTGGTACTTGGATAGGAGGCAGTCAATGAATGCTAGGTGCCAAAGGCTATATTTCAGAGGAAGCAACTGGCAAAATCACCTCTGGTGTAGCTATAAGCTTACTGGCTACTTGAATGCTCACATACAGAGGATTTTCACTTAACAGTCTCATTTAATCTATTCTTATCTATCTATCTATCTATCTATCTATCTATCTATCTATCTATCTACATAATCAAAATGTGCATATGTAAATTCATACTGGTAAAAATAACACACAAAAATTCTTTATACTAGGGGAAATTGCTGGAAGAAATGACTGTCCTTGTCAACATTAAGTGCAAAACTGTGACTGTTGGAAGAAATGTGTACACAAATGCACATGAATTTCTTGCCCTGTGTCCTTTTCAAAAGAAAACAATCTAAGGAAAGAACGTATTTTTGGAAAAATAGGTAATGAAAGAAATCAAATTTGGCAGATTGAGCCATTCCTAGTCCTTCTAGATATGAGGTGGGTAAGTTCTGGATGTTGAGGGCCAACTTTTGACCCCACGGCACTCTGTGGGTTGCAGTAACCTGAAAAAGCAGTCCCCATAAGAGAAGCATGAAATAGAAAGTCTGGTTCTTACTTCATGAAACCTCGGGGGAAGGGAAGAAACAAGGAACAGGGAAATTTTACATTCTTTTTATGGTGAATTGCTACTCCTGGAGACTTCCAGGAGCAACCGTTCTCAGTTAGGGGAAACAAAGGTTTGGGGTAGGAGGCCATCTGTGGACATCTAGAGTTGCCAAAGTGAAAACTAGATAAGGCTGATGTATCTTTAATGACTGTGCAGAAGAGGGAATTCCAGCAGGTGATGCTTGTCATGCGACCAGGTGACAAGCAGAACCTTTTGAAATTCCTTCTTGTGCATAACCATTAAAGGCACAGGCAACCCTTCTAATGGAAGGTCTGGATGGGGCCCAAAGAATGAAGAAGGACTGTTGGGCCTAGGTGCTACCTACTGGCTACAAGATTCCCATATTTGTTCTAAGGTCAGCAAATGGACAGTTATTTTCTGATGCCAAAGAGAGAGAAACCATCAGTGTTTCACAGATATGTTGGCAGGAGGAATATAGTAAGGAAAAAAAAAGACAGGCTATGTATCTCTGTCCTCATCATCCTTGGCTTCTTTGTGAAACCTAGAGGAGGAATAAGGCTACTGACTGTGATAAATTGATACCAGAAGATTACTTGGTTGCCAAGGCGGTTTTGCTAATTAGAAACTTCCAGCTTCTTTAGCTCTCCCCAGCAAGAGTATTCATGGCTGTTGCCTAGTCATTACTTACTGTGAGCTTGACACCTTATTAATTTTTATGACAGATACACCAAAGCATCTCAGGAGTTTCAGCTGAGTGTTCCTTCTTTCCAAAAGGTAATATTAGGATTAGCCAAAGAGTTGGCCCATACTCCAGAGCAAGTTGGCCCCATAAGAATAAAGTTTCACTGCAACCCACCATCCTATAGTAAATGGAATTATGGAATGCCTACAGAGGAATTGGTTTTGAAAAGGTTATAAGAGCCCTCACCCGGTATTTGGTATCTGTGTTATTGAACAGCACATAGTAAAGCAAGACTTTGGGCATGAAGGCACCAAAATGATAAGTCATTTGATTAAATATTGGCTGGAATCATTTACCAGGCAATCCTCCTGCTGAAGTTGTTAAGATTTTTTTTTCTCCAAACCACAATGTCCCCATTCAGTTCAAGGTCATGAAACCACACTTACACATGTAGTGCTGGTATATATGTGCAAAGTTATTCCTGGCTGTTGGGTATCTATTTGCTTGTGCTGAATATGGCAGTAGACCTCTTTTAGTTTTCACATTCAGTTGAGCATTTCATTTTGCAACACTGCCATTCAAAAAGGCACAGCATAGTCAAGACACCATGACAAAGCATATGTAGCATTTAACTCTGTGCTGAGTTTTACGTGATTTCTGCAACACAGCTCAGATGCAGGATCTAGGCCATTAATTGATAACCTATGAAAACTAAAAAACTTGTCTTATTTATGAATAGAAGGCAGAAATTCAGCAGCAAAATCTCTTCTAGCATTGTATCTGTGTGGTGAGAAACTCTTCACCTGCTGATTTATGGAGCTTTTAAACGCACAAAAATTTTTGGCCATTAAAATGGGGGAAGCATTAACACTAAGAAAATACACAAGAAGATAGAAATGCATATGCAATTTGTAAATGGAACCAGCAATACAAATGACCTCTCAACATTCTTCACCCTGTTTGTGTCAGAGAAATTGGAAGGGAGACAGCCAGTTGGACAATTTCACCAAATTCTCTCAGCAGGAGCAGAAATTCTCCCATAGTTTCTCAGAAGTGAGGCCCATCTTTAGCAATGGTGGTTCTACAGCCTCTTTCCTTCTTTTCCTAAGTTTGTTCTTGTGCTTCTCTTGCTACCACAGAATAAACCAGCAACAACTATTCTGGCACCCTGGCTGCTATTTTTCATCCTTCACAATGCTTTGGGCCTCATGGCCGAGATTCAATAGGAACAATAGTATGCAATCTGCACCAGCATAGCTACATTGGTGGTCCTGGGCAGGGGGAGAGTATGCTACTTGGATGCCTAAGGATACCTGGATAATCCTGGGTGAAGTTCTGTCCCTTAGCCATTGATTAGCTATGGGATATAGTATCTGCCTGCCCTTTCACACCCCCTGAAATAAGGAGCAAACTTCTCCCACCAGACAACAGTAAAGCTGGTCATCTTCCTCTTCCTTCTCCTCTTCTTTCCTTATCTATAGAAGGGCACCCAGACAGCAACTGGGTGGACACTAACATGCAATCACTGGCAGAAGGGGTAGGTGGAGGAATATTTAGGAACCTATGGCTGCCTCTAAGTACCTGGGATGAAGGTATTGCATAAGGAGATGGCAGATCTTCTTCTGCAATGACAAAGAAGGAATGTAGACTGGAATAACTAGAGATTACATCAACATATCTCACCGTTAGCCATACACTCCATGCCTTGATATGGTCTAGTTGGCAAATATTAATTAGCATGAGATTAAGTTATATACACTTATGGCTGGAAGGCCATGTGGAGAAAGGATGCTGGCTGGGAAGATGTGCAAGAGTAGGTCAGAGATAACCTCAGCATGGCCAGGTCATAAATTCACTAAGAATTAGCCAGGAAAGCCTGATTGAATGCGTCTAAGCTAATCCTCTCAACAAAAACAATGGTCAAACCCTGATTCAGCAGGCAAGCACTCCTGCTGTGTGCATTTCCTATTGAAACCTTCTCCAGTCAAATTACCCACCAAGACATTAAAATAATCAGTCCGTTCCAGACTCCTTTTGTTTAATCTGCCAGAAAGCAATTAACTCACACTCCTTCAGGGAGGAAAATAAGAGTATAAAACTGCAGTACCTGAAATGCTGGACACCATTATGTCACTCTGAATTCTGATTTGGTCTGTCCTTAGACACAAGTCTAAGCCACTCCATTTCTTCTTCACTACTCTTCTGGATTGGTAATTATTTATTCAAAAACCTCATCCTCACTATCCATATTTTTTCCTCCCTTTATCCTTTGGTTAGCTCTTGTGTGAATGTGTGACTGCTTGTATCTTGTGCACGCATGAGTTAATTCCCCTCAATAAAACACATTTTTAGTTTACTTTTGAATCTCTGGCTGGTTCTTTCCTACCAGACCCCATAAACATTGGTGGAAGATCTCATTAGGTTATCCTCCTCTTGCAGGCCTCCTAATTTGAGCTAATAATTCTCCACATTTGAACACAGGTACTTGGATCATGGGTGGACCCCAGAGATACCCATGTTTTCGGGTAACATCACCAACACGATTCTGATCAATTTTTTGCAAGTAAAGGAGAGGGAGGAGAGGTTGTTTCCAAAATGGTTTCTAAAATGTATAAAGATTTTCCAACTAAGTGATGGAAATGTAACCCAGTTGAAGGGACATTTTATCATTATGTTGTGGACTTGTGAGAAAGCTAAGAAATTTTGGGCAATAACACACAGACTGATGGAGAATATTCTGAAAATTAAATTTCAAATGAAACTTAAACAATTTTTGTTGGGTTTGATGGTAGAACAGACAATTAAGAAATGTGCAAGAGAAATACAATATATGCTAGCAGTGGCAAGAATATGGTCAGAAATGGAAGAACTCCGAGAGTTCTACACAAGAAAATTGTTATGTATGGTGGAAATTAACAAGTTAACAACTTGAATAAGAAATGGTTCTCTTATTGAATATAAGCAACAATGGGAAAGGGTTATAATATATGTAACATCATGTGAAGGAAAACAAGTTAGGTCTCTGCCTGCTTTGGTAGAAGAAGATTAGTATGTAATTGTTACTCCACTGGAAAAACCCTATCCTGGGATCTACAATTTTGATATTAAAATATGGTTCAATGTGCCTGAGAGGTCACCCGAATGGGCACGTAGGCAGCAATGGTGAAACAATCGAAAACCAGGTCAGGCCAGTAAAATCCCCAGTCACATAGCCCCAGGAAACCTCAAGCTGTGCAAACCCACAATAAACAAAGGGTCCTCAGCTCCTGAGAGGCTGACTTGAAGGGATTAGCATGTTTGCCCCAAGTTGAGCAAATATTCTATCAAGCGAGGACCATTTGCATGAAGTCACACCACAAACAAATGCAGCCGAAGATCCTGAGGGTTGGGCAACACCTTGCAATCCCATCACACAAAGGAAATTACCATTGTGGAGCTTCGTTCTCACTCCAACACCCATTGTTCTCCCCGGGAAAGGATCAGTCCTCCAGGTACTTTCCCCCCTACAAATAGTCCTGGTTTTTGAGCGTTTCTTTGGATTACTCCCGGTCATCCCAGCTGACCGTTTCTCTGTCCATTGAGTAATCCCCTCTCTGTGCTGAGCCCCACTTCTCCGCTGTTTTTCCCAGACCAAGGACTTCAGGAAAAGGTGCAGCATTACCCCAGATACAACCCCTTCAATATTCCCCTATCCAGTTTCTTCTCTTTTTGCTTCTTAATAGATCTTGCGTTGCTGTGTGAGATTTTCATTCAATAAAATCATCTATTGGACATTTTTGTTTGGTTTTTGGCTTGGCCTGACCCTGTAAAAACTGGGTAAAAAGACACTGCTAGGTTATTCTGCCTCTCGCATTGCTATTGCTTGTGCTCTGGCTAGTTTCCATTCCATATCATGTGAAGCACACTGAGGTGTCCCCCAAGGGACCCCAAAAATCAGGGTAACATAATAAGAATACTAATTTATAGAAGTGTAATATGTTTTACATCTTTTTGTTAATTTACTGATTACAACATTCTATAATGTTATATATAGAAAGCCATACCTTTGATTATTTTCTAACATCATTTACTATATAATGATGACCTTTGGAGGCAGTATATTATAGTAATGATTCCAACTGCTACAATGAGGAGTCAGAAGTCAGATTTATATATTTTGTAGCTGCTGTTTGTTGTAGTTCAGTTCAGTTTGTTCATTAGTTTGTGGAATAATGTGTTTTTATGTGTTGTTTTATATTATATTAAATTTTCTGTTGATAAAAATAGTTTTAACAAAAGTTCAATCCAAGTCAGTTCTGTACATTAACCTTTTTTTTTTAGATGGGTGAGAAAAAACAAAATAGTCACATAATGTCCTTGGCTTGCACATCAATCAGTGTTTTAACTCCTCCTCTGCTTTGTTTAATAACTTGCCAAGTGAAGTTTTCTGGAGAATATGAAGCTTTGCTGACTCTTTTGTGATATGTTTCAGTTGACTTAATAAAAGTGTTGCCCCAAGCTGAATTTCAGAATCCTTATGATCCAACACATCTATCTTTGCTTCTGGATGCTTTTAAAACATCAAACCCAAACACAAGTTTCCCCATTTGTAAGGAACTGGAGAATCTCTGCAATGTAATACTTGCTGGCAAACCAGGTGGAGTGTGGAAGGATAGTAAAACCTTGTGTGCCAGTCAGGAGGAGCTAGTTGGGCCAGCCGGGCCAGGGGAGACAGGCTGCAGCTCACCTGACTGTTGGCCTAAACAGCCAACAGTAATCAGAAACAGCTTGGAGAGGATGTGGTAGAAGCAAGCAACTTTGGACATGCTGGCCAGGAAGCGGAGAGGAAAAGGAGGGAGAACTAAATTGTGGGCCAAGGAGGAGACAGGTTATTTTTGCATGCAAAGTGACCAGGCAGAGCTGATACCTGCCCAGCAACCTTCCTTAGGACATATTTTGCTAGGAGTTTTTACATGCAACCAGATGGATACCAAGCAAAGGCAGCAGCACTAGGAACATCTTCTGGGCCAGCAAATGTGTGGGTAGCATCCTTCTGACCACCTTTCCTTCAGGGCTGTAACTAGGAAGACTTCTTCCTGGTTAGAAACTAGTGCGAGCTGTCAACCTGTTGGTAAAGGCTTCCTCAGCCCTGGCAAGGGGCAAGTGAGCCTTGTCTGAGGGAAGGTGAGTGTAATTGGCTAGGGATCTTAGGACTCTCAGGAAGGGGCTGCCAAAGATGTTCACTGCCATGAATCTGAGAAAGATCTACATTAGGCAAGGCCCTGTGGAGCTACAAGGCCTTTAGGCAGTGCTTGGTTTGAACCCCTGTGTTGTAACTGTTAGGGAAGAAACCAAGGGTGGAAGCCTCAAGTGGGGCACTTGTAAGCCTGGGTGAGCTCACAGACATTAAAGAGCAAGGGGGAGTTAATGTTACCATCCAGGGTGGCATATCATACTGCCTAAATGCAAAAAATCAATTGTCTCCCTTGTACCAAAAGAGAAGGGAAAGAACCACTTTCTTCTACTAAAAGCAGTCATCTTCTGACAGAAGCTTTCCATAGAGGTCCTACCAGTGTGGTCTCATGTTCTCTCTCTCTCTTGCACACATACATGCTCACACAAACCACAACTGTCCTGATTTGGCAGGGGCTGTCTGTTACCTCAAAAAGTGGGTGACTCAGAGGTCCACCTGTGATAGCAGTAGCTCCATGAAACAGTGGGGAATATTAGCTCAAAGGGGGAGGTCTGTGAGATGGGGGGAATTCTAGCATCTTTTACACCAGTGTATACTGGTACTCATGCAGGGACACCAGTCAGAGATCCCAAGAATGTTTTATTTTATTGGGGGAATTAACAGTCACACACAAGATTCACAATCACACAAGGCCAACTGAAGGAAAAGGGAAGAAAGATTGGATAAAGAGAAGTTAGAGTGAAGTGGGTGATATTTACCTATCCTGCAGAGAAGAGACAAAATGATACGGCTCAGACTAAGAATCTGAAGGTAATACAAGAATGGGAACCAGAGCAGCAGAGCTATGTCCAGAGTACTACAAGTTATCTGGCTCAGAGCCAGAGTTTATCTACCCTGTTTCCATCCTGAGGGGGGAGGTGTTAATGGCACTCTGCCAGAGTAAACAGTGGGGTCTGGAATGAACTAATGGCTTCAGCATTAGGTGACAAAGGACTGAGGAGATTTGTGATAGCTCCTTAATGGCTGGACAGATGAAGGAACAAAAGAAAGTTTTGGTGGGCAGAGGAAGTGATTGGTAGTTCTGGGTGCCATTGTTTCTAAAGGTCAAGTCACAGAAAGGCGTTTGCAAGCTCATTATGGCCAAAGCTTCCCTGACTATGACCTGGCCATGTCCTGAGGTCCCACCTGACCTCCTTTCACATTGCATGTGCTCAGCCAGTCCTCTTTGCCAGCATAGCTTTTCAGCCATAGCAGCATGTAATTTATATTTTATGACAATTAACTGACTTTTGCCAGTTATACCATATCATGGAGTGGGGGTGTACAGTTTGGTAACAAGTCCTCAGTAATCCCTTGCTTTTAAAATGTCCCAGTTTCACTCTCTTCCTCCCACTCTCACCTTTTGTCCTCAACATGCTTCAGTTACTGCAAACTGAATTCCAAATGCAAAAGTAGCTTTCACTCAGCAATGGGGGAGAGGACAGGAAAGGATAGAATCTTGCTGTTCCCAGTAGCCTCAGACAAAAGCAAACTGCTGCAGTCTCTCCCACCTCGTGTGTTCCTCCTCATTTGTGACTTTTTGTATCTTTACCACACCCTGATGTTGCTTGGCCACCCTCTCCTGGTTTTCATCTGTGAAATGTTGGAGGGTATGGTGTGTGTGTATGTGCATGTGATGGAAATAGAGTGTATGTGTGAATGAAGAGTGGCCATAAAATAGGGGTGGGTATCATGCAGCCCTGTAAATGTTGTTGAACTTCAATTCCCAGCAGCCTTAGCATCCTGGGAATTTAAGTCCAACAACATCAAGATAGCACTTATACAACAAGAACCATAGAAAAACATTTTCCATGATTTCCTTGAAATCATTATTTGCAAAAAAAAGAAAAAAAAAGGTTGATTAATTTTGAAAAGCACAAGGCAAGCAAAATTCAATGATCTTACCTTGAAGGAGAGGTTGGAAAGGAAATAAAATCCAGTATAAAATGTCATCAGGGCTATGTGTTTCCATAGCACCCATATCTATACTTATAACCACATACGTAGCTAGAGATGACAGAGAGCAAAAATCCATATTACTTTCACTTACAGGCGATGGCGCTCAATGGAGCACAGAAATATTGACTTCCCTGGCAGGGAAAGGTTAAGACTTTTATTTAAGTAGCTGCTGCAAGTCAGCAGTGTTGATCCAGCCACACGTGTCCAAGCTTCAATAGGCCATTGCTGTTTCTGTGATGTCTCAGTGGCTGGGCCAGCAAGCAATGTGAAATATTTAATATTTCCTTAGAAAATGCAATATCGCAAAAGCCCAGTTTCCTAAACATGAGATGTCTCTGTTACTAGGTCACTGCACTTTGAGCTCCAGGAAAACATTGCCTTCTATCATTCTAGTCTCCAGAAGGGGATGCCTGCTGCTTTGCTAGTCCTATAGGGATGAAAAGTATACAGTGGAAATAAACATATAAAAATGCTTTTAAAACCCCCATATCCTCTATTTTTAGCATTTAAAGGAGGGCGAGCAGTAAGCAATTTCAAATCAAGATATGTTGCTGAGCATGAAAATCTGCCAGTCTTATTTTCATTGCACTGACATAGAAATCTGTTAGTTTTATTTTCATTGCATTGATCAAAATCCGACCATCATTCTCATCCTGTCCAAAATCATCTTTCTTGAGAGATTAGACTAGGATATCAGGGATGAGTAGCATGAAGGTTCAAAGCAATAGTAATAACAACAACAACAGCAACAACAACACTACTACTATTACTACCACTATTTCTTACCCACCTCTCCCCCAGGCTTAAAGCAGGGTACAACATAAATTAAAATGCAATTAAAAATGCTTCATAAGTTAAAATACACTAAAACACATAAAACAATTTAAAATACAAATACAGTAGCTCCTCCACATTCACGAGAGTTGGAGCACAGAACTCTCACAAAAGTGGAAAAAATCACAAATAACTCCCCCCTCCTGCAATTCCCCTCCAAAGCGCCCCCATCCCATTCCTTTGCTCCTGGCCCCCACGGGGGGGGGGGATGGAGAGAATAAAGACACAGTAAAGGACTTCCTGGTACTTTTTCCTCAAAGGGAGAAGAGCAAACTTCTTGGTTTCTAGTTACTTCCAGTGGCCATCTTGAAAAGGAAGGGGAGAAGCAAAGAGAGCCTCTGACCAATCAGCCACCATTACACAGCAGGAAAATGCAGCCACATGGCAGAGAGGATACACCTCCAGCAGTGGGAAGGGGTCTTTGTTCATCCAGTGCAACAACCATTTTAAACACAAGCCTTCCAAGCCTAGGGTGAGGAGTGCAAGGGAATGGGAGGAGGGAAATGGGGGGCAGGCAAGCACATGTCTCACGAATAATCAAATTCACAAAAGTCAAACCCACAAATGTGGAGGGAGGGCTGTATATCATAATTAAAATACATCATGATTAAAATACATCATTATTAAAAATTGACTGGGTAGGGTGGCTGGAAAAGATAAGTCTTTAGTACTTTTTAAAATTCAGACAGTCTATTTTGCTGTTGAATCTCTTCTGACAGGTCATTCTATAGACCACAGTCTAGAGGTGACTGATGAGAAGGCTCTCTGGGTGATCATTGCCAGTTTAGTCCTGGCTGGTTTGAATAAATGGCCCCCAGAGGACCTGAGTGTACAGGGTTTAATGTATGGGAGGAGCTGATCCTGCAGGTAATTTGGAAACAAACTATGTAGGGCTTTAAAGGTGATATCCAACACTTTGTACTTTGCCCAGAAACAAGTGAAGCACTCCGGAGAGATAGGCATCCAACCCATGTCTTGCCAAAAGTCCTTGGCTCTACAAAGCCAAATCATAGAATCATAGAACTGTAGAGTTGGATGGGGCCCTACTGCGTCCAAAACTCTCACTCAGTACAGAAATTCCAGCTAGAATATCCCTAGAAAGTAGCTGTCCAGGCTCCTTGTGGTCAAACAGGACACCTCTGGCTGCATTCTCAAGTGCTATATTCCAGCAAATGACTGATGCTCTATTACAGACTATAGATCACCATGTTTTCATGTATACCTTGCTTGCCTTCAAGTAATTTCTGACTTATGGTGACCGTATCATGGGCTTTCCTTGGCAAGATTTGTTCCGAAGGGGTTTGCCACTGCCTTTCTCTGAGGTTGAGAGAGTGGCACTTGCCCAAGATTCCCTGGAGGTTTCTATGGCCAAGCAGGGACATGACCCTTAGTCTTCAGAGTCCTAATCCAGCCCTGAAACCACTCTGACTCTTGGTAGCATTCTAGCTTTTGTTTTTTCTTCTTGTGTGAAAATGTATATTTCATACATACTAATCCTCAATACACCCTTTATATTAATTTTCCTCCACTCACTATAAAATGGTTTGTGTGCACTTATACACCCATGTCATTTGATGCACTTTTTATTCCAACAGCACACACGTAGTATGTCTGAATTCTGTTGGTTAATTTCCAGTAAAGCAGGACTGCTAAACTGATGGTTGAATTGTGAGTCACTACTCATGTAAATGCCACTGATTCACTAGGTCTCCTCTAGTGGAGTTTGTCAATAGGACTCAGATGAAAAATTATTTTTAGCCTGGGCATTGAACTTGTTAATAATGGCCAAGGGGAAGGATTTTCTGCTCACACTTTTTTTTTCCTGATGACAACAAACAATATTTTCTTTAAAGACTTTGAGACTACAAAGTGGATAAATTCATTTTTTTAAACAAAATTAAATAATATTTCACTTGCATCCTTATTTATGATCACCTGCATTGAAGCTGGTGATACATGCTGCCTAATTTCAGAGGGAAATAAATACCTTCTTGACTCCCACACTTTTGTCCCAGAAGCCCCAGTTCATAGTCAAATACTTATTATAAAGGCAGAGGTAGAGGTGGACAAATCTGTAATTTCTGTTTCATTCATAGAATCATAGAAATGTAGAGTCGGAAGAGACCACATGGGCCATCCAGTCCAACCCCCTGCCATGCAGGAACACCCTCAAAGCACTCCCAACAGATAGCCATGCAACCTCTGCTTAAAAACCTGCAAAGAAAGGAGACTCCACCACACTCCGAAGCAGCATATTCCACTGTTGGACAGCCTTGACCGTCAGGAAGTTCTTCCTGAGGTTCAGGTGGAATCTCCTTTCCTGCAGCTTGAATCCATTGCTCCTTGTCCTGGTCTCTGGAGCAGCAGAAAACAAGCCCTTTCCTTCCTCTACATGGCCTCCCTTCAAATATTTAAACATGGCTATCATGTCCCCTCTTAACCTTCTCTTCTGCAGACTAAACATCCCCAGCTCTCTAAGTCTATCCTCATAGGGCATGGCTTCCAGGCCCCTCACCATTTTGGTCGCCCTCCTCTGGACTTGCTCCAGCTTGACCATGTCCTTCTTGAATTGGGGTGCCCAGAACTGGACACAGTATTCCAGATGAGGTCTAACCAAAGCAGAGTAGAGTGGTATCAGCATCTCCCTCAATCTAGACACCATACTCCTATTGATGCAGCCGAGAATTGCATTGGCTTTCTTGGCTGCTGCATCACACTGCTGACTCATGTTCAGTTTGTGATCTATTAAGACTCCTAGATCTCTTTTGCACATACTGCTATCCAGCCACGTGTCCCCCATCTTATATTTCTGTATTCCATTTTTTCTACCTAAGTGTAGGACCTTACACTTCTCTCTGTTGAATTTCATTTTGTTAACTGTGGCCCAGCTCTCCAATCTGTCCAGGTCATTTTGAATTTTGATCCCGTCCTCTGGCGTATTAGCAACCCCTCCCAATTTGGTGTCATCTGCAAATTTGATGAGCATGCCCTCTATTCCTTCATCCAAGTTGTTGATGAAGATACTGAACAGCACTGGACCCAGGACAGAACCGTGTGGCACCCCACTAGTCACTCTTTTCCAGGATGAAAAGCAGTCATTGGTGATCACCCTTTGGGTTCGGTCAGTTAACCAATTACAAATCCAACTAACAGTAGCCCTGTCCAGCCCACATTTTACTAGCTTCTTTGCAAGGATGTCATGGGGAACTTTGTCAAAGGCCTTACTGAAATCGAGATATGCTGCATCCACAGCATTCCCTTCATCTATCAAGCAAGTAACTCTATCATAAAAAGAGATAAGATTAGTCTGGCATGACTTATTTTTGAGAAATCCATGTTGACTTCTCATGATTACCCCCTTGCTTTCTAAGTGATAAGCAACTGACTGCTTAATGATCTGCTCCAGGATCTTTCCGGGTACTGATGTCAGGCTGACTGGGCAATAATTATTTGAGTCCTCTTTTTCCCTTCTTGAAGATGGGGACAACATTTGCCCTCTTCCAGTCTGCTGGAACTTCTCCTGTCCTCCAAGATTTCTCAAAGATTATAGCAAGCGGTTCTGAAACGACCTCTGCCAGTTCTTTTAATATCCTAGGATGCAATTCATCTGGCCCTGGGGACTTGAATTCATCCAGTGTGGCCAGGTATTCCTGTACCACCTCTCTACCTATTATGTGCCTCATTTCCCCTGCTTCCTCACCTGCTCCCCAACTGCCAGGTTGAGTGCTTGTATCCTTCTGGGAAAAAACTGAGGCAAAGAAGGTGTTAAGTAGTTCTGCCTTTTCTCTTCCCCCTGTGAGTAATTCGCCATCTTCTCTGTGTAGCGACCCTATCGTCTCCTTCTTTTTCCTTTTGCAGCGGACATATTTAAAAAAGCCCTTTTATTGTTTTTAATGTCTCTGGCCAGCCTAAGTTCGTTCTGTGCTTTAGCCTTTCTGACCTCCTCCCTACATCTCTTGGCCACCAGCTTAAATTCTCCTTTGGTGGTTTCCCCCTCCTTCCATTTCCTGTACATGTTTCTCTTAACACTTAGCTCAGCTGAGAGTTCTTTTGTCAACCATTCTGGTTTCTTCAGATGCCTTCCATTTTTTCTCCTTATTGGCACAGTTTTAGACTGTGCCTTCAGTATCTCCCTTTTAAGGAACTCCCATGCCTCCTGAACTCCTTTCCCTTTCACTATTCTTGACCATGGAATTCCAGCCAGCATCTCCTTAAGTTTACAGAAGTCCGCTTTTTTAAAATCTAAGATGAGTGTCTGGCTACACTTATCTTCTCCTTCCCACTGAATGCCAAATTCCACTAGGGCATGGTCACTCCCCCCTAAAGATCCAACCACTTCTACCTCATTAACAAAGTCATCCCTGTTGGTCAGGATCAGATCTAGAATATTTGATCCCCTTGTGGCCTCTTCCACCTTCTGGACCATGAAATTATCTGCAAGACTAGCAAGAAACTTGCTGGACCTTGCTGTCTTGGCAGAGTTTGACTGCCAACATATATCCGGGTAATTGAAATCTCCTATTATTACTGTATCTCTCCTTTTTGAATGTGCAGTCATTTGGTTCAGGAAGGCATAATCAAAGTCCTCAGTCTGGTTTGGAGGCCTGTAATAAACCCCCACCAGAATATCCCTATTGTTTCTCATTCCCTTAATTCTTACCCAGATGCTCTCGACCTGGCTTTCTGGGTTTAAGTCATGGATCTCTTCACAGGTGAAAACATCCTTGACATCCTTGACATACAACATTTCAAATTTCATCTTTTTTTTTTTCAAATGGCAAGTTTTCCCCCCACTAAATTTTGGAAGAAATTTGTAAATCATGTCAAGTTCTTATAAAACAAACAAACAAACAAACAAACAAACAAACAAACAAACAAACAAACAAACAAACAAACTTGTGCAAACAAGTGTTCATGCATCCATAGAAGCTGCCCTGGATTTTAAGATCTTCAGCTTTCTCTTGTTTCCACAACCATCTCAGGCACAGGCTTAGGCTCAGGCTCTGTGATAAAGACACTGGAGACAGCCTTCTCCATGGCTACTCCCAGGCTGTGGAACTCCTATCCGTGGCCATTTCCGCACTAGACTGCTATAGCACTATTATTCCACTTGCAACATCCTATGGAATCCTAGGGTCTGCAGTTTCGAGAATGAGGCCTGCTCTGGAATCACAGGCAAAACTGATAGCAATTGGGGCACAGCAGAATGATATTTCCAGCTGTCTCCTGCCAGCAAGCAAGTTTACAACAAGGAGAAGCAGGAGCCCTGTCATATTTCCTCCTCACGCCATGGGTCTTTCAGTCAAATTTGTAAAGACATTTATGCATTTTGGAAGGTTCTAAACAAAAAAAGAAAGAAACCTAATCATTACTCATTCTTATGAATGAGGCCTGCTCTGGAATCACAGGCAAAACTGGCAGCAGAATGAGGTTTTCTTGAAGTCTGTTACTGTCTCCAACCACCCCTCCTCAGGGATAAGAGATTTGCATAAATTGGCCTTAATGACTGGAGAACATGATTGAAATCATGCTGACAAGACAGTGTGTTTTGAAATCAAGCTGACCTGAAATGTGTTCAGAGTCATAAATCCAGAGAGGATTAGGCAAGAAAACCCAACACTAATGGGTTTGTGCTAAACCTTTTATAACTCCGGGCTCTTTGCTTTTCTGAATACAATGAAAAATGAACTGCCCAGACTGGTGAGCAGAGACCATCCCTCAGTCTTACCCTACAGAGATCTTTCCTATCTAACCAAACATAAAGAGATTGCCATGAATCCCGTCAATGTTTTGTCACTCCAGAGACAAGCGACCAGCCCATTCTGCATCCCTTTGTCAATCTGCATTCCTTCAGGCATGAAATAGACTATAAAAACCCTAGCTTCAACCCCAGCCATTTGTAGTACACTGGATGTAGTATGTAGAACATGGCCCAAACTGCTGTTCCTCTGTGCTACTCTGAGGCACTGTCTGAGTCCCTCCACTGTGATCCCTTCTTCAAGACTGGTAACTGTCACCTTCTTCACCCCTAATCTTTTTCTATCCAACCATTCTTGACTCATTTTCCAATAGCCTTGTATGGTTCTTTTTCAAAAAATGTTTTTGTTAAAAAAATTACAACATAGACATTAGACATAGATAACGACATTATCGTTAAAACAAAAGAGCAAAGAATGAAACATACGAACCAAAATGTACACACAATACAAAAAATACAAATACATCAATCAAGTTTTAACCAACAAATTACAAACATAATTCACAAATAACGTAAGACATAGCCTTGTATGGTTCTTACGAATGTCTGATTTTTTTGTACGTTT
The DNA here is from genome assembly GCA_948472985.1 of Iguana delicatissima. NCBI lineage: Eukaryota > Metazoa > Chordata > Lepidosauria > Squamata > Iguanidae > Iguana > Iguana delicatissima. The sequence continues at coordinate 158,979 of CAOKZL010001499.1, read as the reverse complement.
GTTAATTCAAATAAAATACTTTAATGTTAACTACAGTCCTCTCTACGGTTAGTACTGGTATACATAGGTGAAAAGATCTTGTCGTTATGCCCCTCTCATAGTTTGAACTCTAATTTCCCCAAATTCTAAGAATACACTGGCATTGTGGGTGAATCCCAATGTCCCCCACCTTTTAGGGCAACAAGTCTTCATCAGGTGTACTGTCATGAAGATGCAGAAGGGATTTTGTGTGCCTCCTGTCCAATCTCACGGCTGATGAACAATTTCCCACCCTCTTTTTACATGCTCTGACTTGGGAGTAAGCTATACCAAACCCAATATGCCTTTTGAATGGTAAGACACAGGCTCACAGTACAAGAAACACAACCAATTTTGCTTCTGATTAGTTTCAATATTGGAACGTTCCATTTCAAACATGGGGATAGGATTATGGAGAAAGGGTGTTGTGCCCTTTTAGAGTGCCCTCGAGTAACCATATTAGCTATATGTTTTGATAGGTATGAAAAAGAATTATACTCACTGGGGGAAATTGATTTCATACGAGATGATTGGTGTCACACTAGACAGGGGAGTGCTATGTGAATAGCATAATTATGAAAAAAAAAAGAACCTGATTTCTTTTTATAGAAGAGCAGCACACAGAAGGTGACTTTCCTACTGTACAAATTGCTGATAATATTGTGCAGATTGGTGTATTATAATAGTCCCTACTGGAAATGATTAAAAGTTCAAGAGCAATAAAATTTTTGAAGTGGATACAATTTTGTTCAAAGAAAATCAGTCCTTAAGCCAATTCCAGAGCCTGTTTTTAGGCTAATGTAGATGTTTTGTGCAGATATACATAGGACTATGCTATTGGTTATCTGACAGTTAATTACCCTCAGCAATTTGCATTCAGGGCTTCTATAAGACCTCCAGTCTCCCAGGCATCTTTTGGCAATATGGAGGACCACAAACAGGGCTTTGCCATCATTCTTAAGAGGCTTAAGGAATGAAATGTCTGAATGGAAGACTAGAGTGAGGGTGTTGAAAGGTTCAGTATGAATGGGATTGAATATAGGTTACAACCTGCTTAAGAGCCTGCTGTATAGTGATGAAGGCAGAAAAGAAATGTGTCAACACAAGCTCAGCCAGCGTGTTTGTTTCATGAAGCTGAGGCACAATTATATCTTTTGTCATTGTTATTTGCTGTCAAGTCAACTTTGTTTTATGGAAACTCTATGAATGAGAAATCTCAAACACCCCTGCTCATCAATGGCTCAGGTTTTGCAAACTCAGGGCTATGGCTTCCTTGATTGAATTTATCCACCGGGAGTGAAGTCTTCCTCTTTTCCTGCTGCCTTCTGCCTTGCCAAGTCTACTGCCTTTTCTAATGAGTCGTGTCTGATTGTGGCACAAGCTATGAACTGCTGACATCAAAAATTTTCTGAATGGGACTGAAGTCCCTATGAAAGACCAGGTTTGCTTCCTGGAAGGCTCTGTGACTGCTTTGGCCAGGAGTGCCTTTCTCCAGCTTTGATTGGTGTGCCAGTTTTATCCCTTTCTTGTGGCCTCCATCTTGAGCAAGTACCCATTCCTCATAAAGACTTCTCCATGCTTGGAATAACTGCAGTGTGCCATTACATTTGGTTGAGACAAATGCAGGAGAATTTCATTCCAGTTCGCTTTTCAAGAATTTACAAAAATCTCTTGTTCAGAATGGGAAGAACCTTAAGATACACATATTTTTATATATCATATATATATATAAATGGAAACAAAATACTAGGTGGAAGGAACTTAAGGTTTCCAAAAAGCAATCAAACAAAAACTGGAGTTGGTAAGAGGAAAATATTCAGTTTTTTTCCATCCCTGTTTGCAATAACTGGCTAGATAGAATATGGACAATGGCCGTATTAGAAAAACTGACAAACTGAAATATATGGAATGAGAGAAACATAGGCTCTTTTCGCACGAGGCGAGGGAATCGCTCCGTGCCGTTACCTACCACTTCTTCTGGGGTCCGAAGCAATGCGGACTGTCCCTGAAGTCCTTCCGCAGGGCTCCTCCTTGGTCCAGGGCGAATTGGAACAGTGCGAGGTCTGTAGATTCGTACTGCTCTGGCTTCCAAAATGGCGGCTTCCAGCTTCCAAAATGGTGGTTCTGGCTTCCAAAATGGTGGCTTCCGGTTGGTCGTGGGTCCCAACCAACCACTGAAGCTCACCATGCCTAAGGCCCACACTCCGCAGATCACAGGCTCACATTGGTGTGAGCCTGTGCATCTGCACAAGTGAGCAGGAACGCAATGGCACACTCCAGAAGATTGAAAGACCAATTTTTTCCAGTCTTCACTTAGCGTGCTGGAGGACCATTGGGGGTGTTTTGGAGCGGACCGAGGTGCGGATCTCCAGTAAGTAGTCCGCTCCTAGTCTGCTCCAAGGTGCAGATGACCTCCGTGAGAGGACACACTGCCCTGTTCTAATTGCCTGGTGCGGAAAGGGCCATATAGACAGTTCTGAAGGTATTTAGTTTTCTTTTATTTCATTTATAAATAAGGAACATTGCTGATGTCCTCCAAAACATTATTTAAAATTTGGAAACATATCTTAATAGTTCCTTTGACCCACAAGTAAGAAGGAGGAAGTAAATACAAAGGCAGGAATCCTCTATCATGGACTACTCCCTGTTAGTGAATTGTGAAGATGTGTAATGGGACACTGAGAAAAGTGTCCTAATGCATATTGGCACTCCTTCATTGGTGTCCTGATACAGGACTGCAACACATTAGTCCCAATGCACATTGGTCCCAATGCACACTGTTCCCAATATGCATCATGCATTGACCACTTTGCCAGGTCTCCTATGTAGTAACATAACAGTTGCCCTTTACTGGGTATGGAAGCTATGAAACTCACCAAGTTCTCAGTCCAAATAGATACTGAACAGGTCCAAATAGATACTGAACAGAATTATGACTCTTATGTGTAAACTCTGAGACCTGTTATTTGTAACCTGTAATTTGGACAGTAATGACTCCTGATTCTAGTTTCTTTTTTTCTTATTGATACACTGTGAACATGCTAATAATGAATTAAGTGTTGGTTTGGTCATTGTTGACTCCTCCCCCCTTGTTTCCTGATTTGTTCTTTATTTCTATGGTATAAGTAAAATGTAAAAAATTATTATTATTTTTGTTAAAAAAGTGGTGGGCTTCATCAAAACAACTCCCCACAAAGGAGCTACTAGAAAACCAATGGTAGCCTGAGGGCTGAACAAGGGGTAACTCACCCTGAAATTGTGTGTTGGGGGGCACTTCCCAACTTGGTCTGTGAGCTATCCATGTCAAACTCTCTGTTTTCTCTGTGGCGACAGCTCTGCCTCAGCAAGAGCCAATTCTGACAGATGGTCAATTTAGCCCTATTAAAGCAATTGGAATAGATTGGCTTATAAACTTTGTTACATCAATCAGGCTGTTTAATGCTTCTGCAAGAAAAAAGAAAAGGGCAATTTAATGCAAATGCCTTTTATTTCAGTGAATCAAATTGGTTTTATTCTTTGTCTGTGCACATATGCATTCTTGTGGGAAGATTTTGAGATTCTTCTACATCAGGGCATTGTTGTGTAAATCTCCACAAGTAGAGTTACGTCTTGATTGGGCTGTAGAAACACTGGGTTCAATTATAGCGTTGTACAACTAAATGCCCAAGTGGATGTGAAACTATCTGAAATACCGTATCTTCTTGTATGAACCTGCCTAAGTCTCAAGATCACTAGGGCATGGTTTTCTTTTGGTCCAACCACTGTGTCAGAATGCATAGCTCCTGTAATAGGTATGTATTAGTATATGTAATAGAATAGTTTCATTAAATCAAATAAGACACTGCTGGCTGAAGTGCTATTAGGTATCCATCATTAATTGCTACCTGCTGCTATGTATCTGGTTGAAACTGTTAAAGGATCTGAATGAACCAAATGTTTAATTCGTGTATATTCAATGTCACTTTGTCCTGGATGAGTGGGAAGATGATCAAAGGGGAGAAACAGCGAAGTAGCAGGAAGGTGTTATGAGAATTGGTGATACACAAATAAGGGGAAAGGAACTTGTTCTGGCTCCCATGATGAAAGATATGTAAATAACTGCAAGCCTGGGAAAATGTTTGCCTCCCATGATGAAGGATATTTAAATAACTGTAAGCCTGGGAAAATGCTTGTGCTGGTGGGGTGACCTGACATGTACAACTTTAACCAATCATTGATATGTTTGCCAAAATCTGTGGCCCTTTCTGCACAATGATGCTGTGCTGCTTCTGTGACAGGATGGCAGCCATTGGCAGGTCGTGCTTCCGCACAATGTCATCGCCATCCTACTGCCATCCTGTCGCAAAGTGTCTCACTTGCATAGTGCTTGCAAAATAGAAAAAAAAAAACCAGTTTTGCACCTCCAGTCATGTGGTGTTTCTGTATTTACCATCACGCAGAAGCCACTGAAGTGCGATTGCAATGCTTCCTGTTCCAGTGCAGCAATGGCAAATGCTCAGCCTCTTTGAGACAATGGCATCTGAGAGATTACCATAGGATGGCTGATTGTCTTAACTCCTATCTCTCTGACAAGCAAGCTTCCCCTTTGTCCCCTGTCTGGCAATTACTGAACTATCAGGACTACCACCAGCCCTTTGTCACCTAGCACTAAGACCATTAGCCCATTCTGGACCCCATTGTCAACTCTCAGGACTCCATGTATACTATGCCAGAGAACCAATAACACCCTAGCCCTCTACGAAGAAATAGAGCATTTAAACCCCAGTTTTTTGGCCAATCATGTTGCAGTGCACCCATTGCTGGTCACCACTCTGCTGGTCCGATTTCCAATTGTGTATTGTCCTTAGGCTTGCATCTAAGCCTGATTGCTACTTCTTTGCTGCTCTTCTGGATTCGTAAATATCAGCCATTATACCCTGAAATCTCACCATCAAAAATTTTCCTCCCTTTTCCTCCAGTTAGCCTTGTGTGATTGCTTAACTGCTTGGATGTTGTGTGTGTGTGATTGCAATTTCCCCAATAAAACACATTAAGCTTAATTTTTGGATCTCTGGCTGCTCCTTCTCTGCCTTAGCACTGGTAAACATAGATGTAAAAGATTTTGTAAAGTTACCCCCCCCCCCGGCCTCCCTTTTGAGCTAATATTCTTCACAGAGGTATCTGCATTACGGGTTGACCCCAAAGTCACACACATTTTGCGATAACACTCCTGTACTTATAGAGGCTTTCCATGAGATTTTGAAACCTGATTTTCAAGGGGTCTAGCTCATGTGAAGAACCTCCATGTATACGCAAGTCTCTCTGCTGCAGAGTCACTTTTTACCTGAGCAAAGTGATAATGGAAGGGTGTGGGCTTGGCATGCTCTCCTCCTTATGTGTTCAGCTAGCCCTTATTTAGAATGCAGTCTCCTTCAGCTGCAAGATAACAAAATCCTGGCTAGATTATTACTCAAGATATAATTGTACCATGGTGGCAAGAGAGAAGGAAGCAATTTTGTCATTCGTTTAGATTATACTATGCATTGAAGATGATAAAAATATATGTTCTATTATCTTTTCAGTGGTGTATAAATTATTCATTATAGGTTTAATTAGCTTGGCAACAATGCTATCGTTATCTTTACAGAAATCACCACGTGTGCCCCATTGACATGGAATCTGCTAACAGTAGACAGCTTATTGTGTGAGGACAAAGAGTGCAATCCACATCCCATTGATGTCGGTGAAATAGCTCCCATACATCTCAATGGTGCTGGACAGCGCCCAAAATTGGCAAGCAGTCATTATTATTAAAGAGAGAAATGTTGGATGCTGGCAAACAAGTCTTTTTTAAAAAATAAGTTTCAGGGAGATGAACATCTCACTGAGGGTAAAATTTAGCCAGCCTCTGTTACCAGTGGACTACAATAATTGCTAAACTGTAATAGCTGAACAACGCTTTTTTTGGAGGATGGAAAGATGGCCATAGATTTTATAAAAGTAAAAATTTCTTGGAACCAACAAATGCTTATTATTACCTTAACCTGTGTCTATCATTCAATTTTTCCCCCATCCATAAGAAAAAGACTTCACTCTTATACTCACTGGCTTGGGGAATATTTATACATTTTATACATTTTTGTGATTAGGTGTTCTTTGTCTGTGCAAAGTTTTGTTTCAATTTCTAATTTCACTTTTTTCAGATCTGTTATAAATTAAAAAAAGACTCTTTTGATCGGCTATGTCTATACTGATCAATTTGCTGTCCTTGATATTTTAATTCTTGTAGTTTATTTGCAGTTTATTGTTAATTTGCTGGCCTCAGGGGATCCTTTGTCTAAAAATCCAGCCTAGTGAATTGGCCATTTTGTGTCTCTCTGCCACTGCAAAATGGTTACTGCAAGCTCCCATGGAGAAAAGAGGTGTTAAAAGTTTGAGCATTCAGAAAGAAATCCATTCCCTTTCTGTCTCCCCTAAGAAGAAGCCAGTTTGACAGGGAACTATTTTGAATCTCTTTCAAAACTGTTGTAAGATGTCAACGGTGTCTCTTTTTCAAATAGGGAGAATGGTTGAGAGAAAGAAAAATTAGAATGTATGTATAAGCCCTTTGTTTCATGATTTTATTGTTTATATCATTACTAGCGTATTTACCTGGTGTTGTGCAGGGTTTTTATTTTCCTCTCAAGAACTCACCAAATTGTCTTCTCTATTTCGTGTAACTTTGCTCCATATTTCCCAATGCAATCTGTATTCAGAGTTATTCACATACCCAATTGGGTTCCTGAGGGAATACATTGTTCTCCTCCTTGCTGCTAGGCATTGTCTCCATAGCAACTGGCCTATTCCAGTACCTGTAACTTTTCCCCATAGTCCTTAATCCAGTCTGTGTTGTCAGGTGACATTGATGTACTGGCGTGTTTTTTTTCTTCTTTCAGTTGAATTTGTGCAATGGTTTATGTTTTTCTGGAAGCATTTTTTGTTTTGAATTTCAGCTTTAAGTTTCCTCACATATGGAACCCATACAATCTTCTGTGTGAGGTGAAAAGACCTTGTAACTATGGCCATTTCAGCACTACACTATTATAGTGCTGAAGGAGACTTTGAAGGAAGGTTAGTCCAAATAGCCTTAAGACCTTTACATATGCTTCTAGAATCTTAGGAAAAATTCTTCAGAATTATGCTGTGCTAGTGAGGTTATAAGCTGAAGGTTAGCAGAATTTCCTGCCTTGAATGCAAGAATGGGGTCATAGTGTGCTCAGCTGCTGATACTCTGTGGCCCATTTCCTGAAATGTAAACAACTGGGGAGATAAGAGGGAAATGAAGACTATGACAAAACCTCAGCGAAGGAGGAGAAGGAGGAAATGTCTTTGTGTGTCAAATGCTATAAAATCAGTCTGTTAATTGTGCTCTGGGCTCTTGGCACTTTGGAAGCTATTCCAGCCTAGCAGCCCGGCCGTTACTTTTTCAATAAACTCTTTTTCCTTCATCTTCGTGGTCTCGCTGCCTCTGTGTTCCCACTACAGTGCTATTATTCTACTTTGAACATCCTGTGGAATTCTGAGATTTGTAGTTTACTGATACCAAAGACCTTTCTGGCTGAGAATTCTCAAATGCCCCTCCTTAAACTACAAATCTGAGGATTCCGTAGGATGTTGAAAGTGGAATAATAGCACTATGACAGTGTAGTGTGGAAATGTGCTATGTTGTATATGTTACTTTAATTTCTGTCATATATACCTCCCAAATGGTTTCTGGCTTCCTTATGGATGGTAGGCCTCATCTCCATAGCAACCGGCCTGAGGCCCAAGAGCTCTCTGGCTGAGAATTGTAAAGGCCCCTCCCTGAACTGCCAACCCCAAGATTCCATAGAATCTTCACAGCCAGCCCATCATCTGAGGTTTTCTCGCCTCACTCAGCCAATCATATGAGGTCTTTGCCTGCCTGACGCAGACAAACAGACAAACTCACAAACAGACAAACTGTGACTTTTGTATAGTAGATGGATGTGCGCTTGATGGATACATATCATGAGGTAAAAGGTCTTCTCTTCCCAGTACAAGAGGAAGGGAGAAAGGGAAGAGATCTCCACCTCTTTCAGTTGCTTTATAGAAGTAGGGAATTTTCATTCTCCAAAAACCTTCTCCTCTGCTTTATAGCAAATAACATAACACATAGGATTAGGGCAGGTTGCCAGTCACAAATTTGAATCTTTTAGCACTTTATGAGATGATGTTACACATGATCAGAGGTGTTTTTTTTTTTTAAATTATTGTTATTATTACTGCTCCCAGAATTCTGTAGCCATCATGGTCATTAGTCAGGCTGGCTGGCCAATCATGGAAGTTGTAGGCCAAAAAGTAACTTTTCCAAGCTCTGGCAATGGAAAAAAAATGAGTCAGATCCTAATTTAGTGATTTTGAAAGTAGCCTGGATCCTGTTTAATTCTGGTTCAATGCAGATGTGTTGAAGTCTGATTCTGCCTTGGCAACAAAGCTGTTGGGGATTCACTAAGCTGAAGGTTTGTGCTGGAAATGTTTGGCTTGAACCCTGAGCAGAGCAGCCTTTAAGATGGGGGCTCCAGTGGAAATTTTTGTTGAAGGATCTATCTGTGGAACTTCATGGGAGCCGCTGAGAATGAACACTTTTTCTATTTTGCATATCAAAATTTTATTTCTTGGCCATCTAGCACAGTGCTTCTCAAAGTGGTCCCTGGATCACTGTTGGCTCAAAAGTCATTGATTGGCCTGCAGAAAGGTTCAAAGAAAGAAAGAAAGAAAGAAAGAAAGAAAGAAAGAAAGAAAGAAAGAAAGAAAGAAAGAAAGAAAGAAAGAGTTGTAGGCACTGTGCAGAAATATGGTACTAATATCTGGTACATTGGGGGGAAAATGTCAGTTTCTCACATCAGGTAGATTGAGAAGCATTGATCTAGTGCATCATAATGGAATGAGGCAGAACAAACTGTAGATTATCTATTTTATACTTTATTTATTAAGATACTTAATAATGGTGTATAATGAAATCAGTTGACCAATTTTGAATATACACAGTAAGAAGTAATCTAAGAAAAAAAACACATATGTAACAATCTGACAAAACAGAACGGAAACACAATCCACTGAAACTCTTTATAACCATTTAAAACCATAACACATGCACAGATTTGGTAAAAATCAGTCAGGCCTCAAAGGTTTCACTGCTTGACTCAAAGGAGCTTCTGTTCCCCCACATAAAGCTTTTCCTTTTTTTTCCACAGTGTTCAAGAGCAGTCAGAACAATCCCAGGCACTCCCCTATAGCTGATCAGTGACCAAGGTGAGGGAGCTGCACCCAGAACTACCTGGCTGTTCTGTGTTGAGGTGGTAGCCTTGTAGAAGAGATATTGAACACCACCTTCTGCAAGATCTGGAAAAGTAGATAGACAAGCATAACCTTCACTTACACCCAGGTATGTTACCAGCGGGATGCCAGCCATTGAGAGTGAATTCAAGACAGTCCTCCTGATTAAAGTTAAGGATTCCAGTGCAACATAGAGGGCAATATGACAGGAAGCTGTTGTGTAAGATATCATGTGAATATTTTGTTACCCCAAAACGTGGGTGACTATGGGTTCATCTATGCGATGTCAGGGCCTCCACAAGAAGGTGGAGAGTATTAACTCAAAGGAGAGGCCTGTGAGAGGAAGTTAACTTTATGAAATCTTTTACACCTGTGTCTACCAGTATTAGTCCAGGGTAGAACCAGCCAGAGATCCAAAAGTAAGCTTATTTGCTTTATTGGGAGAACTGCAATCATACACACAAGACCTAAGCCATCACGAAATCATACAAGGCTAAATGAAAGAAAGGGAAGGAAAGTTTTGGATAGTGAGATTTTTTAGAGTGAAGTGGGTGATATTTACTCATCCAGTAGAGCCATAAAGAAGCAATGTGGTTTAGACTAGGAGTCCAAGGATAGTACACAAACAGAAATTGGATCACCAGAGTGATGACCAGCAACCAATGTACTGTGAGTTGGCTGGCCCAAAACTGTGGTTTAAAGATTCTTCTTCTGCCTAGAGGGTGAAGGTGTTAATAGCTCTCTGGCAGAATAAACAGTGGAGTCCAGAGATTAGATAATGAGGTCTGGAATGGGCTAATGGTCTTAGTATTAGGTGACAAAAGGGCTAATGGTGGCCTTGATAAATCTTCAATTGTGGGACAGATGTGCAGACAAAAGGGAAGTTTGCTTGGTCAGAGGGAGAGTAGCTAAGACAAGGAGCCATCTTGTTGGAACATCTCAGACACTACTGTTTCTTGAAGGTTGAGTCGTTGGAGGCTAAGTCCATTATTGCTAGAATTTCCTGATGATTTCCTGATTATGACCTGACTATGCCTTGAGCTTTTTTCTCATGTGATTTTGCAGTGCACATGTGCAGCCAGTTTTTTCCCTTAGCCAGCATGGCCATGCCATAGCAGGGTATGTTTTATATATTTATATTTAATATTATTAATTAAACCATATCAAATTAAATCATATTAATCATATTAATTAAATCATATCAAAGCATGGGGGTGTATGGCTTACTAAACACTCTAGTGTGTTCAAGTTGTGACATTCCATAGAGTTGCACTAAGACTTTGACATACTCACTTTAACCATACTGAAATCAATGTCTGCTCTAACCACGTGTTTCTGTGTCAAACCCATTGTATTGTATGGCATAGTCTTATTTATGTCTAACACAGAAGTAAGTCACTCAAATTAGAGAGAGATACTACCAGGTAAAAGTCATCAGGCTTGAAACTTTCAATTAGAATATCTTATTAGAGATAGAAAAAGAGAAGTGTTTCTTCTACAACTTCCTCAAGGAAAAACTATTATTTCAAGTCAGACCAGAGATAAACATTGTCAGTAAGGAGCATTAAATTAAAAACAAAAATTCTCACTACTTAGATCAACTCAGGCGCTGTCACCCACTAACACAGTTCGACTGCCCATTGGTATGCAAGTGAGCTAAAATATCTGAAGGCAAAGATAAAACTAATCTCCACTCTTTTAAAACCAAGAATGACTCCAGGCCATCAGCATTCCTGTGTAGCTCTCTTCTGTGAGAATCATTTGCATTTATTCTTCCGAAAATGTGGAGAAAACTAGGGAGGGAGGAATTCTTATAAAACACACCGTGCTTCTAAAACATATTAAAAGCCGCAGAAATGTCAAAGGCAGGATTCTTTTTGAGGGGCTGTAGTAATCCCCCTCCTAACAGATATTCATTGTTTTGCAAAAAGGAAGACTAGATTAGATTATCCCAAATGAACTCTACTTTCTGGACATATTTCTACAAACATAAAGAAACTATAAATTTTGCTTCAGATTCAGGGACTTCAGAGGAAAATGTTTTTTCCCCCCACAATGTACAATTTTCTGTGATTTTTGAAGACTTCGTTGGAATGTGATTATTTGGAATCATCATTAAATGCCTCTACTATAATTTTGTAATGAAGGAGAAAAAGGGTTTTGCAAAAGAAATAGAGAAAGAAGAGACTGACTTTTATGGTTTTATTAACCATCTGAATAAAAGCTATGTGTCTCCCAGTTCTCTGCTATCTTCCACAGGATGTTCTTTGATGTTTACCTAGAGGCAGATCTGGTTGGCTTTCAAGTATTCCTCATGTTCATTTTGCAACTGGGAAATGGATACACCACTTTAATGTATGTGAGTGAGAGAGAGAGAGACAGAAAGATACAGACAGAGAGGGAGAAAGAGTAAATGTTTGGGCATTTTGGTGTCATGGGGTATAGTATATGGCTTGAGGATTCCATCTAATCTTACTATGTTTTAAAGCAGGCAAATTATCACTGCTTCTTTTCATGGCAAGCGAGTATCATGGGCAACTTTATTTGATATCTTATTTATTTATTTATTTATTTATGTAATTAATTAATTTGTACACCACCTTTCTCCTGGCATGGGACCCAAGGCAGCTTCCAACAACAAAATAAAACATCAAAACATTTAAAAACAATTAAAATATTAAAAACATATAAAATCATAAAAAATATAAAACAAGATTCAGTTAAAACAAGTTGATAAATAAAGCTCCCTGGCTTACATAAAAGCCTGTTTAAAAAGAAATGTTTTTGCTTGCCGGCGAAAGGAAAGCAGGGAAGTGAGCCCACCTAGCTTGCTGTGGAAGAGTGTTCCATAGGGTGGGAGCAGCCACCAAGAAGGCTCTCTCCTGCGTCCTCACCAGGTGAGCCTGGGAAGGTGGTGGGACTGAGAGAAAGCTTTCCCCAGCAGATCTTAGGGCTCTAGCTGGTTTGTACAGGGAGATATGGTCTTTCAGATAGCCTGGACCTAAGCTGTATAGGACTTTATAGGTCATAATCAGCACTTTTAATTGCGCCTGGAAACAAACATGTAGACAGTGGAGCTGTTTTAACAAGGAATTATGTGCTACATGTAACTGGCCCAGGTCAGCATTCTGGCTGCTGCATTTTGTACCCACTGAAGTTTCTGAACAGTTTCCAAAGGCAGTCCCATGTAGAGCATGTTACAATAGTCCAGCTGAGATGTAATCAAGGCATGTATCACTGAAGTCAGATCTGCGGGTCAAGGAATGGGTGCAGTTGGTGCACAAATTTTAACTGTGCAAATGCACTCCCAGCCACTGCTGAGACCTGAGCATCCAGGCTCAGAGATGAATCCAGGAGGATATCTTTGCCTTGTTGGCAGCATGAAAATATACACAGCGATTGCTAAGTGGAGTCACCCTCTAAAATATCAGTTTGCCAGAGGAGCAAACTTTACCTTGAAAGGCAACATATTGAGACTTTATTTAAAGAGACATTGGCCCTTTCCGCACGAGGCAAGTGAATCACTTCATGCCGTTACTCACCGGTTCTTCTTGGCTCGAAGCAACGTGGACTCTCCCTTAAGCCCTTCTGCAGGGCTCCTCCATTTGGTCCAGGGCAAATCGGAGCAGTGCAAAGTCTGTAGATCCGCACTGCTCAGGCTTACAAAATGGTGGCTTCCTGTTCTTTGTGGGTCCGGACCAACCACTGATGCTGACCACGCCCACAGCCCGCCCTCCGCTGATCACAGGCTCACACTGGTGTGAGCCTGTGCATCTGCACAAGTGAGCAGGAACGCAATGGCGCACTCCAGAAGATTGATAGACCGATTTTTTCCAGTCTTCACTTAGTGTGCTGGAGGACCATTGGGGGTGTTTTGGATTGGACTAAGGTGTGGAACTAAGGTAAATAGTCCAAACCTAGTCTGATCCAAGGTGCGGATGACCTCTGTGACAGGACGCCTTGGCCCATGTTAACTTACCCGTGTGGGAAGGGCCGTTGTAGCACCTTTGAGACTGAGAGAAAGAAATTTGTAACATAAGCTACATAGGCTACTTCATTTGTGATAAAGTGGGGGTAGATTGTTCACTCCCTTCTGCTTTTTTTGTGCCCTACCCATTTGTGGATTTGCCTTAGACCACTGGCCACTTTGACTATCACCTACGGGGAGATTACAGTTGGCCCTCCATATTTGCTTGAGTTAGGGGTGCAGGACCACCACAAAAGTGGGAAAATTACAAATATCAAAATGTGTGTGCCCATCTGTGTGTGTGTCTATGAGAAAGGGCTAAGGCATGGTGAGGAAAAGAGACATTTAGGGTCCATAGCAGGTCAGAGAAAGGAGAGGGAAGGAGGTGAGTTATCATGGCGGCCTTATACTTCCTCTCTCTCTCTCTCTCTCTCTCCATCTCCTTCCTTGGGTTTGTGGGAACATCAAGAGAGGATTTGTGGCTCTGAGAAATTGGGCTGTAAGCCTTCCTTAGCTATCCAGGCAGTGACTGGTGGAGGTGGAAGAGGACCAGAGGTGGATTTTTAAAGGGCTGTGTGGCCTGATCAGAGCAGTCAAGAAGGAAGGTCCCCCTGGAAAAGAGGCATCTGGGCTGAAAGGCAGGAGTTGAAGAAACTTGCAAATGCTCAAATCCATGAAAGCCAAACCTGCAAATGTGGAGGGCTGACTGTAATTGAAATGGATTCACCACCCACAAAGCATGATGGTCTTCACTGGTCCGGAATTCTCCTTATCAGGAATTCCCGACACTTGAGAAATGTATTTTTGACCATTTTTAAAAAATGTTCTTTCCTATTCTAAATCTTCTCCTCCAGTGACTTCATGGATGATTGAGATACATGCCACATATACATTTACAAAAGCACATACATATAAGCATGGGGGAAGAGTATGCACGTGCACACACATACACACACCTTCCAAACACACACACAGAGACACATACAAATGAAAAAGAGTTTTTGCACACATTTTTGGTTACAAATTTCTTGAAATGAAAATACATCTTGCAGCAGCTAACAACTTTCTCAGCATGATGACTTAATCTGTTAAGATAGTCTGTCTCAGCAAAGATGAGAACATTTGCATTCTTTACATCACTAGCTAGGAATCTGAGGTAGCTATTGAGTCCTGTCTCATCTGATCACTAACATGTTGTCTTCCGTTTCTGAAGTTCTCCACTTTGTCTATCTCTGCATTCACTGAAATTCTGGTAAAATTGCTGAACTTTGTGCTTTCAGTTCAATTCAACTTCTTTTCATGGCTTCTAACCAGAGTGGAAGACATGCTTTTTACAATAAAACTAGTTTGAAGAAATAGGTTGATTTTTTTATCATCCACCTGTTTTTGATCTTTCGATTTTTGTCATCATGCCTATCTTAATGAAAATTGTTGGCAGTTTTGTAACACAAACACACACCATCTTGAAGGTTGTTGTGGATAAGTCATTACCTACTTCAGGCAAGTGTTGGTCAGGGGCCATACACCTGTTTTCATTCTGGCTACTTGCAAAGCACAGTCAGCTCCTTGTGTTTCTATTGTCTGACCAAATGTTTCTCCTTGATGAAAACAATGCAAGCTGCCCAAGCATATTAATACCAATTTCCCTCTTCCCCCACAAGGAATGCTTGTACTTTTGCTACACATTGGCTTTGTCCTTTTTGACCCAGAAATATCTAGTAGACCTGGCCAAAGAAATTAAGAAATGTGTAAACTATACCACCTACAGCAATGGAAGATACCACTGCCAACTCATTTCCCCCTGCTGTTTCACATAAGATGTTGTTATGTGCCTTCAGATCAGCTCCTACTTAGACAATACTCTCTTAGAGTTTTATTGGCAAAGTTTATTAAGAGAAAGTTTGCCATTGCCTTCCTCTTAGGCCCAGAGAGTGTCACCTGTCCAAGGTCTTCCAGTGGGTTTCTATGGCTGAGCAGGGATTCAAACTCTTGTCTCCCGGAGTCCTGGTCCAAAACTCAAACCACTACAGCTTGCTGTTCACATGGAATATCATGCCAAAGCTGAACATTAGCCCAGCAATTTGTCTGTTTCTTTAGAGTATTTACACCTCACTTTTCACTTTGAAGATAGCTTACAAATAATTAATTTGACAGTTTCATTCCCTCAGGCTTCTAGCCGAAATAAGTCATGATGCATGAGGAAAAGCCCTGGTGGTGCAGTGGAGAGCCCTGGTGGCACAGCTGTTAAATGTTGGTACTGCAGCTACAATGTTGTGGGCTTGATCCTGCAGGGCTCAAGTTTGGCTCTGCCTTCCATCCTTCCATAGGTTGGTAAAATGAGTACCCAGCTTGTTGGGGGCAATTAGCTAAATACATTGTAAACCGCTTAGGGAGTGCTTTGCACTGATAAGTGGTAGAGAAATGTAACTGCTATTACTATAAAAGGCAAAAACAGTGGAGGAGGGGATTAAGCCAAGCTGATGCTGGCTGTTCTTCTCTTCCTCAGAGGATGGTGCAATGGCAGTTGGAACATGGGGGGAAGGCTTCTCACCAACCTCTGGGCCAAGGCATGATGAAGCTGTGCCTGGTTTTCTTTTTTTTTCCTCCTTGGAGAGGTCTCAAAGTTCAGAGTAAAACACCAAGCGGATTCTTGGCCCTGCTGATGTGGAATCCACCATCTGGCACAATGATTGGCACAATGAAATATTCATGTCAGCTTGTCACAAGTTGAAGGAGACAATTGGCAGTAAAAAAAATGCAATAAAAATGCAAAGTGCACACCAGTGCTTTAAAAAATGTTTTCAAAAGCTTAATTTTAACTGCTCTGTGTGTGTGCAAGAAAGAGAGAGTGAGTCCATTCCCCATTCATGCTGCTATCTCTAGGTTGAAATTAATAAAAGTGAACGTTTTACATTATTGTGCCTTAGCTGTATCATAATGTGGGAGGGAAGATAAAACAAACAACTTAATCGATTCTTTACCTAATTCCAGTCCTTGCTGCTAGCTTTCCCCCATTCTTTTGAGAGTGATTACATTATGCGCTCCAAACTTTATGGATTGTTCAATGTATTTCTGGAGAAGTGAATGATGTCTGGTATATCTCGTTTCAGATGGCAAATGGCTTTTATAATTTTCCGGTAAGGCACAGAGATTAAATGTATGTTGACGCTCATGTGCTTCCACTGGGAATCCATTTTATGCGAATCAATAAGGGTACGTATCTGTGTAGCTCAAATATCTTGGAAGAATATGTCATATTCCCTTCTGCAAGAAGACAAGTCAGACTGATTAAAAGATACCACTCAATTGTTTTGCAAATTTAGGATATTACTGATAACAATGTTTCTCCTTCAGCATGAAAAGAAGGGTCTGAAAAAGCATGCTTCATGGCTTAGAAACAAAAACAAAAACAACTCCAAAGTCTTATAACACAAATTCCACATCTTTGTCGCTGTCTCCTCATCCTCTTTCAGAGCTGTCCTTAGGCTGAGATCCATTAAATACTAGTTAAAGCTAACACTCTCCCCGGAGTTCTTGCTGGCAAGGAAACATGGAAGCAGTGGCTATATGAGGGCAGCAGCAGTGTGACTGTTAGCTTTTTTTTTTTTATTATATTCTTTATTCATTTTCCATTACAACAACAATAAAATAACAATTAACTTTTGACATATAACATATAACCACTTATACACTTACATTACTCACAAATCTAAAACCATCCATCTCCCAACCTCATCAACAAATCCTACTCCACAGCATTCATTCTTCCAGAGTTCTTCGTTTTATTTCACACTTTTGTTTTCTCATTACTTACATAATATCTTCAACCCTTTATTCCAATCATACTACTACTTCCTGATCATTCACCAGTATTCTTTCCTCATCCGACCTTTATCTACGTTTCTCGTTCCACCTTCCCCCTTGGGATAAGTCCTTATTACTCCATTACAAAAAAAATTCTGTAGTTTCATTCTTCTATTTTTACTCGTCATTTTACATGATCCCTTTGTCCTTTACTTATCTATATTCACATCTCCACCTGTCCCGTCTTACTTTTCTCTCTCTCCAGTTCCTATACTTTTTAGGGGAATCCCTCTATACCTTTGATTATGTCTTATTTACTTAATATTCTCCAAATATTTTTTCACCAATCCCCAACTCTCTTCATAGTAACTTTGATCTTTTCCCTAAGCATCCCAATTTCTGTCCATCTCTTCCATATCTAACACTTTCATCAGCCATTCCTCCACTTGTGGTGTCAATCTATTTTTCCATTTCTGTGCATATGTCAACCGTGCCGCAGTAACTAAATATAATATTACTCTCCAGTGTTTTCTTTTTGCCAGCTTCTCTATCTTATAAGTCATATTTAATAAAAAATAGTTCTGGTATTAGTGGTAACTTAATTTGAAGTATTGTTATTATCCTCTCATGAATATCTTTCCAGAACTTTCTTGCCTCCTCACATGTCCACCACAAGTGGAAGAATGTACCTTTCTCCTTACCACATTTCCAACACTTATTCTCTGTAATTTTATAAATCCTACTCAATTTTACAGGGTATAAATACCATCTGTATAACATTTTCAGGTAATTTTCCTTTAAACTCTGTGCTGCCGTAAATTTATTTGTATCTTTCCAACTAGCCTCCCAGTGTTCCAATCTATTCCATGCCCAACATTCTTACTCCATTTTATCATTGTCTCTTTACTGTTTCACTTTCCAACTCACATTCTAACAGTAATTTATATATCTTGGATATTGTTTGTTTCTTAGAGTCCCGTATTATTCTCATAAACGGGTCTTCCTGTTTTGTTGTTCCAATCCCTTCTGCATTTTATCCATAATAAATCGTTCTCTTAACTGTCTATATAAAAACCAGTGGCAATAAAGCCCTCTTTTTTGATTTCTTCCCTAGGTTTTAATGAACATCCATCCAATTTCTCATTATCATGTCTTTATATCTTATCCATTTACTTTGTGGGTCTTTCCATCTCCCATACAATGCTTCATGCGGTGATAGCCATTGAGGTTTTCTTATATAATACTTCTTCTAAATTGTAACCAAGTCCTTAACAATGCTCTCCTTATATAATGATTTGAGAAATCTTTATCGATTTTATATTTCTCATACCACATATAAGCATGCCCCCCATCGCTTTCCCTGCCCTTCAAGATTTAATAATTTTTCGTCTTGTAACGTAATCCATTCTTTAAGCCATGAAAGCCCACAGGCATTATAGTACATTTTCAAATCTGGTAAGTCAAAACCTCCTCTTTCCTTCTTCTCTATTAATGATTTCCATTTAATTCTTGATCTTTTCTTTTCCAAATAAACTTTGTCAAATCTCTTTGCCACTCTTTAAAAGGTCTTTCACTATTTATAATTGGAATATTTTGAAATAAAAAGATTAATCTGGGCAGCACATTCATCTTTATAGCTGAGATTCTTCCTAGAAAGATAATCTTAGAGAAGCCCAACTTTCCAATGATTTTTTTTACTTCATTCCAGATTCTTTTGTAATTATTCTTGTATAATTCGTTATTTCTTTTGGCTAACCATATGCCCAGATACTTTATCTTATTCTCAGCTTTAAATCCTGTAATTAACCAACCTTTGCTCTTCCACCTTAGTCAAATTTTTGTTATGATTTTAGTTTTCTCTTTATTAATCTTCAATCCTGATACATCCCCAAACTCTTCTAATACCTGTATCAAAATTTCATACTTAATTCAGGTCTCCAACACAATCATCATATCATTCGCGTACGCTTTTACTTTATGTTCATGCCCTTTAATCTTGCAACCATTTATCTTTGGCTTCTCCTAATTTCTTTCAAGAGTACCTCTAACATTAATATAAATAATAACGGCGACAACGGACACCCTTGCCTTGTACCCTTTTCTATCTTAAATGTATTGTTCTGGCCCCATTAACAATTATTTCCGCTCTCTGTTCCCTATAAATTTCTTTGATCCACTCTAAATAGGTATTACCTATACCCATTCTTTTCATTACCTCCATCATGAAATCCCACCTATATTATCAAACGCTTTTTCGGCATCAATGAAGATCATCACTAATTTCTTCTCATTATTTTTCTCATAGCATTCAATAAGATTCAACGCAGCTCTAATATTGTTTTTAATTTGTCTGTTTGGTAGAAAACCATTTGATCGTCCTGTATCACTATCTGTACTACTCTTTTAAGTCTGTCTGCCAAAATGTTTGTAAAAATCTTATAATCAATATTTAAAAGTGAAATTGGACGATAATTTCCTGGTTTCTTGAGTCCTTTCCCTCTTTTAAAATCAATGTAATATAAGCTTCTCCCCAAGTATCTTGTTTTCCATTATCTTTGATATCATTAAGCAATTCCACCAATTGGGTTATTATCCATTCTTTCATCTTCTTATAATAGTTTCGCCGAGAATCCGTCTGGTCCTGGCACCTTTGTTAATTCTAATCTGTTAATTACTTCCTCAATTTCCTTGGCTGTTATCTTCGCATCCATCATTTTTGCATGTTCCTCTTTAATTTGCTGTATTGTCCGATCTTTAAATATTCCACTGTTTCCATTCTCATCTTGTCCTTACTTTTAATACTGTAAAGATTCTTATAGTAGTTGTAAAAAACTTTCTTTATTTCTTCTTGTTTTGTAGTTATCATCCCCTCCCTGTTTATTTCCAAAATTAATCTTTTTTCTCTCTCTTTTCCTTAATTTGTAGATAACCATTTTCCCGGCTTGTTTGCCTGCTCAAATTGTCTTTGTTTCATCCATTTTAACTTTCTATTGATTTCTGATTATTTTCTGCATTAAGCTGAATGTAAATTTTTCAATTTAACTGCACCTTTTTATCCTTCAGATTATCTCTTAATTCTCTTCCCTGTATCTTAATTTTTTCCAATAAATCTCGATATTTTTCTTGTCTCTTCTTTTTAATTTCCGCTTCCATTTTAATTAAATGACCACCACCACCGCTTTACTCGTGTCCCATATCACTCTCTTCTTTACATCTTCTGTACAATTTTCTTTAAAATAATATTTTATTACTTCCTTTATCTTTTCTACGTTTTGTTCATTTTGAAAAAGACTGTCATTCATCCTCCATTTTGCACTTTTTTTCATGCCTTTCAACTCCATTTGTATAGGATTATGATCTGACATTGTCTTCGGGAGTATCTCCATGTCTTTTACTAAATGTAACAAGTTTTTCAAAATCAGGAACATGTCTATCCTTGACATAGTCTTATGTATATCTGAATAAAATGTATATCCCTTGGTTTCTTTATGTATTCCTCTCCAGACATCTTGTAACGATAACATCTCAGATAACTTGAAAAAAGAATTTGGAAGTTTTCCGTAATGTTTTTTTTGTTTCATAGATGATGATCTAACTAACTTTGGATCAATCACGCCATTCAAATCTCCCAACATTATATAATTTCCATGGTCATTCTCCCCTAATAACTCAGAATCTGTTCTTTACCCTTTTGTAAAATTTATCCTTTGCTTCCGTCAGAGAATATATTGCAATAAACAGTATCTTAGTTTCAGGAAACTGAACCTCTACCCCCCTATAATGACCTTCTTTATCTTGAAATTTAGTTTCTGAGGGGTATAATTGATTAATGTATAAAACTACTCCTTTTTTTTTTCCTAGTAGCTGCTGCAATGTGATTTTTCCCAATTTAGGATTCCTAAGATATTTAATATCCTTCTCTCTGATTTTTGTTTCTTGGAACAAACCACATCTGCTTTAATCTTCTCTATGTAGTGAAAAATTTGACGCCTCTTTTAATTTGAGTTTATTCCTTTCACATTCCAAGAAAAGACCTTCATATTCAATTTTTCCCCCCTTAAAATTCTTTATTATTTTTCCCCCTCTTATATGTCTTCTTCCCCTGCATACAAATCATCTAGCTCCAAATCCTGTTTCTGCTGACTTTCTGCCCCTTCTTGTTCAACCTCTGACTAAATAGCTTTCTTTTTCCTCCTTCTCATCCATTCCTTGACTGTCTTCTCTTCGTTCTTCACTCCCCGCCTCCGCCTCTTCTTGACTCTTTGTTCCCCCTCCAGTCTTTTCCCATTATCACTGTTTCTCGATTTTTCTAATTCTTTCTTCATTTTATCATATAATTCTTTCACTCTGGCTGTATCAATAATTTTATATCTCTTCTGTTTATATGTAAAAGATAATCCCTCCAATCTCTCCCACTTATATGTAATTCCATATTTTTGCAATAACTGAGTTAGAGGCTTATATTCCTGTCTTTCCTCAAGACTTCATATGGAATATCTTTAATATTTTTATCAGTTGTCTTCATACACCAATTGTTTTTCATAATTTACTTGCAAAATTTTTTCCTTAATCCTAGTTCTTGTAAAGCAAACCACAACGTCTCTAGGCTAGTTTCTCTCTCTGCAATTCGAGCGTTAGCCCTAAAAATTGATCAATGCCCCTCTCCAAGTCTTCTTCTGTCATTCCTATAAAACTTGCCAAAATAGTGATAATTTTTCTTTAATTTTCTGGGGCCTCTGGAATTCCTCTCATTTTTACACATTTGTCTCTATATCTCATTTCCTGCTGAGTTATTCTAATTTCTTCCTGCTTCTGAGTCTTTTTCATGTGGATCTTTTCTTTATCCAATTGATTTGTTTTTTCCTGTATCACTTGTATGTCACTTTTCATTGATTCAATGTCCTTATTCATGTTATCCATTCTCTTTGCAATACCATCTATTTCCTTCCTTATATCTGCCTTTATTTCTGCCCTTGTCTCTTTCATTTCTTTCCGCATTTCCATCTTTAAGCCTCTAATTTCATTCAATATCTCTGCCATTTGGCTTCCCATCTCTGTTGAACCTCTTCTTGTAGTATCTGTCAAATGTAACTGCGTTTGAATCTGAGTTTTAGTGCCTTTTTTTGTTCCCGAAACCATTCTCAGGGTTTATAAATAATATATTTCACTTTTCCAACACTAGATGGTGCTGTTGAGTTTCCTTATTCTACAGCCCTTCACTTCACAGGGTTAACTATGATGTTTCTTCAAACTATTCCCGCTTAAAGTTCTGTCCTTGTTCTAGTCAAAGGGCATTCTTTTGTTTTGTTTTTACTGTACTCTTCAGCTAAAGCTGTTATCTTTACCACCTGTGACCACAGTACTTTTTCACAGCCTTATCTTCGACATACAAGGGAATCTGCTTTTTATATCCAATATCCCCCTACAAGATTATTACCAAGCTATGCAATTCCAATGAAAAACAAATTATCCCACCTGCTCCTTTATCCCATTCACTACTGTTTATAATCCTTAATATTATATATTCAATGTTTAATTAATTCTCCCTTAATGTGTACCTGTATAAAATATATCTAGTTCTATATAGCACTCTATATGATACACTTAACAAAGTTAATTTAATGCCTAGATTAACCATAAACTTCTTCTCCATAAGTTCCCAAAAAAGTTCCCCACTTGCTTCCCAGCGAGCTCAAACTCTTCTTTCGAGTTCCAGCTGGATCTCGCCGTTCCTTCACTCGTCCGCAGCCTCTTTCGTCACCTCTCTGTCCGCCTTTTCTCGTTCCCCGGTCTCACTCGTCGCTTCTCATCCACGGCCGCTCTCTTCTCTGTCCGTCCATTTCATTCCCACCTGATCTCTTTCGAGCCTCTCTATCCACCTTCCTTCGCTCTTCCACAGCCTCTCTCGTCGCCTTTTCTCCGTCTTTCCCCTCTACTTCCCAGCGAACTCAAGCTTCTCTTGCGAGCTCCAGCCCGGTTCTCGCCCTCTGCCTTTTCGTCACCTCTCTTTCCCCCTTCTTCCACTTGGCCACGGCCTCACTCGTAGCCTCTCCTCCGTCTTCCCTTCGCTCGGCCTCAGCCTCTCTTGCCGCCTTTCTTTCCGTCTTTCCCCTCTGCTTCCCAGCAAGCTCAAGCTTTTTTTGCGAGCTCCAGCGTTCTCGCGTTCCTTCTCTTCCCCTCTGCCTCTCTCATCGCCTCCCTCTCCGCCTTCCTCCACTCGGCCACGGCCTCACTCATCGCCTCTCTCTGTCTTCCTTCACTCGAGCACAGCCGCACTCTTCGCCCCTCTGTCCACCTTCTTTCACTTGCCCACCGCCTCTCTCTTCTCCTCTCATCCGCCTTTCTCCAGTCGTCCGCGGCTCCCTCGACACTTTTTCTCTCCGTCTTCCTTCACTCGTCGATGGCTGCATTGTCACCCCTCTACCTTTTTTCGCACGTCCACCACCTCTCTCGTCGCCTCTTCCGACTTCCTCCAGTCGTCCTCGGCCTCACTGTCTCCCCTCAATCCCCCTTCCCCTTCCTCCACTTGTCCACAGCCGCTCTTGTCACCACTCTGTCCACCTTACTTCACTCATACCCGGTCTCTCGTCGCCTCTTTATCCCTTCCTCACTCGTCCATGGGCTCTTTCATCGCCTCTCTGCCCAATCCTTCACTCATCCACGGGCTCTATCGTCTTCTCTCTCACCTTCCTTCACTCACCCGTACCTCTCTCCCGCTCAACACTAGTTTTCTTACAAATTAACGTTCATTAAATTCTGCTGTCATTTTTAATTTATGATCTCCCCCCTCTTTTCCTCCAGAATTATACTCCACCACTCCCGCAACACGTGGTTCCCGACTTCTCAAGTTCTACTTATCACTCCTTTTTTCTTTCCTTTCTCACTGTTCCAACGCTGGAAACCATCTCGATCAGAATTCAGGTGAATTCTTCTTTTCTGAATTATTTAATTGTCTCTTTTAAGTTAAAAAGTCTCGGTCTCCGCTAAACCGCCATGGCGGCAAATTTTATGCGAACGTGGTGACTCTGCGACCCTCTGTCTTCGGCACCGAGCCAAATCCTCTAGTCAAAAAGAGAGAAACAGTGGTCCCCGTCAGCCCCTTACCCCCTTTCCCTGGGGGGGGTACTCAGCCACGTTATACTCCAGCAAATTTGCATAAGGTGACAGCGTCAGTACCAACTTACACACCGCGCTGCCTCTACGGAGCCATTGAGACCCGGAAGTCGTATGACTGTTAGCTTTCAAGATGTCCTGGAGACCATGCCAGAGCCATTTTGGTCATGCGATTGTGGGGTGCAGATGTGTACCATTGTGGAGTGCGTGAATGGCAAAATGGTTAGGGTAAGGAGATATTGGATACCTTCTTGTACGGCTTTACAAATCAAGAATTGCAAAGTGAGGAAGTGTCATTTCATAACCCAAATCCCAGCAGGTCGCACAGTGACATGACCTGGGAATCAGCTTGTAAATTATTGATTTTCATGTTTGGGGGATTTTTGGGGGACGATTCTGGATGATAGAGGAGGACAAAATAAACCCCCAAACCACCGTGGTTTGGTGGCAATTTGAGTATTGTGTGTATGTTGAATTTTTCTTGTCCATTAAAAATGCAGAGGTCTTGGGGTCTTGGGAATTTCTAGAGGGCATCAAAGATTGCAGACAAAGATCAGTAGCAGACACTGCTTCCATTTTCTCCTTCTGGGCAGGGGTGGCAATTTGATCTAGGAGCCCCAGTCTCCACTGTTGCTTAGAACAGAGCTTTCCAAACTTTTCATGTTGGTGACACACTTTTTAGACATGCGTTATTTCATGACACAGTAATTCAGTAAGTAATTCAGTAGGTGGAGGAGTTGCCCTCCACCTGAACCTGGCCCGCCGCCCTTGCTGGGTTTTTCTCAGCCCCTCCACCCAGGCCCCTCCACCCAAGCCTGGCCCACAGCAGTGGCAGGAGAGGCAGTCTCTCCACCTGTTATGTTTGTGCGACACACCTATACACTGCAGCTGACACACTAATGTGTCATGACACACAGTTTGGAAAGCTCTGGCTTAGAAGGAGAGTGCAGACAGGTAAGTGGTAGTTGTGGCTGACATTGTGTATTGAAGCTGTCACCACTCACTTGCTCAAGTGAGCCACCATTGTGACAAAGAGCAGCTTTTCTCCTCCAATTCTTTGTGTATCCTTTACTTTTGGGGATGGGTCTGCTGTTGGACAACAACAAGAAGCAGTAATGTAGAACATTTTTCTGTCTCAATTTACTTTTACCTTCCCCTCCTTACGTTACAAATACGCATAAAGTCAGCTGTCTCTTCTCCTCCCTCTCTCCCTCATCTTGAATAATAAACCTAAATCTACATCACTGTCAGCCTTCATAGGTGTACATCTTCATCAAAGTACTCACCAATGGACCAATGGATTGTGTATTGTTCATAATATCTATTATTTTTTTTTTTAAAAAAATCTTGATTAGATAGTGGTTTGAGTCCAGAATTTACACAAGTAACACAGATAATAAAAGGCTTCCAATTTTTTTCAAATGTATCTTTGACTTCTCCTCCTGCTGATGCAATTTTGTACGTTAGCTTTTCTTTTAATGCTATAGATCACACTCTATCCCAACATTAGAAGGCCATTCTATACAAAGATGCTAGATTTATTTCTGTTACTTTTTTGGTGGTGGTGGGGCTTAGAATTGATGAGAGAATGGCATACAACTTGAATACTTCCTGTCAAAGTGCTTCTTGGAAAGAACTTTTTTAAAAATAGAAAGTGTGACTTATTGTACCCTGATATTTAAAATATATTTGTTTTGTTTTAGGTATATTTCATCTTTCTCCCAGCATGGGTGCCAAAATGGCTTAAAAAAGACTGAAGCAAGGTAAAGGAAAAAAAGAAACTATAACAAAAAAGGTTTAAAAACAATTAAAGAAATCATTGCATTAAAACACCATTATGATTTTTTAAAACGTATGAAATCGTTTGCTGACCAACCCATGAAACAATGAGACCACACAACAAAATGGGGTGTGAATATGGGCTGCTTTGATATATCTGTCACTTATTTAGGTTCATTCCTTGAGATGTGCAAAGGGGGAGGGGAGACCTAGAAGATTTCTGCACTAGACTGTTATAGCACTATTATTCCACTTTCAACATCCTATGGAATCCTGAGGTTTGCAGTTTCAGGAGGGGCCAGCCAGCCTCTCCTGAAACTGCAAACCCCAGGATTCCATAGGATGTTGAAAGTGGAATAATAGTGCTATAACAGTCTAGTGCGGAAATGGCTCTAGTGTGGGATCTGCTGAAGCAGTGGTCTCCCCTGGATCTCCTCCAGAGCTTCCCCTGAGTGAGACACCTGAACCCCAAGGAGATGCCCATATGCTGGGTTACACCAAACCTGATAACAACGCCCCCAGTCAACTGACTTAAAGTGAGGGCTAAACCCTCAGGCCAATCTTAAGCACAGTCTCCTTCTCTTCCCCCTCTTCCTTACAACACATAGGGGCAGCTCCAGAGAATTCTCCTTCACTAAAAGGGCACCAAAAGTGTTCACTGGACTTACATTTTCTCTCACCACCAGATGAGAGGTGTCAGGTGACAGCCTATTTAGCATCACCCTATGCCAATTATCCAAGTTCCCATTGAGAGTGTAGGGTAGGAAAAAAAAATGAAAAAAAATCCTACTTGACCTGAAAGTGACCTGTGAGCTTACACTGTGTTAGAGGCAGGAGGCTGGGTCAAATTTGACTACAAAGGAGAGAGGCAGAGTGGAGGGCGGCATGAACTTTGATTGTCTCTGTCTCTGTCCCCCTGATCTGCATGATGGCATAATCATGTCAGGGTATAATTAATTATTGGCTTCTCTTCCTGGGAGGCCAGCAAATGCACCTGCCCCCTGCGATGCTGCATGCTGTGAAGAAGGAATCTGAATTACAAACATAAAACAAACAAACAAAACTAGAGACACTCCATAAAAGGCTAGTGTAAATTTATACTCATATAGTTATGTAGTGGTAGCATGGTACTGTCCTTCTGTTGAATACTGATGTTGCATAACCAGTTGTATCACAGCCAATGTGCTTATTTATTGTCCCAGTGTCAAATGGAGGAATGTGCAATGGATATTTCTGTGATCTCAGTGAACAAAGTGGTTCTTTGAAGGCACTAACAATTAGCTACACACCATCCAAGAATGCACAACAGCACATGAAATGTTTACATCTGTGAGACTACACTTACAGACAATGAATTTAATATATGCATTGTGCAATGGGCAAGAAAGTGCAGTTGCATGTCTAACGGAACTTCTACCACTAGAAGTCTGGCTTCTGCACAACTAAAGAAAAAAGAAAACAACATCCATTGCACAATGGCCCAAAAGGTACACTTGTGGGGGACTGAAAGGTGGAGGACCTTAAGGTCCACCAGCAGTACCAGCAGTACAAGTGGGAATTGTAGCTCAAAAGAAGGCCTGGAGGGGGGGTAACTATAGGACCTTTTCACCTGTGTATATCAGTACTAGCTGTGAGATACCAGTTGAGAGTCAGAAGAATGTTTTATTGGGGGATTCACAGAAACACACAAGAAATCAAGCAGTCTCATGAACCATACAAGGCTAATGAAGGGAAAGGAGACAAAGGTTGGTTAGAGGGAGATTTTGGGTGTTTAGGGTGACATTTACTGGTCCTAGAGTGAAGAATCAAAGAGAGGTAGCTCAAACATGAGAGACTGAGGGCAGCATAGAGGAATGAGACTCTGTGGTGCAGAGTGATACCCAAAGTGCTAGCAGAATTCCATGGTCTGAGCTAGGATTTAAATACCTTTTTTCCTACCCTGAAGGGGCAAGTGTTAATTGCTTTCTGACAGAGTAAACAAAAGGGGTCTGGAACAAACATTGATGGGAATCCTGACAGTCTCTTAAATGTCTTGATCGGGTAAGGTGAATGGAGAAAGTTTCAGTAGGAAATGCAGGCAGCAGGGGTGCTTGGCTGCTACACCTGGGCAGTTTTGTTGACTTTTATATTCGGATCATTGATAGGATCACTGGAAGTCTATAAATGTTGGGCTTTCTTGCCTAACTCTTCTTGACTTTATGACCTGGCCATGCTGAGCCCATGCTGACCTAACCCAGGCTTACACCCAGTGTCCTGCTTGCCACAAATTTTCCAGTCTTAAGTGCCTAGTTTCTATATGAAAATGACATTTCATGACAATTTTTCTATCACTTGGGATGGGGTATGTAAGGGATAATAACAATCTAAGGCAATAGGGTTGTGCTCAATATTTGTTTCGGCAAACAACTCCCTTCCCAGACTCAGTGGGCAGCATTCTGCGTACCAACAATCAGAATTGGATTAGCAATTTTAGACTTTCCAGTTGGAAACTGATGCTCTGTGTGCTATTTCTGCTGAGGGAAAATCCTTTGAAGCGCTCCTCCTTGATAGAAATGATGTGTGTGGCATTGGTTTTCACTAGGGAATCCAGAATTGACAGTCCTAGACCCAACCCTCAGGAGGAAAGCAGACTCTTCAGAGAATACTTTCTGCTGTCCTTCCATACCATACCAAGGGATATCAAAACTTGATTCACTGACTTTCTGTTGCCTAGAATTCCATAGGCATTTTTATCTTGCCTCAATTAGGTATCATTTGCTAGAGTTTTCCCTACTTTCCTATACAAAAACATGTGTATAGTTGCTCCATCCTTTCTCTAATGTACACACTTTTATGTATCCTCCCCCATAACTAATGTGCATTTGGACATAGTTTTCAAATGGACTACTTTTTTAGTGGGGCATCTTTTTTGAAATGTGTGTATTTTTCTTCATTAAAACATACCACAAGTACAGGGACTTTATGGATTTCTCTGGAAAGATGTACCTCAAGTCTCTGCCCATGTCACAAAATGCAAAACTGACAGTTTCAAAGGAATATTTTTACAGGAAAATTTCTTTTCCATCCCTTTGCTGTTATTTGCCAGCAAGCTGACTTTGAGTTATGATGACCATAGATGATTTACATAACCTTAAAGAAGAAGATGAAGATATTGAAATAGTTCAATTGGAATGGAGACTGCAGTCAAGGAATCAGAAGAAGGCTAGGACTTGGAAGGGCAGCTATGAAAGAACTAGACAAGATCCTCAAGTATAAAGATATTGATCGTGGAATCAGTAGACAACAAGCTGGATACGAGTCAGCAATGTAATGCAGCAGCTAAAAAGGCCAATGTGATTGTGGTAATAATGGTAATAATACCATTCTGTTCTGCTTTGGTCAGATCCCATCTGGAATCCAGTGTCCAGTTCTGAGCATCAAGTTTCAGAAGGATATTGATAAGCTGGAACACATCCAGAGGAGGGCAACCAAAATGGTAGAAGGCCTGCAAACCATGCCCTATAAAGAGCAGCTTAGGGAGCTGAATATGTTTAGCCTGGAGAAGAGAAGGTTAAGAGGTGAATGGTAGCCATTTCTGTATATTTGAAGGGATGTCAAATCTGCTGCTCCAGAGACCAGGGCGTGGAGCAATGGCTTCAAACTTGAGGAAAAGAGATTCTACCTAAACATTAGGAAAGACTTCCTGATGGTAAGATCAGTTTTCCAGTGGAATGTACAGTGTGGTGGAGTCTCCTTGTTTGGAGGCTTTTAAACAGAAGCTGGATGGCCATCTGTTGGGAGTGCTTTGATAGAGTACTCCTCTGTTACCCTGACCTTTGGGGGTTCCTGGGGGACACCTGGATTTGCTTCAAAAATACAGAGGTTGGGGAAATTAGCAGCGCACTGCTTAGCGAAGCAAAGGGCAGGGCAACACAGTGAGATCTTTTATCCTATGTCTATGGGGTCAGACTGTACAAGAGAAAGACAAAGCAAGTGTCCAATTAAAAGTATTTTATTTAGTGAACTTAGCATAATTTCCTCACATTCATATGGAGCCGTCACTCACACAAGCACACAAGGACTACTGAATTTGAAAGTCCTGCGAGCAGGAAGAGTTAAGGGAAAGAAAGCAATTATACTACACCTGATCTAGAAGACTGCAGTTCAGGAAGAAGCGAAGATAGATCAGCAGACAAAGAAAACGAGCGACTAAGTGAGAAAAAAAGCCCAAGGGTCCCCAAAAGAGGATCCAGTTACAGTGCAAAGCATGCCTGGTGGGGAGGGGGGGCAGACACTTTCCCTGGGAAAAAACAGAAACTCAGTTATGGAGATGGACCTTAGCTTTGTAGTTCCCGTGATTGTGATTGCTAACTGCATCTGGGAGACACTTAGTCTCTCAAGGTGTCAAATTTGCTAGCCAGTCCATTTGATATGTATATGTGCCTTTCTGAGGTTTTCCTGAGATACGTGACTGGGGGTTATTTGGTCAGACCTAAGCCAAGGGAGTATCAGCGTTTCCATCTGGTGAACCTCTGGCTCAATAAATATAAGTAATTCTCTTCCCTGAGAGAGAGTCTGTCAACAGGTAATAAATATCTCACTCCTTCTGTCAAAAAGTAGTCAATATTTCAGCATGGGTTACACCTACATGGGAGGAGACTGGACTCAATGGGCCTTGTGGTCTCTTCCAGCTTTATGATTCCATGATTCTACAATCATTGAATACCAAAGTTAAGATTATCCATGCATCATATTTCAAGTTAGTTTGTATGGTTGTGAAAGCTGAAGGTGAAGAAAGCTGATAGGAAGAAAATCAACTCCTTTGAAATGTGGTGCTGGAGAAGACTTCTACAGATACCCTGGACTGCTACAAAGACAAATGAATCAGTCCTAGAGCAAATCAAGCCTGAACATTCCCTGGAAACCAAGATGGCTAAACTCAGGCTGTTGTATTTTAGCCACATCATGAGAAGATATGACTCACTAGAAAAGACAATAAGGTAGCAGGAAAAGAGAAAGATTGCATTACAGATGGGGAAACTCAATCAAGGAAGACACATCCCTGAATCTGAAAGACCTGAGCAGGGCAGTTGATGACAGAGTGAATTGAAGATCTCTCATCCAGAAGGTCAACATAAGTCAAAGTAGGCTTGATGACAGTTAACAACAACAACAATCTCTATGAATGAGACACCTTCAATAGTTCCAGTCATCAGCTGTCCTGCCTGGGCCTTGTAGATTCAGGGCTGTGGCTTTCTTGATTGAATCAATCTACTTGCGGTGCACTACTCTTTTTTCATCACTACCTTCTACTTTACCAAACATTATAGTCTTTTCAGGCACATCCTCTCATGATATGTCCCAAGTATGACAGCCCCAGTTTAGTCATTGTGGCTTCAAGTGACAGTTTCAGCCTGATTTGCTCTAAGAACCATTTTTAGCAGTTCATGGTATCTGTAGACTTCTTCTCCAGCAGCACATTTTGAGTTGATTTTGTCCTTGTCAGCTTTCCTTACTGTCCTGCTTCACAACCCTACAAAGAAGACAGAAGTCAATACTATGGCTTGGATGATTCTGACTTTGATACCTAATGATATATCTTTAGACTTGAAGATCTTATCTGGCACCTTCATGGCTCCATTTTTAAATCTTAGGCCATTTCCATACTACACTGTTACAGTGCTATTATTCCACTTCCAATATCCTCTGGAATCCTGGAGTTTGCAGCTGAGGGAGGGGGCCTTTAGAATTCTCAGCCAGAGAGCTCTTTGGCCTCAGTAAACTACAAACCCCAGAATTCCACTGGATGTTGAAAGTGGAATAATAGCACTATAACAGTGTAGGGCAGTGGTTCTCAACCTGTGGGTCCCCAGATGTTCGTGGACTTCAGCTCCCAGAAGCCCTGAGCATTGACAATAGTGGCTGGGGACCCACAGGTTGAGAACCACTGGTGTAGGGTGAAAATGGCCCTTGTATTCTGATTTCTTGACTGCACTGTCCTTTTTGATTCACAACTGAGCCAAAATATAGGAACTCTTTAACTTTTTTTTTCCTTCCCTAATCCTATCCTAAATTTTCTGGGTGTCAGGGAAAGGGACAAGCAGTGTATGTGGTGGCAGTGGTGGTGATGCTTTGTGAGCATCCCCAAGCTTTTTGCAGGTGTTTGATTGTAATATCTACAAGGGCTTGATCTGTAAGGCAATGAGCAATCAGATGTTTCTGTATCTATAATTAGTACCATCTAACAGCAAGAGTTCCCCAGGTTGAGCCGAAAGCTCTTAAACAGATTGGAAAGCTCCTTTAAAGAACCCAGTCAGTTATAGTCATATTTGTTTATTCCTAGAAAAAGTTATATGCCTATATCCAGAGATCTCAAGACAAAATACATTTAAAGAGTTTAGAACATTTTAAAACAGTAAAAAAAAAAATGAACAAGTGCAAAGTATGTTAAACAATTTGACAAGTTTAAAACAAAAATAAATAAATAAACCATTTAAACAGTTTCAGATAAGTTAAGATTGTACATATTTGGATGAAATTGAATGGATTTTCAGTTATAATTCCAGGCCTCTCAAATGTAGTGTCATATGCTGGCTAAGGCCATTTCTGCCCTACACTATTATAGTGCTATTATTCCACTTTGAACATCCTGTGGAGTTCTGGGATTTGTAGTTTACTGCAGCCAAAGAGCTCTCTGGCTGAGAATTCTAAATGTCTTTCCCTAAATTGCAAACCCCAGGATTCCATAGGATGCTGAAAGTGGAATAATAGCACTGTAACAGTGTAGTGCGGAAATGGCCTAACTTGTAGTCCACAGCTTCAATCAGAGTTAAACAGCAGTGCTTGTTTGTAGCAAATTAAGCAACATAGCACACTTTGTATGAAGTTGCTGAGACTGAGACATTCATGTTTGTTACATGTTTATATACCTGATCAAGCATATTTAGGCACACAAAACTATGATTGGAGAAGATCATAAATTTGACTGCCCCTGTCCCTTTAGACATCTCCCAGGCTTGCAGTTGCTTATCTTTCTTTCATCCTTGAGGCTGGAACATCTTTTCTGTTCTTATCTGTGACTGTTCTCAGTTCTCACAACACCTTCTGGTGCTTTTGTTTTCCCCTGCTCTGATCTTTTTCTCTCTCCACCAGATACATTGGAGCAGTAGGCAATAAAATAATTAGCCATTTGATACATTGGAATACACAAATGAGCTTAAAACAGGTACCATGTTGCAATCAATAACTGGTGTTAGATACTTTGTAGTGATCTACCTTCTCTAGCAATGCCTAAGATGGCTACACGAGCTATTCTAATACGCGTCCAACACAAACCTCAAGACAGGAGCCACACATCCTGACATGTAATTGATCAGTGGTTACCCTTACAGTTAAAGGAACTCTTTATTTCCCATTTCTCAGAAGCAACAAAATAGTTACAATTTACTTCCTTTTGGGGGAAAAGTATGAATACTATAAAATGCAAGCATGTAATACAAATAGATTCTCATCACATTCAACTCTTTGTTTTCTTAACACCCAAACCAGATAAAGAAGCAGTAGTGTAAGTCATAGCACAAACCAACGCATGAACCATGTAATATTTCTCCTCTTCAGTTAGTGAGGCCATGTTGTTGTTGCATGCCTTCAAGTCATTTCCAACTTACTGTGACCCTAAGGCAAACCTATCATGGGGTTTTCTGGTGCTGAGAGTATTTGATATGCTCAAGGTCACCCAGTGGATTTCCATGGCTGAGCAGGGAATTGAACTCCAAGGATATAGTCCAATGCTTAAAGCACTACATCATGTTGGCTCTCAGTAAGGCCATTGCCTCCCCACTATTAAAGTAATGTTAAAAGTTACAGTTATACCACAAATGATTTGAAGTAAATCCTTTCTAAATAACATTAAAAGCCTAACTTTGCTATGGCCAAGTTACTGAAAGAAAGAAGTAGCAAGTTATTTGCAAGTGCTTCATTCCAGCATTGTGTTACATGCACATTCGTAAAATTGCTCAATACATACATGTTCCATGCAGAATGCAAAAGAAAAATGTAACATTAAGGGCATGTGACAAATGGATGGCAGTAGAAAATATTTTCTTCCTTCTTCTATCTGAAACAGTGGTTTCTGCACTGAACCTTTAAATTTGGGAAAGCAACCAGGACAAGATAAAGTTCTCACAGAGGAGGGATAAAGTCTGGCGGCTGCCTGTTGTCCTACAATAAATATGGATAAAATGAAATGCACATTTCCAAGCTACACTTCAAGTCAGTTAATCTAATTAGTTTTAAAAATAACATGCAGATAACCCTTTTCATCTTCCCTGCATTTTTCTGGTATTAAAATGCATCCTTCTCACAGATGTTTTTCAAAGTCATAGCTGACACCCTGTTAGTGAGCTATGGCATTATAAGTTAGATTTACGACATCACCACCATTTTGTATTCTCAACTGTGATCATGATGTTATTGCCATGACCACGAATGACTCTGAAACACACTGTAAAAGTTAGTCAGCTATTTGGAGCAACGGAGGTCTGTGCTACTGCTAAGTGGGTCACTGCAGGATGATGGAACCAGACCTTGTTACCATGTGGTATACCGCCAATCAGCGATATGGCATAAATATTATTTAATTGGCATGGAAAATATAAATCACTTATATCTATGGCTGGCAAGAGGACTGGCTGTACACATGCAGAACTAGGTCAGAGGTGATGTCAGGCATGGTCAGGTCTGTCAAGTATTCTGCTTGAGCTTGATTGTTAGTGTGGAATGACTAGGAATGTTTTTCTTGTAGGAGAGAAGTAGTAGTCAAATCTGCCCTCGGTAAAACCAGGTGCAAGGATGTTATGGCTTTCTATCTGCTGTATTTTCCCGGTCCTGTGGGAGAGCTCTAAAATATGGGAAACATGTCACATGGTGAGGATCTGAGTGTGGCTAACACAGGATGAAAAGACTTACATCATGTGAATGCTCTCTATCATTGCTCTCTCTTTGCTTTGCTGTTTTTTCTCACATTACTGGCTTTTTATGCTTCATGGCAAACATTGTCTGAAGCAGCATGTATCCTGTAATGCTTCAAATAAACTTTAGATTAACCTAGACGCACTTTGTGTGGCTGTGTTTTCAGTCTGGGGCATCTGGCAATGATCCAACACAGTTTTTTGCTTTTGCACTCTGCACATGCTCTAGTGCCAGAACCTAGGTGACCTGACAAGTTCATAAATTCACAGAGATTAGCCAGGAAACTCCTGACATAATGGATTCAGGCTAATTCCCTCAACTGTCCAAACAATAAGCAATGCAACAGCATAATCATCATCCTGTTACCTCCTCTCACCAAAATTCCCCTTTGTTTCCTCACCTGTCCAGTTGTTAAGGGGCTATCATGACCTCCATTCATGCTTTGTCACCATTAGTCTACTCTGGACTCCTTTGTTCACTTAGCTGGAGAGCCATTAATACTCTCTTCCTCGGGGTGGAAAACTTTTTATTTATTTCCAGAACAGCTCCAGAACAGACAATTTGTCAATGTCTTTGACACAGGTTGACTTTAGGCTGTGTAAGAACCCTCAGATTCCTGTTCATTGTACTACCTCTAGACCTCCAATCTGAGCCACATCGCCTTTAATTTCTTTACTTTACTTTCTGCTCTTTGAGATAGGTACCTATTGCCCATCTCATCTCAAAGGCACTGACATTGTGGGTAGACCCCTGAGTCACCCACCATTTGGGTAACACCCTCCTGCCAGTGAGTGACTCTTCATTGCAACATTGCTGGATTGTGGGAATGGGCTAGTTACATTATCCTGGAATGCCCCACTCTTCAGTAGCACTGACCTCCATTCTTTTAGATGGCTGACCAGCTTTTAAGGTGGGTTTCAGGGGTCAAATGGGGAGTCAAAGCATAGTTACAACATCATAGATACAAGTTAGATACAGGTTCTTGGCCCACATTTTTTCATCTTAAGAGATATCCTATTTTTTAAACAAAAAAACATACAAACATGCACAGTGATTGCTCTTTCCTTCTGTACAAGTGCCTGAAAGCAGAAAGGGCATATGTTCATTAGCAGTGCTGGGTGCCACAGTGACATATGTCAAGAATCAGAGTTGATATGATATGTAGAAGCTGCTTGTTCTTCTCCTGTTATGTATTACATTTTCCTTCCAAGTCAGATCATCCTGTCAGTCACTAGTGAAACTTTCAGATCCCAGGAGAAAATTTCAGAGATGACTTTACTAGAAATTATTTCTGCATCAGTCTTCATTCCTGGACCAAACCTTCTGGAGCAATGTCTGTGATTTGTGTATTTGGAAACTGGGAGAGACAGTCAACCATGTTAAAAGCAAAGCAAATTGTACTATTAGTTAAGTGGGTGCAGTTGGGAAGATTTCTGAAATTTTGAAACTACCAGCGATGCAATAGTTTGCCTGAGGTTTGGGTTTTTTTCAGGAGGGGGGGGGCGCAGCTGATACTGTGTTCAAAAACCATCCCTGATTTCAGCATGATTTTTCTGTCAGGACCCTGGAATTCCAGGACACAAGCTCTGAGTCTGAGCCAGAGTCCCTGGAGCCTGCTGCTCCAGCACAGCCCACTCCCGAGGCTGCCCCAGGCACAGAGCCCTTGGCCCCAGTAGTCCCAGCAGCAGAGCCAGGGGCTGCCCCAGACCCAGCCAAGCCAGAAGATTCAGATAGTGAGATTCAAGAGCAGGTGCCTACTTACCAGCAGCATCGGGAGCAAAAGAATGCTCTCAGTAGGTCAGAACGTTTAAATAGAAAATGCCAGGTAATCAGGGTCCAGCTGCAATAACACCTGGAGGAGTGATCTACCTATAAAAGCAATCACTCAGCCTTGGGTCTTTTGTCGGCTCACAACCGTCCATTCTGGGGGGAGTGCTTGTTGTGGATCCCAGCTTGGCCTCCTGAAATGCTGCCCAACCTGCTGGAACGTTGCCACCTCTTGATCTCGAACCGGCTCTGGTAACTTTTCCGTTCGAACAGACTTTGACTGTGTGCTCACTTGGCTGTGACGTAACAGCCAGGGAGTCTCCCTGCTGCCGGTATTTACTGCTATTTTTCCTGTTCTGTTCTGCTGAAGTAAAGCCCTTTAATTTATTCCCTGCCTTATCTGCAAGAGACCTGTAGCCGGCTCCCTTGGCTGCTCGCCAGGCCTTGGCGTTGACATTTTCATATGTGTTTGTGCAAAATGCTGGGGGTGAGTTTTTTGCACAAAACAAAGGATGCATCTCCACCATACAATTATAGTGCTTTTCTACCACTTGAACTATCGTGGTTGCATCCTGCGCAATTCTGGGATTTGTGGTTTACTGATGTACTGAGGTGCCATTACATTTCTGTGATATGTATCTATCTGTATCTGTATCTCTATCTCTCAGAAATGTGATGGCATCTAAGTACACCACCACACACACACACACACACACACACACACACACAGAGTCCTCCCTCTGCATTTGCAGGTTTGACCTTTGCAAATTTGATTATTCGCAAGGTACATGTTGCCTCCCACCCCAACATTTTCCTCCTCCCATTCTCTTGTGTTCCTCATCCCAGGCTTGCCAGGCTTGTGTTTAAAATGGATTTTTTTTTCTTTTTGGGTGAGCAAAGTCCCCCTCTCACTTACGGAGGCATGTCCTCTCTCCTATGTGGCTGCACTTTCTGCTGTGTAATGGCTGCTGATTGGTCAGGTCTTTGCTCTTCCACTCCCTTTTCAAGACAGCCACCAGAAGTAACTAGAAGGGAGAAGATGGTGACGAGGCAACAGCTGCTGTAAAGAGCTCCTCTGAAAGTTTATCCCTTTGTTGTGTTTTTGTTGCCTTTTTGCATAGTTCATTGTTTTGGATGGGACAAAGAGAGTAGACACAGGCAAGCAAACCAGTCTGTTGATGAGCCACAAAACACAACTGACTGAACCTATTTGGAGAACCTCACTCCCCCGGCTGGAGCAGAGCTGGTGTTGTATGGTTTTATTATCTCAGCCACACTTCAAGGACTTTGTAATTGACTACAAACATAAACAACTAGACCTACTTGACTGAAGAAACACCAGGCAGATTTTGCAGCCCCATTTGCTCTATAGAAAGAAGCAGGGAGTGGCTCTGAGTTGCTTGGAAGAATTAGGTGTTTGAACTGAATAGCTAGAGTCTTTCCGTTTGAGTACAGAGTAGAAGTTTGAACTGATAATCCAATGGAAAATAAACACCAGAGATCTCGCCCATGTCAATCTTTGGCTAAAGCAGTGAAGCAGTTGAAGATTGATGAACTTCTAACAGCTAACTGTCCTGTGAGTAATTTGCCTATTTTATCTACCATTAGTCTAAATAACAGATTTGCTGCATTGAGTTATGAAAGCCCTGAGTTAACTCAGGAGAACTGTGATTCCTCAGTCATTCTTACACCCCTTATCTCAGAAGACAATTTGAATTCCCCAAAAGAACTCCAACCCTAATTATTTAGCTGAACAATGTCTGTTAACTGCTCATATGGTGACAGCAATATTTGAAAGTTTGCAAAGGGTTTGTAGTAAAATGAATGCTGTGGAATGTGCACTAGAGGTACTTACAAGGACTCTCTCTCTCAACTCAAGAGTATTTCCCAGGTAGGGAGTAATATGGGAGAGAAGGCTAGTAAATTCAAGGGTGATACTGAATTGCAGAACATCTTGCAACTACAATTAGTTTTTCAATTGAAGGAAAAACTTTGCAGCTCAAGGATCTTCCAGGCCACACAGGTTATTCTACAAATTGCTTCAATTAATATTAACAGAGCGAGATGAGAGTAGTAAAGACCTCTTTAAGACAATTGTTAAATATAGAACCTCAGAAGCTAGACTTGAAGGAAATCCACTGGTTGCCAGATGTAAGTGGTCAAAAAAGAGTACATCTCACTTTTGAACATGCTGTGATCCCACTTATATTATTTAAAATGAAAGCTTTCCTGGCTAATTTCCAGATTTCTCCTATAAGAGTCTTCTTAGAAACAACTCTTCAACCCTTGTTTCATAGAAGGATAGTATCACAGGCCCCTGAAAACACTTCTCAGAAAGTCAACAAGATAGATCTAAAAGCAAAGTATGGAAGAAATGGCAATGTGACAGTAGATACACAAACAAATAAAACACCAATGCTTCAACATGCATCAGAATATAGAGATAACCATTCTAACAGCAGTGGTACTTTAACTCCTCTGGTTGAATTTAATACCCAATGGGAGGAGATTAGAACAAACTTGACTCCCCTACATGACCAAATGGAACCACTGAGAGACTATCTTAGGAAGGGTAACATCATTACTCAGGATAAAGGAGACTCTCTCACTCCAGACTCAACAGTAAGCAAAAAGGCTCGGTTAGTAGAAAATCGAAATCAGGCAATGGAATGTCAACAAGGAAATTTAATCTGTTTGGATCCAGAAAATACAGACGATACTGAAGGCTGTCTTAAACAAGATCTACTAATTGCAGAAGCACAAACTGTATTCACACCTCTGACAACAATGGGTCTTGAGCAGGACTTGGCATGTCATTCTTTACCTCCAAGTATTACTTCTCAATCTGTCTTATTTCAACAGAATGCAACACACTCTGCTTCTACTCTACAGCTTTTTACTACTCCCAATGGCATATCTACTAAAATGGACAGGGTGGAGGATACTCAGGTACCTATATCACCTTTGGTGCTAACGGATTGACTCACAGATTCTCAGGAATATATTTCTGTACTGTCATGGAATATTGCGGGATGGAATGCCAAATACAGAGATCCCTGTTTTGTGGAGTATCTCTCAAAGTTTGATGTCTTAATGCTGCAAGAAACTTGGGCTTCAGAGGTAATAGAAGTAAATGGTTTTATTGCATATCAGCTATTTGCCATGCTTAGTAAAAATAAGGGTAGATCAAAGGGTGGCTTACTTACACTTATCTCAACTAAACTT
Source organism: Iguana delicatissima (assembly GCA_948472985.1). NCBI lineage: Eukaryota > Metazoa > Chordata > Lepidosauria > Squamata > Iguanidae > Iguana > Iguana delicatissima. Next base: position 119,042 of record CAOKZL010001499.1, on the reverse strand, counting down.
TGTATGACATCGTGCAAGCTTTCTACTTATGATCAATATGCAATAGCAGTGATGGTGAAATTCAACAAATGTTTAATAGTGTTTATAAATGTATATTCCCCCCTCAGCAATTGCATGCTCAGATTGATTTAATCTGGCAAGGTTTTGAAAATTATATTGAAGAGTCCCAATCTAGCTCTCCCTTTGTCTCAGATAGTTATTGGGGGTGATTTTAATGCTAGACTGGAGGTAATGATACTGCTCTTTATGCTGCCCATCATATCTGTTCTCTGGAAAAAAACACCTTTTATTTCAGGAAATATGCGCTGCTCAAAAGACACTGTTAGCAACTATGCAGGTCTTAATTTGGCAAAGATGGCACACAGGTTAGAACTATGTATCTTGAATGGGAACGTTACTGGAGACATACCAGGGGAATTTACATTCTGGTCAGGAACTAGGATGAGCACCATTGATTATATGATTGTTAGCCAGGGACTACTGAATCCCTCTATAAAAATGGTAATAGATAATAGGTTGGAAAGTGATCATCTGCCCTTAAACTTGTATTTGAAGATATCTGATAATCATATCCATATCGTAAATATCTTAAAACCAAACTCAGAGGTGATAGTTACTAGTAATAGGATTAAGTGGTCACAAAAGACTGCAGGGTTCTTTTTGGAGCTGTTTAACACCAATCAATTCTCTAATATCCATTCCACCTGCCTGGCAATAGGTTCAAATAATGGGATTATTGAGCAATATGAAATACTGATCAAAAAATTAGTTGACTTATTCTTAGCTTCCAATTCTAAAAGAGTTTATACTAGAAAGTTTAGTTTAAAGGATTGGTTTGATTGTGAGTGTAGGGATGCTAAGAAATTGCTTATTTTTAAATTTAAACTTCACAAGGAAAACTCAGAAGATGTGAGTGTAGAGGAGCTGTTGCAATTAAAAAAAGAATATAAGAAATTGATTAAGGTTAAAAAGAGTTGTGCACAACAAGCATTATGGGAACAACTTATTAATGCAGTAAGGATGAAAGATATGAAAACCTTTTGGTAGCTCACATCAACAGCAACCAAAAGTTACACCACATGGGCAGATTGTCATATCCCCTCTGGAGTTTGGGAAGCTTATTTTTATGAGTTATATGCCATTAAAGAATCGCCTACTTTTCAACTGAATCGTATTACCAGGAATTTACCAGAATGGCAACCAGTATCAATTGCTGAAGTGACAGAGCTTGTAAACCAACTTAAACCAGGCAAGGCCCCAGGGGATGATGGTATTCCTCTTGAGCTAATCAAATGCAACATAGATTGGTGGGCCCCAATTTTGGCAAATCTTTTTACGTATATTGATAAGAATGCCCACATGCCATCTGATTGGAATATGGCTAATATTATTCCAATCTTTAAGAAAGGTAAGAAGGATAATCCAGCAAATTATCGCCCAGTTAGTTTGTTATCTATAATTAGTAAAATCTATGCTAGACACTTATATTGGAAATTGCAATATTGGATGGACACAAAAAATGTTCTGGCTAATAAGCAAGCAGGTTTTAGATCAGGAAGATCTACTTTGGACCAGGCCCTAATCCTACAACATCTGATGGAAAAATACTCTAGTAAAGCTAAAGAGTCCTTGTTTGCAGCTTTTATTGACCTTAAATCTGCCTTTGATTCTATCTCTAGATATAGATTGTGGCACAAGCTAGAAGCCTCTTCAGTAGATCGTTGCTTATTATTGCTTATTTACAAACTATATGAAAATACAGCCTTGAAAATAAGGTGTAATTTGGAAGGTCAGCTGTCCAATAAAGTCTTTACACATAATGGGGTTAAGCAAGGATGTATACTAGCCCCATTGTTATTTAATTTTTATATTAACTCAATGGTTGCTACTCTTAGTCAGTTAGATTTTCACCCTCTCAAGTTAGCAAGTAGGCATCTTTCAGTGTTGCTATATGCAGATGATGCAGTAATACTGTCGCAAACACCCATTGGCTTACAGAGAGCATTGCGTGCTCTAACACAGTATAGCCAAGTGGAAGGACTCCAAATAAATTATGAGAAAACTAAAATTATGGTGTTTGCAAAAAGACCAAAGCTGTATAAATGGACGATAAACGAACATCGGATTGAACAAATAAGGACCTTTAAGTATCTTGGTGTTGTATTCCAGTCAAATGGAAATCGTAAGGCACATGCAGAATATGTTGCACAAGTAGCACAGAGATCTACATCCATAATTCAAAATTTTTTTTTTTTTACTAAAGGAGGGCAATATGTTCCAGCTGCCCTAAGGTTGTTTCAGGCCAAATTATTAGTCAACTACTTTATGGTGCTCAACTAGGTCCTTATTCTTCTTTCACTACCTTATAAATAGTTCAATCAAAATTTCTGAGGGCCATCTTGCAAGTACCACATTGGGTCTGCAATGCAGCTTTGCAGTTGGAGGTAGGCTTCCTGAAAGTTGAATCTAGGGCTTGGTTAGCTATTTTTAGTTTTTGGCTGAAATTAAGTTTTTGACCAAGTGGTTTAGCTTCCTTAGTATTTCAAGATAATTTCCAATCAGTATGGAAAAAAGCCATATCTGCTAAACTCAGATTTTATGGTTTTTCTGAGGAGTACTTTTTACATGTGGGATTTGATGTAGCTAGTTGAACCCTTAGACAGTGAATTATGGATATAGAGAGGCAGCACAACTTAGAGGCAACTTCAAATAATATATTAATTGACACTGCACTGACACCCTGCAAGCCAGCTAGTTATTTTTATTTACTTTTAATATCAAATCAACGTAGAGCTTTTACTCTTGCCCAATTAAATGCCTTGCCACCAGCAATACAAGAAGGGAAGTTTAAAAATATTCCATACAATCAATGTAAATTCCCCTGCAATTCTGGTGAAATTGAAACAATAACTCATGTTCTTCTGCACTGCCCTTATTATCTTGAAATCCGGGAAACACTTATTGAACCATATATAAAGGCATTCCCTGGACATTCAGGGGCCTTTTATACTCTCTTACTGATGTCATGGCAAAATACAGGAATGTTGACCAAGATAGCAAAATTTATGCCGCTGCAATTAAAATTTGTGAAAAGAAGGTTTTAGTAAATGCTTAGGTTTTTTTATAGGAATATGTACCTATATTTTATGTTTTATATCACATTTTATACGATTTATGTTTATATTTATACTTTGCTAATGTTACCAGATATACGTATGTAGATGAATTTTTGAATTTGGTCATTGACCGCAATAAAAAAATTGATTGATTGAACTAGAAGGGAAGAACTGTGCTTTTCTCCCTTTGAGGGAAAAGTATGAGGAAGCCCTTTACTGCGTCTTCTTACTCCCCTGCCCCCCCACTCTGGGACCACAGACAAAGGAATGGGGGGAGTTCTGGAAGGGAATCATGGAGGTGGGAATTATTTGTGATTTTTCCACTTTCATGAGGGTTCTGTGCCCCAGCCCTCATGAGGCTACTCTGTGTGTGTGTGCGTGCGTGTGTGGCCCTTTCCACATGAGGCGAGGGAATCGCTCCGTGCCGTTACCTACCGCTTCTTCTGGGGTCCGAAGCAACGTGGACTGTCCCTGAAGCCCTTCTGCAGGCCTCCTCCTTGGTCCTGGGCGAATCGGAGCAGTGCGAGGTCTGTAGATCCGCACTGCTCTGGCTTCCAAAATGGCGGGTTCCAGCTTCCAAAATGGTGGCTTCCAGCTTCCAAAATGGTGGCTTGGGTCCCGACCAACTGCTGAAGCTCACCACGCCTAAAGCCCACACTCCACAGATCACAGGCTCGCATTGGCGAGCCTGCAAATCTTCACAAGGGAGCAGGAATGCAATGGCGCATTCCAGGAAAATAAAGAACTGTTTTTTCCGGTCTTTCAAAAACACGCTGGAGCACCACTTTGGGTCATTTTGGAGCGGACTGAGATGTGGATCTCTGGTAAGTAGTCCGCCCCTAGCCTGCTCCAAGGTACAGACGACCTCCGTGAGAGGACGCACTGCCCTGTTCTAATTGCCTGGTGCGGAAAGGGCCTGTGTGTGTGAAAATTGGATTGTAAAAAATGCTGATAGGAAAAGAATCCTGTAAGGTGCTGGAAGAGAGTTCTGTTGAAACCATGGAATGCTAAAAAGTAAAATGAATTGCTCCTAGAGCAAATCAAGCTGAACTCTCTCCAGAAGCCAAAATGACCAAAGTGAAGCTATTGTACTTTGGTCATATCACAAAATGGCATGAGTCGTTAGAAAAAATAATATAGCTTGCCATAAAGGCAGCAGTAAAAGAGAGACCCATTACAAGTGGATAATTCAATCAAGGAAGCCATAGCACTGATCTTGCAAGACCAGAATAGGGCTGTGGATGATACGGTGTCCTGGAAGTCTCTCATTCATAGGTTGAACCTGACTTCATGGCAGTTAATCATAAAAATGAGGTACTTAGAGTTCTCTAAGGAGCCAGCATGGTTTGAACATTGGACCTCAACCCTGGAGACCAGAGTTTGATTCCTTGTTTGGCCATGGAAACCCATTGGGTGTCCTTGGGTGTCACATACAGTCTCAGCTCCAGAAAATCTTGTAATAGGTTTGCGCTAGGGTCGCCATAACTCAGAAATGACTTGAAGGCACAGAACAACAACTTAGAGTTCTCTAGTGTGGAGCATAAGAAATCTCCTGGCCATTTCCACCCTACAGTGCTATTATTCCATTTTCAACATCCTATGGAATCCTGGGGTTTGTAGTTTAGGGAGGGGCATTTAAAATTCTCAGCCAGAGAGCTCTTGGACCTTAGCAAATTACAAATACCTGAATTCCAAAGAATGTTGAAAGTGGAATAATAATAATAATAATAATAATAATAAAAATAATAATAATAATTTTTATCCACCTCTCCACAAGGCTAGAGGTGAGGTACAGCATAGATAGAACTAAAAAAAATACAAATACACTAAATACGCTAAACCAAATACACTAAAACACTTAAAATGCAAACATTTAAAATACAAACATACTGTAATTAAAATATGTCATAATTAAAAGTACAATTATAAGTACAATTAAAAATATATTGGGTAGGCCTGCCATAATAATAGCACCATAAACAGAGTAGGGCAGAAATGGCCATTGGCAGCGAATTTTAATCACCTGATGTCGCACTTTTATCCCAGGATTCCATAGGATGGAGATACCATGGAACTTAAATTGCTCTCAAAGTGCCATGATTATGGAATGTGAGTACACACAAGTTTTGTTGCACAGTTTCGTTTTGCAATAGAAAGTCCCCACATGCAAAGTAGTGTTTAAAAAGGTACAAAATCATTTGTAATCTTTCCTAGCAAGCAGAAATATTTGAACCTATTTGTTCTTGTGGGGTAGCCCTCCATATTTTAGTTATGGGATATGTAGTAGGAGTTAAATAGCAGCTTGCTTGTAACAAGGTATGAGAACCAGAGACCGTTAAATAAACAAAGCTAGGAATATGGTGATAAGCGCAGCCAGGCTACACCAGAACTTCAAGGTCTCTTGCAGGCAGGATGATGTACTCTTTGCCTTTTATGTTTTGAATCTTGCTAACTGCCTCCAGTTCACTCACTGAAGTCTTGTATGATGTATCACACTCCTAATAAATAGTGTTTATGCACTGTTATATTTCTGTGTGTGAATTCAGTTTCTGACAGTTCTTCTGTGGAAGAATGAAATAAGTGAAATTTTAGATCCTTGCCTATAGCCCTCATGATGAATGGAGAGGGTTCCTCCCACTCCAGCCCTCTGGTAATGCTACCTGTGGGGTTTCTCAATACTATCCTTGGCAGAGTTGCAAGGTCAAGTCCTTTCCAGGCCCTAAAATTATAGCACCAAACCCTGAAACCTACAGATGACCCTCTTGCACCGTTGCAGGAGATGCTTCCTTATTTATTCACTTTTTGGAATGTTATTATCCTATAACAGACCTCAGATTTTGGGCTATAGAATACGTAAGTAATAATAATGAGAAGATTCTATTTTAAAAATGAGAAGCAGAGCGGATTTTGAAATTAAAATCTTTGGTTCCTGAAGGGCTAAATGAAAAATGTGATCTCCTCCCACTTTTGTATATTCACTCAGAACTTTTTCTAGCCTAGTTACATATATGTCCCTGAAGGCTATCTCACTCCCTCTTCTCCCACCCTCTTTTTTCCTGAACATCTGTGAACACAAAAATCCTTGAGCCCGGTTCATGCGTTTCTTTTCTGTCCAGCAAATGGAATGAGATTCTTGGCTCTAGAAATTTCTGCTGTTAGAAATTTCATATCAGTATGTATAAACCTTAAGCAATAAGCAAAGGTTAGAATGATATGGATTTTGTTGTATTGTGTACTTACCAATGAATAATTGTCTGTTTCCTTTTAATTATAAGCTTGTATTTATACATGCAGTAGGCTCTCAGGCCCTCATTTTCAGGTTTCACTTTCACAGATTTGATTATTTGCGAGTTTCTCCAGCCCTTGCCCCATCCCCACCCTGAATGCCTCTTTTCTGGGGGAACCTTCCCTTTTGGTGGTTTGGATCAGGCCATGCAGCCTTTTTTACAAACCTGGCTTGGGTCTTCCTCCTCCTCCACCAGTCACAGCCTTGCCAGCTAAAGATGGGTCACAGCCTGATTTCTCAGCACCACAAACCTTCTCCCAGTGCTCCACCACACCCAAGGAAGAAGATGGGTGTGTGAGAGAGGAAGTATACAGCTGCCACACTAGCCCCACTCCCTCTCCTTTCCTTGACCTGGTTTGGACCCTCCTATGCCCATCATGCCTCATCCCCCTTCCCATAGACACAAGCACATTTTGATATTCACATTTTTCCACTTTTTTCTGGGCGCCTATGCCCCTAACCCTAGCAAATGTGGAGTGCCAACTGTATTTTTTTGTTTCTACTAGCGTATTTATTTGGTGTTGCCTTGGATTTTATTTTCTCATAGGTAACACTTGTTAGAAATACCTTAGGAATTACCTTACGTTAGGAGTTAGATGCTGTTCAAATACATAGATTTGAGATTCTGTGTCTTTAATTCTGCAAACTGTGTTGTTCCGTATCTGTAACTTTTCCCTGTATTCTTAGCAACCGGCCTATTCAGAGGTCTCTGCCTGTGAATTCTAAAGGCCCCTCCCTGAACTACCAGCCCCAGGATTCCATAGAATCTTCACAGCCAGCCAATGAAATGAGGTCTTTTCACCTCACACAACCAATCATATGAGGTCTTCACTTGCCTGATGCAAACAAACAGACAAACTCACAAACGTTGACTTTTACATAGTAGATGTAGCCCCTGAAGGAGACCATTGAAATATGCACAGGCTGAAATGAGCTGAGCTTGCTCCTGATGAAAAAAACCAGCAGTCCATTGGCACTTGGAGATGTATCTCCACTCTCTTTTGTGTGGATTTGATTGGGTGGTCTCCAGTTTTTGTCTCTTTTATGGAGAATTGTAGCTCACTTTGCAAATTCTCTTTGCATCTGGAGACCTGGAGAAGCAGAGCAGTTCACTGAGAATTCAGCTGGTACCTGTCCATGCTCCGTCTAGGCAGTCAGCCAAAGAGCAGCTGATAAGGAATAGAGGCATATGGCAAGTGGTTCTTGCAACAAAGTGATTCCTTGTTTTATTCTAGTAATGAAACAGTCGTACACAAATATGAATCAAACAACAGTCCTAGCAATATCTATAAATAAAGGCAGTCAATATAAATCCCAAGTTAGAGGCAAGGCAGAAGAAATGGGCAGAGGCACAACAGGAACAACAGGCAGAGGTACAGCAGGACAAACAGGCAGAGGCATGACAGGAGAAATGGTCAGTTAATCACTGAGAAGTTCTGGAGGGGAATGGCTCAGTTTTTATAGGTTCAGAGATCAGTGCAGCTGGTGCTTAACTGCTGCTTGATATAAATTTGCTGAGATCTGCATAGATCAGTGGTTCTCAACCTTCCTAATGCCGTGACCCTTTAATGCAGTTCCTCATGTTGTGGTGACCCCCAATCATAAAATTATTTTTGTTGCTACTTCACAACTGTAATTTTGCTACTGTTATGAATCGTAATATAAATATCTGATATTTAGTCCACCATAAATGATGTAAAGTTTGAAGATTTGGTTTCACTGCATTCAGACTGAATTAAATCCAAAAATAAACCTGGCATGGGAATAACACTGGATTTTGTAGGCTTATTCCTTACAATTGATGCAACATTCTTGTTTTTATCAATACCTGAAGTGGCACTCTCCAGACTGTCCAGTCCCAGAGTTACCAACACCTTTTTCAGCAAATTTTTAAAAGAATCTGAGGAAAATAATCCCACCTTATTATCATCTTCTGGATCCTCCTCCTCCTCGGAAATAGAACTGTCTGATTCAGAGTCCTTATCCTCACGAGTATCTGCCAAATCTCGTTCCTCATCACTTTCAGATTCAGTGTGGATTTGTTCAGAGTGTGAGGACAAAGCAGATTCCTCCACTCTGGTCACTTTGGACCTACAGGTAGACTTTTTTGGTAAACACACACCGGCATCCTTTGATTTGGCTTGAATAACTTTTGTATCATCAGAAAAATCATGTGAAAATGGAGGATTCATGGAAGTGGTTTGTTGACTGCTTAATAATGACATTACATTCAAATTCAATGAATTGTCCAACTGGCAATACATTTTTTAAACGTGTTATGTATTTTGTGAAATCATTTCACTAATACTGTTTGCCTAATCACATGCACCTCCCTTTCTCCAGTCATCCTTTGTCTCACCCCCTCCCTGCTACCCTCAGACACATTCCCCTGGGAAGACACTGAGGACGTGGGAGGTCCAAATCTTACCTCTTTACGTTCCATAGGCATTGCAGTTTGACTCCTAGTGAATAAGGACACCATACACAATGCTAAGTTGCCCTGCGCTACTGTGTTCGCTAATACAGAAGGGCCAGGAACTGCCGACTGAGAGGCTGCCATTCCTCCCAGCAGAGGCTGCTTGCAGGCTGGAGCATGATTGGCTGTGTTGCTGGTGAGCTGGGATTGGTCAGGAGCGCTCCTTCTTCTGAGGGCCCCCTCCCTCGCTTTGTGCTGCTGGTGAGCTGGGATTGGTCAGGAGAGCTCCCTCCTCTCAGGGCCCCCTCCCTCCCTTTGTGCTGCTGGCGAGCTGGGATTGGTCAGGAGAGCCCCCTCCTCTCATAGCCCCTCCCTCGCTTTCTGAACAACCGCTTTCCAACATGGCCGCTGGAGGTTGGAGGAGCGGGTGGGAGCCCTTCCCCGCCCTTCACAGACTTCGCTGCATTCCCAGGTAATTTTCCTTTCACCTTTTTATTTTATAATATTATTTTATAATACCTATTTTCCGATGGTCTTAGGCGACCCCTGTGAAAGGGGTCGTGACCCACAGGTTGAGAACCGCTGGCATAGATGTTCCCTTTGGTGCCTACACTGGGTGAAAGTTGGTATGGGTAAGTTATCTTCCATACAGAGGGAGCAGGGCTTTCTGCTAGGGCTGGCACTGCCCCCTGTTCTGTCTCTGGGGTCGCTTCCTGTTCAGCAGGTTCTGTTATTTCAGTCTCTGAGTCAGAGTCTATGTCTAGGTTCTGGAAGCAGGGCATGGCAGTACCATGAGACCTGGCAACCACTACCCCTATGCCAGCTTGCTGTCCTCAGGCTGACCCATCCACAATATTGAATTAAGACTCCTCTGGCAGTCTAGACAAGTTAAGTAGGTGGAATGGCAGGAACATCATCTTTGGGCCATTTCATACTACACTACACTACACTACACTACACTACACTACACTACACTATGACTGCACTTAAACTGCACTGGCTGAAGCCTATGGAATCCTGGGTTTTGTAGCTTAGGAAGGCACCAGAACTCTATGAATAAGCATTCTAATAAACCCCTCCATAAAGTGTGAATCCCAAAATTCCATAAGAAGGAACCATAGTGGTTCAAGAGGAATTATGGTGCTATTTGTATAGTGTGAAAGGACCCTTTGTCTACTTCAGCAGTAAAATGCAGATCATGCAGTCCAAGGTGGTACACATTGGGGTCCAGGCATTTGTAGAATCTCTCAAAAAAAGGGAGACATGGGAGGACTTGGAACTGCTGACACACTCCTTACAAAAATCCCTTAAGTAGGCTTCTCATGTCTAAATGATTTAATGAAAAGATACCATGGGAGTAACACAAGAGAGTATTTTTTTTAATCCTCCCATCTGAAAACACACACAGGTTAGTACAGGCAACTTCTATTTGCCAAGCAATATATTCAGCCCATATTCTTTCCTGATCTTTCCTTGCCACCTACTAAGGTGCTGTGGAATTTTATTTCCAATTGATGCTCATTAAAAATTGAATTTAGAATAAAACCTGAATAAATAGCTGTTTTAACCCTAAATTAAGTCAGTGTCTGTCCTCGTGCCCATACTCCCTGCGGGTTTTCCCCCCTTCTTTTCACTTATCCCAATTTTAAAGACCTCATTTAACAAAAAAAACCATGCTTAAATAAATGTTCTTGTGGCCTTTGTCTTCATTACTGTTATCTCACAAATCCAATCATTTCCAGCATTCGTTTCAAATACATCACAGAAATAAAATTACCATAAGCTTTCTGATGCCATAAACCCCTACTGGCAGTAAAATACAGGCACTGATTACCATCAAAGAAAAAGGAAAAAAAAAACTTAAGTCTTGCTATTGGAATATAATAAACCACAGTGTTGATTACCTTTCCCCCTCTGTTGATCGCATTTACTTTAATATAGGCCAGTCACTTTCAAGGGCAAGACCTACCTCATGGTTTTCAGCAAGATAGAAAAGCTGCTGTGGCAATTTATTATGTTTTTTTTTCCTGATCAGAACTGCCCTCAGATTTTCATTGCTGTTCTGAACATTTCCAGAAATCAATACTTATTCTTCTTTTTAACAATTCTTATGTTGTTTTTGTTGTTATTGTCTGCATCTTTGTCATTTCTGACTTATGGTGACCCTAAAGGAAACCTATCAAGGGTTTTCTGGGGGCTGAGAGTATGTGACATGCTCAAGACCACTCAGTGGGTTTCCGTAGCTGAACAGGAATTGAACTCTGGTCTCCAGGGTTGCAGTCCAGTGCTCAAATCATTACACCACACTAGCTCTATTTCTTAAATTACTTTTTATTTATTTATTTTTTAAAATAAGGAGTGAGATCCTACATTGTGCTCATGAGATGTAAGTCTATATTCATGTACTTAGACTGTCAGGATCAGACTCGTACACAGGACCAATAAACTTACATAGTAGATTTATTGAGAAGATGCAGAGCAGTGAACACAGACATCAAAAGACAGAAGTGGCAAATATTCCCAAAGTTTCTAAGGTTAAACAGTTTAGTTTCACATGAGAGATAAGCGAGTGAATATTTTCTCTACTGCAGGTCAGCGTGACCGCTAGGTCACCATAGCTACTAGCTTTCTCCTTTAATGAACGTTTTGGGAACTACTACTAAGGAATGCACACCTGCTACATCCTTACTACAAAGCCATCAGGAAAATTACTAACAGTTATGCATGTTCAATCTACACACTAAACCATACTCCCCTCATATGGAGGGCAATCCTGACATAGACAGTGGTTGTGCTTCTGCTGAGTATCAATATTGCACAACCTATTGTACCTTTCCCAATGTGTAACATTGCTGAAAGGGGAATGCACAATGGCTGTTTCTGCCATCCCACTGGATAAAGTGATAAATTGATGGTGCTCATTGACAGTTATGCAACCATTAATGTACAGCTGTATGGATGGAATCTTGTTGCTTAGTCTCAACCAGAGCACATCCACTACTTCAGTTGTTGAATGGTAGGTCAACATATAGGTTAATTCTGTTGATTCAATGGCTCTACTCAAGTTGCAACTAATGATAAGATTTATGCCTATAGGAAACAGTTACACTTATGGAACTGCACTTATACAACGATGAATTGTACATGTTCATTGGTCAGCAGCCAAAAAAGTACAGCCACATTAGTAGGAGAACTTATGCATGTCTCAAATGAAACTGTCATGTCTTGTACACCAGGCAGGTTTACATTATTGGAAACAGAGAATTTGAGAAATATTTGATAAATCTATACTTCAGCCAGAATCCTATTTCTGCACCATGCTGGCATAGCTACAGCAGTGCGAATAATGGCAGGAGGGGCAAAAAACGAAATAAAACAAAACAAAAAACAGATGCAGATATGGTGGCATTGCAGAAAGCAGAACTTTGGCAAATAGGCTGGCCAGAGCAGGAAGGCTTTGTCTGTCTTCCCTCCCCACCATTGTATAGCCCTGGGGGAATAAGTATAACTGCTAGTATAATGTACCACCAAGATTCTGGCCTGCGGGTTCTCCCCCCCAAAAAAAAAAAAAAAAAAAATGAATCAAGGAGATTTAAGCACACCACCAAATGCTTAAGTCCTAAAGAATTTTAGTGAGACACATAACTGCCTCAAAGCTGCACCTGCTAGTTCTATTAATAAATCAAAACATTATCACTTAATTGGGATCTACATGAAGATCTTAAAATCTTTGCATAACATTCTTATACATTACTATAAAATATGATATTTCACTTTGGAGTTGATGGCTTTCTTGTCCAGTATCTTTTTGCATTAGGTTCCAGTTCTTTAGAGCAACAAGTCAAATTATTAGCTGGAAGAAGGAGTCACTATTACAGCTGATAGTTTGTCATGTATTTACACTGTTTTTCCATTGTTTTTCTACCCCCAAGGCCTCCCAAAGTGCCCAATGCAATATGCAAAACTATTTGAACACCAACTGAAAACAATTTTAGAACCAATTTTTTAAAATTGAGACTTAAAGTTTATAGAGTGATGTCCAGAATTCTCTGCTAAAGAGCTCTTAGTGTCTGACCAAACTACAAACCCCAAGATTCCCTAGAATGTTTTCAAGGCAGTTCCATTGAAATCAAAGCACCATGATTGTGTTTGTGAATGGGCCCACAGTTGGGGAAGAGTTATAGCTTGATAGCAGAGCACATGCTTTGCGTGCAACAGTCCCATGTTCAAGTCTTGGCATCACCAGCCAAGGTTGGAAAAGCATCCTATCTGAAAATATGTAGCTGTGTTTCCATTCAGTATAGATACTGGCAGCACTGAGCTAAATGGACCAATGTTCTGACTTCATATAAGGTACATTGTCATGATCCCAACATTTCAGCAATCTACTCAGTAACTACTGAATTTACTGTTTTCATCTGGGACCCTTTTCAATTATGTCATCTTACTATTTAATTGATACAGCAAAACTGTATTAATTCCAGAGGCGGATCTAGGGTGGGGCAACTGGTTTGTGTGGCACCAATGTAAGGATGTGCAAAAAAGAGGAACCCCCCTCTCCTGCCTGCTGCCACTTGCCTCACCCTGCCCTTGCTGCCACTCCCTTGCCTTGGGTACTGTTAAGCCTTGGTATGCCACTGATTAATTCAGACCCTGGTATCAAATGGGCCACCTGTTTATTTGAGGAAGCAAAGACCCAATGAGTTTTCTTATCCTTCCCGGAGTGAAGTTTTGCTGGGCTACCAACATAATTTCATCACACATATATTTCATTAATCATGATCCTACATTTATAAGCACACCTGTACTCGCCTTCCTGGAAGATTAAAAAAAAATCCCTGGGTGGTAGCTCTTCAATTAATCATTTCCTACAGACCTCTGCACATTAACATCTCTTATACTCTCCATCTGTAGCCACTAAATTTGGTTGCTTCCTCTCTTCTTGTTAATCCATCCAGCTTCATGAAAGATGAGTTCAGAGAAACATCACACCACCTGTCATGCACTGGAGAAGTGTGTTGCTCTCTCAAAGGGCCAGATACTCAAAAGTGGAGAGAAGGATTACTTGGATTTTCCAAGGACTGGATCCTTTCCAGACAGGTAATTTGGCCAAAATGTATGACTAAGTGTGTTCCCTACGACTAGCAAAATTGATAAGATAGATAAGCAAATGGAGGTCAAATTCAAGTTGGCAATCCTATTTAAAGACATTGGCCTGAGCCACGCTGTTAGTCCCCACTAAAGAAAAGGGGCTGAATGTATTGGATTTTACCTGGATTTTTACTCATCATTCAGCAGTTGATTCAATGGGTCTTCTCTGGTTCAGATGAACCAATAAAATTCCTGTGTAGTGAGATGGAGTGTGAACTATGTGGGGGATTTACTTTCGCATGAAATGGGAATGCCAACATGTATAAGGATTTTAAAAGGTTGTTTTTGGTTCTCTTATGGCAAAAGAAGCCAAACAGACTTGCCAAGAAAATGTTGGACCAAACCTGTAGAAAATACTTTGTGATGTGGGTGGTTAAGTGAACCGGTGAAAAGCCATGTGACTTCAGCAGAGTCATGCTGATGAGCAATCAGGGGAGAAGGTTGCATCAGGTGTTGGGAGAATGCAAAGGCTGGCAGGATTGCATCAGCTAGGGTGTGTATAAATGTAGCTGAGTGCTAGCCAACAAGTGTACATGGTGCCTGATGTGTCTGCTGGAGGGTCTGTCAGAAAGAGCAAGCAGGGGGATGCTGGAATGCCTTCTGGAGATTTTTGTAAATATGTACACATTGTAACTGAAGAATAAATTGCCTCCTTGATGGAAGAGAACAATTGGCGTGGAGAAGTTTTTATTGGCTACAGTGCATTGCTGCTAAGTTATTCTCTGCTACTGGGCACACTTCCAAAGCTGTGGGATGTTACTGCAGTTTTCTAGCCCGGACTTGTGGGATACCAGATATCATTTTGATATCAATAATTTGGCCTTTCTCACCTATTCTTTCCCACGTCCTTGTGAGGCCCCCGGACAAGCATGCAAACAGGCTTGGTTGCTAATCGTTGTAATATTCAAAACAAATACAGGCTGGCCAGAAATAGCCAGACTGCCACTTCAGGAGACCTCAAGGCAAGTACCCTATTATGTATGCACGCTATTTACAAAGAACTCCCTGCTCTGAGCAGGCAGCTTGACGAGCCGAATACTCAAGCGTCAAGCACTCTGCGTTTGCATACTGGCTACCCTATTGACAATTCGGACTTAACTCAGTCATGCTAAATTCTGAACTTTCGGAGGCTTTGTCTCCAGCCCAAAACTCATTGTTTTCCCCCAAGTACAGACTAGCCTATGGTCACATTTTCCCCGATAAAAACCCCTGACTTTGAGAGCTTCCTCGGATCGCTCTCGACTTCCATCCAGCCTTGCTGCTGCTTTGCTTGGCGAGCCTTCTCCTCAGTCCCACGTACGGAGAGCCTCCATATCCACGAACTCTATCTTCAGATTACCCGGGCTTCAGGACAGGTGCAGTATTTCCCATACCAAAAACCTCCTCTCAAAATCCCTCTATCCAACTCCAACCTTTATTTGTTTAGTTATCTGTGTGAGTGTGTTGCATACACTTGTTTGATTGTATTTTAATAAAAACAGCAATTATTATTTCACTTCTGTCTACTCCTTGACTCGGCCTGACCCCGTAGACGCTGGGTAAAAGATCTCACTCTGTTGCTCTGCCTCTCGTATTGCTAGCTTGTGCTCTTTGACTAATTTACCCCAACATGTATAATTTGGAGAGCATTTAGGTATCTCCCACGGGACCCCCAGAAATCAGGGTAACAGGGAGCAATCTTTGCTATATTTTGGGCGTGACAAGACTGATGTGAATTTTTCCCTGTTTACGAACCTTGAGTGACCAAACTGCCCAGTGACTTATAAGGAAATGCTTGCTTTTCTGTTTGCAGGAGCAGATTGATTAATTGCAAAATGTCTGAGAGGTTCTAAAGATCTCTTCATGGAAGTATGTTTCAATAATATATGGACGATTAATCAGCAGAAAAAAATGATGCGACAACTGTGCAGGAAGAGAACAACAGGAAGAAGGCACTTTTAAAAAAAGCTTTGCTTTTAGTAATTTTTTTAAAGTGGGTGAAGAAAAAAATCCTACAGAATGCATGGAGTTCTGTAAAGAAACCCTCTTATTTTCTTAATATGATATAATCTTGGTAATCACTTTCCTTGAATTTATTGTTTCGGCTTCTCATCTGATCCACTGAGTCAAGGATAGTTATGTGTTTAGATTTTTTAAAAATAAATTATTTATATAGATGAAAAAAAAATCTTTATTTTTTATTTTGTTAGACATTTTACATACGTAGAACAAACCAAAACAAACAAACCAATATATAATAAAGACAACAAATCAACCTACACATACAATTACATTAAACATACAAAAAAAAGTACTTAAACACCATACTTGAACTAAACTAATAATCAAATTATACTAAACCAAATAACAACAACATAAAAACTACATCTAGTTAAAAATGGCTTCTATCCTTGTTTCAAACAGCTCCAAGATATGACAGTGTACTTAACTTAAATTCATTACTTTCTACTGTTTTAAATTTGTTGCTCCTTTTATTTATATTCTCAAACTATTTTAATTTCTAAATTTCCTAAAATTCTTATATTCTATAAATTTCCATGTCAAAAATCAATATTATTAACGATATTAAAATACTATGATTTAATTCCACTATATTATTACTCCCTTTAATCAAATCAAATCTATTTTAAACATATTATAGGAACAACTTCTAATCATATTTAATTTTTTCTCAACATCTTTCTCAGGATAATAATATACTACAACAGCTTTTTTAAAAGACACAATATTGAGCAAGTTTAAAACCCTAAAGTCACCAAATCACCCTAATTTATCCTTAAAAAATCTATTAAACTTCTCCAATCTGAAACAAATTCTTCATCAGAAGTTCCCTACAGTTTGGCAGACAATGATCCATTTCTACAATTGACTATTGTATTAGTCTATTACTATTGTACTAGTCTATTAAACTATTTAGCCATTGATAGGATCTCAGTTTTCTTCCAATACGTTGCAAGTCTTGCAGCCAGCAGTATATATATATAAAAATCTTTAGACGCTCCCAATCCCCTCACGCATACTTCTCTTAATATTATTCAGCTGCAGTTTTTAACTGCTTCTGTACAAATTGATGACTAGGGCCATAGAAGAAATATATTTTTATACTTTTGGTAAGAATCATGCCTACTGTCATAGGTAAAAATGACTGTGAGATCCAGCGTGGTGTAATGATTTGATCATTGGACTACGACCCTGGAGACGAAGCGTTCAATTCCACTCTTAGCCATGGAAACTGGGGCCCTTTTCGCATGGCATTTTCAATGCGAAAGGGCCCCTTCAGCATCGCGCACATGTGAGGAGCGGTCCACATGATGGACTCGTATTTGCATGATGCTCTCGGGCCCAGCAGGGACTGCTCACGCATTTTTTCATTTTCGGCTTGAAGCTGAAAATGGTGCGTCCGGGGCCCCACCCACACTTACCTTGTGTGCGGAGCCTCGGAAGCTGGACCGGTCACACTTCCTGTCTCAGTGCAGCCTGGGAAGGTCCCAGGCTGCCCTGCGAAAGAAAGAGGCTGGGCTCTCATATGAGCAGGAAGCTCGTGCAGAGCTGAAGAAGCAGGGAAATAAGAGCCTCTCTCCGGAGGTTGCTTGTGCAAGCACCGCACCCCAGTGCCGAAAATAGGTGAGTTGTGGAAAGGGCCTTGGACACAGCAAAGTTAGATTATTAATGTAATTTAGAAAGGGATTACTTCAAACCAATTGTGGTATAACTGTAAGTTTTAACATTACTTTAGTAATGGGGAGTATGGCTTTACTGAGAACCGGGGGGGGGTAGTGGTTTGAGTTCAATTCCCTGCTTGCCCATGGAAACCCACTGGGTGACCTTGGGCATGTAACATACTCTCAGCCCCAGATTTGCCTTAGGGTCGACATAGGTTAGAAACAACATGAAGGCACATGACAACAACAGCAGTGATGACAATAGTATGGTTTGTGTAGATTGTTGAGTTTTGTTTGTTTATGTTTTATCTTACGTTTTCTTCTATGCTTGTATGTTTTTATTAATTAAAAATGGTAAAAAAAAAAAACAGTAGAGGAGGACACACTTAAGAAATGTGGCTACCTTGCATCCTACATAAGAAGAAACCTCCCAAATTCACTTTCAGCTCTATGATTCTATAGCACCATGTGTCAACTCACCAGGCCCATAGGCCAAATCTGGCCCACCAGGCCGTTTCATGTTGCCCTTGCACTTGTCCTGCAGCTGAGACTGGGGGGATGAAAGTGGCACAGAGAGGGTCTGGGGAGCAGAAAGTGGCATACTTTGGATATACTGACCAATTCTATGTCACTTTAGAGAGGTATAGGGACCATAAACGATGATCAAATAGCCCCAAAATATCCAAGAAAACAAAAGTTGATGCGGAGGGAAGGCAACTTAAAAACCAGTAACAATCGAATGCAGAGGCAATTATTTAATATGATAAAAGAGTAGATACAATTATATAGTCTTACAGACACAACCGTCACTTTGAGGGCAACCATGATGCTGATGCAGCCCGAGATGAAATCGAGTTTGACACTCCTGCTATAGAATTATGTTTGTTCATCACTGCCTGGTACTCATCATTAGGAATGACCCAGTTTTCTTTTTCCTTTTTTAAAATTATTTTTTATTAAAAGAATATAACAAACAAACAACAGGAATAACTGTGTAATTTTTTTTTTTTGTTATTACAGTCCACTAATATCTTCCATTAGCAATTACCCAAGAAGAAAAGACAGGAGAAAAGAGGGAGAAAAAGAAAAAAAAACAGACAAACATAACAAACCTACATACATTATATCTCATCTTCCTTTTTTAAAAAAACTTTACCTCTCCTTGAAAGAAAAAAATAACTTAGTTACCTGTAACCTAAACTTCCTTTTGATGCATAACCTTTCCCCCGCTTCTCTGTGCTAGTTATTCTTGTTCCCCCTTCTTAGCTTATCTTTTAAGTTATTTATTTGTAAATATTCACAAATCTCGTATCCATTTTGATAAGAACATTTGTACCTGTCACTAAAACAATAGGAATAACATACTGAATGCAACATAAGTTGCTACATTTCCCTTACTTTTATCTTCTCTAGGATAAACTTAAGTTCACTTATTCAATGACATGTTTCCCCATTTTTGACGGAGGAACTTCATAATTGGTTCCCATTCTTTTAATATCTTCTCAGATTTCCCTTTTATTTTATTTTATTTTCAAGAAATACACTAGGGAAGGTCAGTAAATGTTGGAATGCTACTAAAGAGGATTCAATGGTGATAAGAGAGAGCATTTCACAAAGGACTCCTTCTCACCAAGCTGACTGGCAAAATCTATCCCCTTCAGACTATTGATGAAGCTCACATGACTGATGTCCATCCCCCCCATACAAATTACTTCACACAGGAAACTAGCATGCCATAAGTGAAACACATAGAATCTAATCATAGGAAGGAAACCTGTTATCAAGTAACGTGTGTGTCTATAGGTCTGTCACAGGTTGAGTAGCATGATGGGACCTGTTGTTACTCCTGGTTTCATATTTTCCCACCACTAGAGGGTGAGAACGCAAAGCTGCTTGTAGTTGTTTAGTCTAGCTTTCTGTGAACGCTTCCCGTGTGAAACCTAAACGTATTCAAGGTCTTCTGCTGCCTGTAGCCGCAACATTGTTATGGTTAAGGGAACGCCTTGTTATTGAATATGTATACTTAAAAACACGGCTTTTGAACAGGCTGTGCCTTTTTCTTGTTTCCTTTCCTTTCTGCTCTGGACGAGGAGATGGCTCGCTGCGCTGTAACTTAATAGTCTGCTACTTGATCTATTGCCCGCAATAAAGACTGTTAGCCTGCTGCCTCGTGTTGGCTGTGATGTTTTTCCTATTGATGGTAATGCCCCTGCGGGTTTTTCAACATGGTCGCAGAGGATGGTTTTGAGAGGTGTTTTTTGAGGTGTTTTTACGATGGCTCATGTGGTGCCTGGGGGCCTGCCTCTCGTTAAGCTAAATGCAACTAATTACTTGGCATGGTCAGCTCGCATGGAAAAGTATTTGCAAGCTGAGGGGCTGTGGGGTGCTTTCACAGCTCCCCCGACTCTGCAGGGGACTGCTGCGGAGATAGCAGCGGCAACGAGGCGTGCCATGTCTGTCCTCTTTCTGGCTGTGGAGGATGACCAGCTCACACATATCAGGGATCTTGCCACCCCTCATGAGGCCTGGGCGAGGCTGCGGGAGTTGTTTTTGAGTCAATCAGCAGCCACCAAGTACGCCCTGTGCGCCCGTTTGTATGGGATGAAACTGGCCCCCGGTGTCCCGGTGAGGCAGCATTTGGCTGAGATGTTGGAGCTGTTTTCGTCACTTCGGGAGAGAGGCAAAGTGTTGCCTGAAAGTGACAAGGTATTTTGCATCTTGAATTCTCTTGATAGTTCCTGGAATCTGGTGGTGTCCTCTCTTCAATCCATGCCAGAGAGGAAGTTAACCGTTCCTTTGGTTTCTGCTCGTCTGCTGGAAGAAGAGGAAAAGCAGGCAAGGAATGCAGAGACTCCCACACAGCCGGCTCCAGCTGCAGAGGCCTGTGCTGGGAGAAAAAGTTCTCCGGCTGCTGAGGCGAGGCAGGAGGGGCTGGTGAGAGCCCACGCTGTGCGAAGGTGCTTTCGCTGTGGGTCTGCTTCTCATCTGAAGCGTGATTGCCCGCTCCTGAAGCAAGGGGAGCAAAGCTTCACAGGCGCCGGTGCCAGGGGCCGTGGCAGAGGAGGCAGAGGAGGTCGGGCCAGAGGACGGCTGAGAGTTGCTGTTGCCGTGGGAGACGCTATTTCAGACTCTGAGGAGGCAGGTGATTCCGTTTGGCTTCTAGACAGCGGCTGTTCCCAGCACCTGGTCAATTCTGAAGATTTATTTGACTGTTTGGATTCTGCCAGTGTTTCCTCTGTGACATTAGCTGATGGGACAAAGGCTAAAGTTTGTGGCGAAGGTGTAGCTTTTGTCCCTGCCCTTGACATGGGTTTGAAAAATGTTTTGTTTGTTCCCTCTCTTGATTTCTGTTTGCTTTCTGTGGGGCAACTAACAGAGTCAGGGTTCAAGGTTGAGTTCTATGGGAAGCAAGGTAAAATCCTCAAAGATGGGGTGGTATGTGCTGTGGCTACACGAGAAGGGAGGCTGTTCTTTCTTGAGCCACGACACACTGTGTGTAATGTGTATGGCAATGTCCCACAACATGATGAGTGCCTTCATCTCCTCCACCGGCGCGCAGCGCATGCAAGCTTTCCTGTGTTAAAGAGGCTTGCTGGTTGTTGTAAAGGGTGTACTTTGAAGCCTTGTAATGTCTTTCTTGACTGTGCTATTTGCAAGCAAGCTAAATCTAAACAACTCCCAGCACCGAGAGTTAGTTTTCGTGTACCAACCGCCCCATTTCAGTTGGTACACTGTGATATTGTGGGTCCTATGAGTAAACCTTCCCTAGGGGGAGCTAGATATTTCGTCATTCTAGTAGACGATTTTAGCAGGTTCATTTTCTGCTATTTGTTGAAACAAAAGTCTGATGTGTGTCAAGTTCTCAAGAACTGGTGTTCCTTGGTTGAAAGGCAATTTGGTTATTCCCTGCAAAAGCTTCAAACCGACAGAGGAATGGAATTCCTGTCGGAGAACTTGCAACAATGGATCAAAAAACAGGGTATAGTGCACAGGGCGACTGCCGGCTATTCTCCTCATCAGAATGGAGTGGCTGAGCGGAATGCAGGAGTTCTGCAGACTGGAATGCATAGTTTGCTGCTTGATGCAGATCTGCCTCTGAGTTTTTGGGGTGAGGCACTTCTGACTGCCTGTTACATACACAACAGGCTGTGGAGTTCTGTGGTTAATACTACTCCCTATGAGTGTTTGTTTGGTAAACAACCTTCCATTGCACATCTGAGAGTCTTTGGGAGTTTTGCTTGGGTGCATATCCCCAAGGGGCAAAGAAGGAAGGGGGAGCCTAAGGCCCAGCGTATGCGTTTTGTTGGCTATGAGCCCAACTGCAAGGGGTATCGTTTTTACGCTGGTGGCAATTCCTGTGTGGTGTCTAGGAATGCCTCTTTTGAGGAACACGCTAATTGGTCGCGTGTTCAGGCAGCGTCTGAAGTTTTTCTCCCTGTGGCTGGTCTGCCAGCTTCTCAGCCACTGCAGCCTTCAGTCTCTGCTCCACTCCCAGCCTCCGCTCCCAGTTCCTCAAGGATTGAAACAGAAGAGGAGAGAGGCGCGTGGAGGAGAAGAGCTGTAAGTGATGTGCGAAGGTCTTGCACAGGGGAGAGAGAACGCGAGGGCTCAGTGAAAAGGTCTCGCAGTGCTGAGGACAGGGACGAACCTTTGCAGGATCGTCCCATCCCCAGATGGTCTCAAAGAAAAACGAAAGGCATTCCACCTAAACGTTTTTCCCCTGAGTCTCTCGCAGTTCGTGTGTGTGCTGTAAACTGTGAGCCTCAGTGCTTTGCTGATGTTGTGAAAATGCCTGAGCAACAGGCAGAACCCTGGTGGGATGCAATGCAGAGTGAAATGGATTCCATTATTCAGCATGATGTGTATTCTCTTTGTAATTTGCCCAAGGGTGTGAAGCCAATTGACAGCAAATGGGTCTACAAGTTGAAACCCACTGCTGATGGGCATGTGAAATATAAAGCGCGCCTAGTGGCACGCGGGTTCTTGCAAGACACCAGTGATCTGGATCAGATTTACTCCCCGACTGTGAAAGCCCAGTCCATCAGATTGGTGTTTGCCATAGCAGCTCAGAGAAAAGCTGTTATTACTCACTTTGACATCTCTACTGCTTATCTTAATGCTGATTTAGAGGAAAAAGTGTACATGCTTCAGCCTGATGGGTTTGTAGTAGAGGGGAGAGAAAACCAAGTTTGGTTTTTGAGGAAAGCGCTTTACGGATTACGACAATCTGCCAGGTGTTGGAATATTTGTTTACACAATGCCCTGCAAGGGTGTGGGTTCATACAAAGCCTTGCTGATCCCTGTGTATATGTTCAAGGGAAAGGGGAGAGTTTGGAAATTCTCCTTGCATATGTGGATGATCTGTGCTTGGTCAGTGCTACACAAAAACAAGTGCAAGTGTTTGAGAAAGAGCTGGGGAAAAGGTTTCAGGTGAAAAACCTAGGCCCAGTACAGAGCTTTCTTGGAATTGAAGTACAGAGAACTGAAAAAGGTATTCTGCTGTGTCAGAAACAAAAGATTGTATTTCCTGATATACACCTATATCAGTCTGTCATTGGGAGCCTTTTGTACTTAGCTGGTACTAGCCGGCCTGATATTGCTTTAAGTGTCAACATTCTGGGCAGAGCATGTGCTAAGCCAACCCAGTATCATTGGCAGGGTGTGAAAAGGGTACTCAGGTACCTAAAAGGTTCCCCTGATTATTGCCTAAGCATTTGTCCTGATCAGATGCCAAACCTTGTCTGTTCATCAGACAGTGATTTCGCTGAGGATACTGTGGACCGCAAAAGCACAACTGGTTTTCTTGTCAAATACAGTGGTGTAGCAATCGACTGGAAGGCTAAAAAACAGTCTTGTCTTGCTTTATCAACTGCAGAGGCAGAGTTTGTGAGCCTATCTGCGCTCTGTACTGAGTTGGTTTGGTTTTTGCAGTTGCTACAAGACCTGCATGTGTCTGTGCCATTACCAATACAGATATGTTGTGATTCACAAGCCTGCATTCAAATGGCAGTGTCTGACCGGGTGTCTTCTCGATCAAAACACATTGACATCAAATTTCACAATGTGAAACAATATGTACAAGAAGGAAAAGTGTCCCTTACCTTTGTGTCTTCAGAAGAAAACGTGGCTGATGTGTTTACCAAGCCACTTCCTGCTAATGCATTTGGTCAGCACGTTAGCAAACTGGGGTTGATGGAGTCTCCAAAGCAAGGTAGCTGAAAATATTTCGCAAGGAGTAGGGGAGTGTCACAGGTTGAGTAGCATGATGGGACCTGTTGTTACTCCTGGCTTCATATTTTCCCACCACTAGAGGGTGAGAACGCAAAGCTGCTTGTAGTTGTTTAGTCTAGCTTTCTGTGAACGCTTCCCATGTGAAACCTAAACGTATTCAAGGTCTTCTGCTGCCTGTAGCCGCAACATTGTTATGGTTAAGGGAACGCCTTGTTATTGAATATGTATACTTAAAAACACGGCTTTTGAACAGGCTGTGCCTTTTTCTTGTTTCCTTTCCTTTCTGCTCTGGACGAGGAGATGGCTCGCTGCACTGTAACTTAATAGTCTGCTACTTGATCTATTGCCCGCAATAAAGACTGTTAGCCTGCTGCCTCGTGTTGGCTGTGATGTTTTTCCTATTGATGGTAATGCCCCTGGCGGGTTTTTCAACAAGGTCAGTCTCTTAACCTGGTGGTAATGGAATATGCAGAATTTCAAAGTCCTGATTTCCATTCTGATTTCCATCTCTGACCTAGACTTGGTAGCCCTTCAGAACAGAAGATGTCTTCTGGCAGATGATCATCCATTGACAACCCTTCAAGCAGAGCACAGGAGGAGGAGCCAATGCAATTGTATTCTGGGTTGCCAGGTTTCTCTTATTATAAGGGATGCCCCTTATTTGAAAGTCAGAAAGCTTTTCCCTATTGTACTGGCAAGTGTCCCTTATTATGAGGGATGCCCCCTATTTCAGAGTTCACCAACGAGCCCTGGTGGTGCAGTGGTTAAATGCTGGTACTGCAGCCACAAGGCTGTGAGTTCAATCCTGCTGGGTTCCAGGTTGACTGAGCCTTCCATCCATCTGCAGGCCAGTAAAATGAGTGCATAGCTTGTTGGGGACAATTAGCTAACACATTGTAAGCTGTTTAGAGAGCACTTAGCTGATAAGCAGTGTAGAAATGCATATGCTATTACTATTGCTATGCTATTTTTCCAAATTTTCCTTTTATATAGACTAAACAACATGCAAAAAAAAAAAAAGCTGTATTTTTGGATGTGGGCCCTTCATATAGACAGAAATATGTGTACAATGTGATTGATTAATGTGAACAACATATTAATTTTCCCAAAGAAATACATGGCTAAGTTAACTGAAATCACTGCTTTCATTCGATATTTAGGCAGAAAGCAAACCTGTTAATAGCTCCTGCCTAATTATCAGCATTGCATGTTTTGAATTTTGATTGTCCCTTATTGGTATTTTGAAACACTGGCGTTGCTAATTCCCAATTTGGAGCTGCTCGTTCTCTCTATCTCTATGTCTCTCTCTCTGTGTGTTTATATGTGAATCATGGAGGCAAATAAAGCTAGTCCACCATGTTTTGATGTGCTTTTGCAGAAGTTTGGATGATTTTTAGATTTTTCTTTCAAACAACAGAATTGCAACAATGAGGATCCAGGTACTTTGGGGTGTGACGGGGAGCTTAAACCACAACAAGAGAATTGGGCCCACAGAAATACTTTTTTTACTTGACAGGACCGTCTTCTGGACTGTCTTCTTTACAAGACTCTCTTCGGTAAAGTAAAGCACACAACACTCCTAGAACAGCGCTGTTTATTTTGACACAGTGTAATAAGACAGCAGCCTTACTAATCGTATTGAACACCTGCTTTGAGTCTGAACTGGGATACACATTTTTAATTGTATGCTCTGGATGCGGGGTTGCATTTTAACATATAGATCCCTTCCTTTTCACTTTTTTACTATTCAGTTCTAAACAGCAGAAACAGCAGTATTTTATAATCTGGTTTTCCCCATTGATATATTTGAGCTGTTGTGCATGTAAATTAAAACTGTTAGAGGGGAAAAAAAGACACAGCTATTATTAAAAACAGATGGATAATGTTACAACGCAGATGTTGCTTCTGTTTTTGGGATGATAGAAATCTAAATGTAAAATATTTTAAAATTTGCTAAGCCTTTCAAAATACTCCTATTTGAAAAGATATTTATTAAAAAGAAAAGGAAATGCTCTTCTGGCATAAATGATTTTAGTTGTAGAAACTTTGTCGTTCAAATAAAAGAAAAGCAAAGTCATGGCAAATTTAATGGAGAACAGAAACTATGAGAAAACACAAACCAGTAGGCCTAAATACGGTTGTTATAGCCCCAACTTGAGTAGATCCATTGAATCAATGGAAGAAAAAAAGCTTAAATTGTAACGCTACAAAGACTCCAATGCTAATTGATTATTGCAACAATGTATATGTTTGGAGTCTGCCTGTATTCTTACAAAGCATCAATTTGGTTTGTCTTACCAAATTCTAATGGATTAACTGCTTCTGCTTGAGCTTAAACTAGCAATTGGATTTAGACCTGTGATTGCCGAATTAAAATTATAGGCAAAAGGACTATCCACCATTCTGTTTATGGGTCCTACCTAAGGGACATCATATGGAGGATGGAGCAAGCCTGTTTCTTGCTGCTCCAGAGATGGCAGAGATGACACAGAACAATGGCTCCAACATTTTAGGAAAGAGATTCTGTCTAAACATTAGGAAGAATTTCCTGATGGTAACAACAGTTTGACAGTAGGATCTGCTATCTCAGAGTGTACTGGAGTCTTCTTCTTTGGAAGTTTTTAAACAGAGTCTGTCTGTCAGGAATGCTTTGATGGTGTTGCAAAGGGTAGGACTTGATGGCCCTTGTGGCCTCTTGCAATTCTATGACTCTACGTCATGGAGGAGGTCTCTTCAGATGAGAAGAGGAAGAGGTGAATCCTGGCAACAGACTCCAATCAGGTCTGAAAACTAAGTCCTATGAAGATTGTGTTAGAAAGCCAGGTATATTTACGGTGGAGTGTAGAAGGTAGCAATCTTTAAATATGTGAAAGAATGTCATGTAGAAAATGAGGTGTGTTTGCTTTGGTACTGTCTTAAAGACTAGAACATGAACCAATGGATTCAAGTTACAAGAAAGGTGATTCCACCTAAACATTAGGAAGAACTCCTTCCCTGTAATAATTGTATTTTGATAGTGATATGGACTGCTTCAGAAGGCAAACTCCCCCTTCTCTGGAGGTCTTTAAAGAAGACTGGATGGCAATCTTCTGGAAGTACTCCAGTTGTACATTTTTGCGGGTGTTACCCCCAAAGGTGGGTGACTCAGAGGTCTGTCCATGATGTCAATGCCTCTGTGAGAACTTGGGGGGATATTAGCTCAAAATGAGGCCTGCGAGAGGGGGGTAAGCTAGCAGATCTTTCCACCTGTGTATACTGGCACTTGTACAGGAATATCAGTTGGAGATGCAGAAATGTGTTTTAAATATGTTTTATTTGGGGAAAATTATCAGACACATGCAGTACTCAAGCAGTCTTACAATCTCACAAAGCTAACTGAAGGAAAAGGAGGAAAAATTGGATAGCGAGAACTTTAGGGAAAAGTGGGTCGTATTTACCTCACTAGTAGAGAAGAGATGAACTGGTGAGGCTCAGACTAGAGTCTGAGGGCAGTGTTACCCTGTTTACTGGGGGTCCCATGAGGGACTCCAAAGGTGCTCAAATATTAGTGGGGAAAATTAGCTCAGAGCACAAGTTAGCAAAACGAGAGGCAGGGCAACGCAGCGGAATCTTTAGCCCAATGTCTACGGGGTCAGGCCAAGCCAAGAAGCACATCAATTGTGAAATAATAACTTTGAGTTTTATTAAATACAGGCAAACGGTGTATGCAACACACTCACACAAGTAACTATAGAAAATAAAGGTGTTAGCGGTATAGAGGGATTTTGAGAGGGATTGTTGAAGTGGGAGATACTACACCTATCCGGAGCCCGGGGTAGATCAATGAAGAGGTCCGTAGATGCCCAATCTTGGACGGAGACCGAGGGGAAAGCTCGGTGGACGGAACGGCAGCAAGGTGGGGTGGAAGTTCAGAGCGATCCGAGGAAGCTCTCGGAACTGGGGGTTTTATAGCAAAAATATGACCGTAGGCTAGTCTGTACTTTGGAAAGAACAATGAGGATTGGGAGCAAGACAATGTCTCCGAAAGGTCAGAATTTACCATGATTGAGTTAAGTCCGAATTGACAATGGCATGGCCAGTATGCAGATGTAGCTCGCCTGGGCACTTGAGCTTCTAGCTCGTCAAGTTACTTCCTCAGGGCAGGGGGCTCTTTATATTAGCGTGCATCTTTAATGAAGTGTTTGTCTAGGGAGGTCTCCTAAAGCGAAGATCTGGCTGAGTCCGGCCTGCCTAGGTGGAGAATGGAATGTTCAGCAGTTAGTGGCCATGCCTAGCTCCGTGCTTGTTCAGAGGCCTCACAAACACTTGGCCAAGGGTGGCAAAATGAGACCGAATTATGATACCAAAATGATATCTAATATCTTCCAAAGTAAGGCTAGTAAACGGTAATAACAGCAGTACACAAACAGGAATCTGAGCGGCAGAGTGACAGCATATAGCTAGTGTACTACAAGTTGTCTGACTCAGACTGAAGGTTTAAATACCCTGTTTCTGTCCTGGGGGGGAAGGTCTTATTGCTTCTCTGGCAGAGCAAACAATGGGGTCCAGAATGGGCTACTGGCTTTAGCATTAGCTGTCAAGGCACTGATGGGAATCACAATAGCTCCATAATGGCTGGGCAGATGAGGAAACAAAGGAGAATTCTGGCAGGAAGAAGGAATGGGTTGAAGACAATCAGTTGTCCTGTTGATACAGTTTTTGCAGAGGGGATTATCACAAGCAAATTAATACCAGAGCTTCTCTAATGATCCCTTGACTATGACCTGGCCATGCCCTGAGGTCCCATCTGAACCATTTTCACATGTGTCTAGCAGTTGTCTTTGCAAGCGTGACTTTACAGTCATAACAGTGTATGAGTTATATCTTATGCCAATTAAATAATGCCCATTGTTAACCATATCTTGGAGTGAGGGTGTACAGCATGGTCACAGGGAGTTGGATCAGATAGCCCTTGTGGTCCCTTCAACTCTATGATTCCATGAACTAACAGTAGAACTTAAGCCAAGCTTATTTCACTACACCTCCACCCCAGAAATTTCAAGGTACAGTGGCAATTCTCATGCCACATTGGAAAGAGAGGTGTGGAAAATATTCTTTGTTTATGGAAGAGAGACATTTGCATCAGCATTCAGCAAAAGGTTAGCCAAATCCATAATCTACCATTTGCTGTTGTTCTAATGTGCAAAAATATCTCCCAGGGTGGAATTCAGAACTAGGAATTATCTATTATACAATATTCAGAACAGAACAAGAGAGAGAATGTAGCAGTAACTGTTAATGGCAGGCATCAGGCAAATCTGCTTAACTGAACTTTAATTGAGGAGGTTGATCTTCCATAACTGTGGCAGAGAATCCTGCCAAATTGTTAACTCAGCCTCTAATAAAGCCATCAGTGTTATCTTGTACACTTACAAGATTGGTTTATGGCTGAAGTGAAACAACCAGATGGGACACCATTATTTATTTATTTATTTTTAAAAAAACATGGGCCTTTAAAAGAATGTAAAAATGTTGTAGTATCAAACAGACATATTTATAAAACCAGAGGTAACCTGTCAGATAATCTAGAAGTTTTTAAAGTGAGCTGGATCGAATTTTTAGGAAGTTTGGCAGATAACAGAAAGCAATATATTATCGAAAACCTGCCTCCAGCCTCCTTTGCTGTTTACTTTTTCTTCTCCTCAACAATTTTACAATTTTTGAAGACTATCTGAAACTCAGGATTTATTCCTCAGTCCAGGAAATATACTTCCAAAAAACATTTAGGAAAAAAGTTTCAAAAGCATCAGATTGTAATTTTCTAAGATACAAAAAAAATTATTGAAAGAATGAGCATCTGCTTAACAGATACATGTATTATTATTATTGTTGTTGTTGTTGTTGTTGTTGTTGTTATTATTGTTATTATTATTGCTTGGTATGTAAGATCTGATTCTGGTTTTTGCAACATACTCATATACATGTGTGATAATGGGGCTTCCTATTATCTAGGCTTGGCTGAAAGGGGGATACTTCCCTCTTCAGGTAAACCGAGGGTTAATGAGGTGTTGGGATTAGATTACATTTAGTGTGGGTCAGCATCATAGGTCAGAGGGTGAGAACTGACCAACCACAAGGGAAGAGGTGGGCATCTTGGAGATGCTTCGAGATGCTTCTTGGGAGAAGTTATAAAACTTCTGAGGAAGGCCATGTGGAGAGAGAGAACAAAGGGATACCTCCAAGAAATGGGATCTGTGCCAGTCGTAGGCAGGTAGGCATGCCGCGCCTCCTGGCTCTCTCTCTCTCTCTTAGAAGATCTAAGCCTATGAATATCTGTGAGTACTAGAATAAAGTAGTTAGCCGTGTTAGGCTTTTAATTATTTTGGAGTTGACTGATCTAAAGAATGTATCTGTGCTTTTATATCTGTTCTTGTAACTACTTGTAACCTAAGCGTACCTCGGAGGGGGGAGCCTCTCATGTGTATTATTGTCTTGTTTATTTGCATGCCTTGAATAAATGCTTTTCTGTAAAACCTCTGTTTCTTCTCTATTCCCACGCCATCCTTCGGCACACGCTAGATAGGACTCCTCTCAGAAGGGGGGAGGTGAGAGGGAAGGAAAGGTCCTTAGCATAGAGATTGGCAATCCACTTAGCAGGGTCCCGCTGTACTGCTCAGATATTCAGAATTCAGAGGGTGGTGCAGCATAATTAATAACGCTGGAGGAATTACCAGCCTTTTTCAAGGAAGGGAGTCAACCTTGGGAGGCTGGCATGAACTCCAGTATGACAATATGCCCTAAGCCCTTTCCGCAAATTAATTTTGTCCCAGTGGTGTCTGATGATGATGGCAGCAGTGGTTCTTCCAGGAAGGGAGTGTGATGGAGTGCTCCCCTCTGCGCTGGCTGCCTCTGGGAACCAGAAAGCTACACCTCTCCCTGCTGGAGCATAGCTGGGTACTGTATCAGGCTGTCCTGGATTAGGAAATGAAGCCATTATGCTTCCAGGACCTCCACAGATAAGGTCAGTGCTGGCATGCAGCAGCAAGGCAGCATGATTGTTGGTCATTGAAAGGGAGAACACATCAATGATTTGTGTGCAATCGCACTGCCTGAGGACAGGAGAAGGACAGGACCAGGATGATGTCATGCATAAGTGTCATCCCAACCCTGTCCTTCTCTCATTGCCATGGTGGGTTGGATGCATCAAGCAGAAAGGACCGTAATCTGAATTAAGAGACCTCTGTACAAACAGCAGACTTCTGCTCATAGTTTTAGAATCAAGAGCTGCAGTGTGACTGGAGTGAAACAGCTGCAGATATCCACATGTCTAGATGTGTCTTTGATGTAAGATCAGATATCTACCTGTATCCTTGTTCTGGCATGATTATTGGTGATCGCAGCTGTACAATAAGTGGCTGGCTTTCCACTAGTAATTTACAATGGCATAAGCCCAAGCCATGCCTTTGTAACTCATTTTTTTTTGGTTGATGCAGAGGCTGGAATTCTGTTATGCAGTGACCACTTCCAACCCACCGGCTGAAGTCTCCCTAGCATGACCATTTACTAGCCAGTGGAGAGTAGGGAGAATAGTAGAGAAGCATCTAGCTATTGACCTATAGCTGAATACATGGAGAAAGGCTTCCATAGAGACCTCTTAGGGATCCTCCAGAGGTCTTGAGTATGCTGTCATTATTGTCTGTCCAATGTGTCTCAACCTTGCAAATTTAAACAGGTAGAATATAGCTGAAACAAACAAAAGATCAACATCAAAATGGAATTAAATCGACAATAACATTAAAAAAATTAAAACAATTAAAAATAAGTAAGAAGACATTAAAACAAATATACTTAAAAGTACTGCAGCACCATATTAAAAGCCCTTTGTATAAAAACATTCAGTTCTCAAATGCCTTTTGGAACATGGATGTCTTAGCCTTCCAACAGGACAGTCAGAAAAGAGACATTTTAGTCTGCCTGGAAGTGAACTCCAGACCTAACAAAAAGACCCTCTCATGTGTCTACCAGATATGTTGTCAAGGTTGTTGTCGGGCAGGCAAAGTTTTCCTATGAGTGGACGGCAGAAGAGAAAAGGCAGTGTGGTCAGACAGCCAGGTGCAAGGCCAGCAGGATTGTTATGGCTATACCTTGTGTATTACAGAAGGCCACACACCAGAGCCTTGATTGGGTCACCCTACATGTTTCAGAGTGACGAGGTAGCATAAAAAGGCTGGTGTTTGCCTTGACCAGCTGCCAGATAGCCACACTATTGGCAGTATACTGTTTGTAAGGGGAGATGTTGCCCGATCATTCTCCATTATCTTCTGTTTTTCCTCTTTGTCTAATTGCTGGAAAGCTAGCATGTTTTTGCTAAGCCTTATCTTAGAGTGCGGCAAAGTATTTGGGCTAGAATTGCCAGGTGAAATAAAGGACAGTGCTCCTGTACCTTTAATGTATTTGTAGAAGAATGAATTTCAGGAGATGTTGCTTTTCACATAAGCTTCACCTGTTGAAATCCCCTCTCCTACACAACCATTAAAGGTACATGAGTTTTTTTCTGTTATTTTATCTTGCACCCCTCATTGGGGCTGAGACAAAGCTTTTCTTTTGAGTAGTCTCAGGTAGGGTTTCTCCCATGAAAAGACAGAGCTCCCGTACTTTTAATGGTTGTGCAGAACAGAGACTCTCAGGAGGTAAAACTTGCATGACCCACAACACCTGTTGAATTTCCCTTTTCTACACAACTAATAAAAGAACAGAAGCCCTGTCTTGTTTTTAACCTGGCAAGCCTGATCTCAGAGCCTGGACAGGCTAATACAGTAAGATGGCAAAAAATCTATCTCTGCTGTAGGGGGATTTCAAGGGAGAAACTGTGTCATGGTCTGAAAAACCAGGAAGACCTCCAGTGTCATGATGGACATAATGGGTGGAAAGAATATTGAAAAAAATTATAAAAAATTTCCAAACCATGTTTTTCCAGTGTCAAGAAATCCTGATGAAAAGAATTCTGGAGTGATGAAAATCTTCATAATGTTGGGACTTATTCTGTGCAAAATCCACATTTGAATGATATACATAGAAAACAGCATTTTCTATGTAGGAAACCACATTTTCTGTGCAGAAGACAGTATCTCTACAGTTTAATATTATTTCCTGCATAGAAATACTGTTTTCTGTTTAAAACAACCAAGTGTGAATTTTGTACAGAATATTTTTTGAATTGCAAATACATTTTGAAAGTGGCCTGGTTTTCAAAGATTTTGTTGCAGTAGGAAAAATTACTAAAATTACTGGTTGCTTCCCTCAAGAAGCAACTTAATGAAGAATTGCGTTCCAGAAGACAGAAGACAAGATGTTGCAAGCCACTGACAGATTTGCAGTTGATTCATAAGAACTTCTGGCTCTTATATCTATTAATTAATAACGGTAACTAAGGGCCTTTCCGCATTACATCCTGTGGAAATCTGGAGTTTGCCGTTTAGGGAGGGGCACTTAGAATTCTCAGCCAGAGAGCTATTTGGCCTTTGTAAACTACAAACCCCAGAATTCCACAGGATGTTGGAAGTGGAATAATAGCAACTATAACAGTGTAATATGAAAAGGCCACAAGTTAACTTCCTGCTTCAGTAATGCTAAATTAGACTGCTGACATGAGGATCATTTGTGGCAAACAGAAAAATGCTAGCATACTGTATGAACATTATGTGCTATGTAGCACTGTAACTACAGTGATATATAGAGAATTCTGGCCAGTCCCTCCTGTACTCCATGTACTGGTAAGCAGCCACTAGGATTGATGAGGGTCTGTCTACCTGTCAATCAAGAACCAGCTGCCTGATGTTCCCACCCCTTCCTGTGAGTGATCTCCAGCAGAAAAAAGAACCCCTCTTGCAAATCCTCCTCCCACCAGCGATTGCGCGCTTTTATGCTGAAGCTAGTTTTCTTCTGATATGTACACAGGTTTTCAAAGATCTTTTACAGACTCTCCCAGGTAGAACTTCTTGTAACATATTTTTACCAGATACTTTCTACTCTACAGAATATACTGAGTCACATTTTGTCCTTTAAAGTTATATCCCTAGATCACAAAGCCGGCAACTGGCCTGTAACATCTTTCTCCAGAACTATCCACTAGGGTAGGCAATGGAGGGGGAAAAAAAAGATAGAGGGAGATAAATCCCCAGATTAGAACAGATGTGGCCATGATGTCTACAATTAAAATCAATCCCAGGACAGCTTGCAGACGTAAATGTGTCAGTAGTGGGTGTGGAAATATCAGTGACATCTGTGCTTCAACTCTACTTAGCTACTGAGCAGTACCAAAGTGCAATGCATTGTCCCTGTGTTGAAAACACAAAGGCTAGCCGCAACTCGCAAAACACAATCTGCTTTTTTAAATCCTTTTGTTGATTGACCTATTGAAACGTGCAGGTTCTGACTCGTCTGACATGAATCAGAAGGATAGAAGCACACAATAGTCTTTTATATAAGAAAATGGAAGCACATTTTGGATGGTGCAGCAGGTCATAAAGTTAGTAACATGGAGACAGAGTCTCACTACTTTGAACTGTGAATACATTAAATAGGACTGTTGATCTATCATATACAGTGATTCATTACAGCTCTTGTGGAGTCATTGCTTTGGTTTGTCCTTCAGCTACTTCACTTACAATGGTTTTCAACCTCTATTATGAATGAAATGTCAAGGGGGAGTTCAAGAAGGCAAGTGAGAAGAGTTGTGTTTTGATGGGCTGCTCGTGAAAGGGGAAGCAGCTTGTTTAGAAGCTGCATACATGGAGATTACTGCCATTGGAGAAAAAAAAGATTTAAATGGAGGTTCGTTGCTTTAAACATTAGATTATGTTGATTCTCAGTTTGTGCGTATGCATAGTTTCTTCTTTCCATTTGCTTTATCTCTCAGCATTTCACATACATAATGCGTATATTGCTAATAAGATGCCAGCTATGGCATAATGATGAACTTCCAGAGCAGAGATGTAATTCTTTGATAATTTCATTCTCAGAGGGGTAATTTTAGCAATTGTCTTCCTGTTGTGAGAAAGTCAGTAAAAACTGCATGTTCTGGAAGACTATTTGCTCTTTGGGATATATTTTGTGCTAAATCTGCATGTTGCATTTTTGTGCAGAAAACAGCATTTTCTGCAAAGGAAACAGCTTTTTGATAGTCTTTACAGTTTTGATGTGTGCATATTTAGCTCACAGATTGACTACATCATGGGGTTTGTAGTCTCCAGTTGACACAAACCATTAATTGTACATTGTGTTGCAAAAACATCCATCTCTTCCTGGTTCTTAGGAACCCAAGAGCACAGATTTAGTGTATTTTTCATATTTCATATTTTAAAACAGTATTGGTACATAATTTATCCCCCCCCCCCCACATTGATACAATTCCTAATAATCTCTGGATGATGTTGGGGAGAGGGAAATGGAATCAACCATTCACAGTTCAGTCACCATCTTATAAGGCTGTAAAACAGGGTCGATGAAACTGCAGCTCATGGACCAAAGGTAAAGTTGCAGTTCTTTCCATTCCAGACCTCAGTCTGGACTTTGCCTAGACCATCTCTGCAGGCACATCCTACCCTGATAATGTTATTTATTCTCCTTGCTCTATCCCTAAAATGCAAAATGGAAGGAGGAACAATCTCATCTGTATCTTCACACTCTTAGCTGTGGCCAAGTACTCTACTGGAATACAGACCCAGGTGGTTTTTGATCAAAGTAATGGGGACCTTTGTGAGAAAAAATATGTTTCCCCACAGATGCTGCAAAGTATTTCTTGCAGCTTCTTTGTTTTGTTACAAATACAAATGGCTGTAACGGGAGGGCAGAAGAAGTGATAGGGAGTTCACTGGATGCCTCTGTGTGAGCTCTCTTCTACAGTGTGCACACAGCTACCTTGTAAAACAGTTTTGACAGAGGGCTCTCTTTCTGACATTACACCTTCTCATCTTGAACAGATATTATACACAGTTCTCATGGATGGTGGTTCAACATTATATATCAGCACTGGGAGCAGCTGCAGTATTTTCTGGATGAAGAATCTCCATGTTTACCTTTTAATAAAAGCCACAGTTGGATGCCATCCTCGGCACCCACTCGGCTGCTCGTGTGTTCTTAATAATAATAGCTGCCAATGAAAGTGCCTGCTGAATAAACAAAAGAGGGATGAAAGGAGACAAATTGAGGTACAGGGAATCTTGAGCAAGTCCAAAAATGTCCAAGTAACTACTTGAAAATAACTACTTACTTGTTAGTAAGTTCATTTCCCCAGTGATCTAAGGTATAACTGTCACATTATGATGCTAACTTAAGAAGTGGGAATGTCACTCCTTTCATGCTACAACAGTACTTTTGTAGTTCTTCTATAATTATGCGGGTATGGCCAGACTGAACGGTAGAGGAGGAATATCACGTGATTCAAGTGCCAATGTAAAACAAAAAAAAGCAAATGCTCATATCTCATTATCGTCAATAGAAACGATGTGGTTGTGCCCCTGGCAGCACGGTCACATGCCTGTTGTGTCCATTGATGATAATAGATGCAAGGCTTCACATGACCTTGGGTTTATGTATGCCAAGGTTGCACCACAAGACAGCACACTGTGGGACCCAAAATTGAGCTCTGGAGAGTTGGGAGTGCTTTTGGTTTGCTGGATACTAAGCCTTTCTGCAGCCAGGGTTAGGTGTTTTTCCTTCCACTAATTTCAACAGGAAGAAAAAAAGAAAAAGAAAAAATAATATGAAAGCTACTGGACAAAAATTGCCCCAGCCTTTCTACTCTGCTCTCAGACTTTGGAACTCTCTGATTATGGAATCTAGCATGGGCTCCTTCTTGGCCTTCTTCTAGCAAATGAAAACTCCCTATTCTGTCAGAATTAACTGCTATAAACTTTGAATGGTGTGCTGTTTTGTTTATTTTTTTAATAGCTTGTCTTTTAATGAATTTTAAATTATTTTAACCCCATGGCTTGTTTGTTTTCAATAGCACACAAACACACTCACACAGATGTGTTTGTATATAAAAGACGGTTGTAAATTGTCATACTTGTATCTCTCAGGCTTCTGGAAACATTAATGAATCTTCTTTCTCAGCCCATTAGGACTGGTCTGCCAATTGTATTTACAAAGTGTCACCAATACATCGATGAAACCCGGCATGATGATGATGATGATGATGATGATGATACACAGCTGTATTGCTCCTGGGGTCTTGGCACTATGATTCCACTGTAACTGGCATGGCAAATTTCCCATGTTGGAATTTTCAGTTTAGAGGGAGATTTTAAGAATTCTCAGCTAGTGAACTCTAGCGTTTCACCAAACTATGAAACCCAGGATTCCATAGGATGCAGTCCTGGTAGTTAAAATGGAATCATAGCACTGTAACTGGGCAATGTGTCTGGGTCCCTGGTCACCTATCATAAAAGAAGCAACTGATATCCTTGGGCACTGCCTGGATTCAACAATGGGTGGAACGAAGATGGACAAGCTAAAAACCCTGAGAAGGCGGGGTGATGGTGGTCTGCAGAAAGTGTCTCTTGCGGACTGAGATTCAACCTGTTCTGGAAGGGATTGCTTTCTCATTGAAAGGCAAAGTTTGTTGTCTGGAGTTATTTCTTGACTCTATACTGTCCCTGGATTTGCATATGGCACTAGGTCTAGGAGTCCTTTTGCACAACTTAGTCAGATACCCCCGGAATACTTTTCTGGACACCAGAGTTCAGGAAGGATATTGACAAGGTAGAACATGCCCAGAGGAGGGATACCAAAAAGATAGAAAGCCTAGAAACCATGCCCTATGAAGAGTGGCTTAGGTTGCTGGTTATCTTTAGCCTAGTTATGTTTAGGTTATATTAAGATGTAACATGATAGCTATGTTTAAATATTTGAAAGGATGTAAAATAGAGGATGGAACAACTCTAATTTCTGTGGCTTCAGAAACTAGGACATGAAGCAATGGCTTCAACCTTCTGGAAAAGAGATTCTATCTAAAAATTAGGAAAAACTTCCTGATGGTAAGAGGAGTATGACATTGGAATATGCTGACTTGGAGTGTGATGGAGTCTCTATATTTGGAGGTTTTTAATCAGAGATTGTATGGCCATCTGTTGGGAATGTTTTGATGGTGTATTCCTGTACAGCAGGGAAAAAAAAATTCTATGATGTCAATTAGCATATCAACTAACACGTCCCCTAAGTTGATCTGTTATGGCAAGAGCCATCCATACCTTAACTATACAGTGTCTTAACTATTATAATGCACTATACATGGACCTTCTGTTAAAGAGTGTTTGGGAGCTTTAGTTGATGCAAGGATGATATAAAATATCACAGAAGGATGACCCTAATACTGAAAGACTTACAGTCATTGCCAATGGGTTAAATTTTTAATGCTCTAAATGGATTCAGTTCTGGCTGTCTAAGGAACTGCCTGTTTTATCATAAGTGTGCCCAGATGCTGTGATCTTCGAGGTAGCCCTCTTAAGAACACCGTCAGCCAAGGAAGCCTACTTGACAGACCTGACCTTCTTTTATCCTGTTCCCAGATTGTAGAATGCATTCCCTTCAAGGTTTCTATCAATTCTTTACTCAAAGGGTTGTGGTAGAAGTGGTGGCATGCTTTCAAGCCATTCATAACTTATGGCGACCCTAAAGGGAACTTATAACAGGATTTTCTGGGGCTGAGAGTTTGTGATGCATCCATGATAACCCAATGGGTTTCCATGGCCAACTAGAGAACTGCACCCTAGTGTCTAGGGTCATAGGCCAACATTCAAACCATTACACCTCACTGGCTGTCATAGGAAAGGTACAGCTCTTCAAAGAATGAGTGTGGTGCAGTGGTTTGAGTACTGGGTCATTTCCATACTAGACTCCTATAGTGCTGTTATTCCACTTTCAACATCCTATGGAATCTTGGGGTTTCCAGTTTAGAGAGGGGCCTTTGAGGCTCCTTCCTAAACTGCAAACCCTAGGATTCCATTAGGATGTTGAAAGTGGAATAATAACACTAAAACAGTCTAGTGCAGAAATGGCCCTAGATTAGATTTCCAGGAAACCAAATTCTTGCTCAGGCATGGAAACCCACTGGGTGATGCTGGCCAAATCACACTCTCTCAGTTTTAGAAGAAGGCAAAGGCAAACCTCCAGTGAATACATCTTGCCAAGAAAACTCCATCATAGGATTGCCATACATTGGAAAGAATGCGAAGCCCCATTGCAGCAACAACCACTTTTAAAAATTTTTTTTAAATGTTTTGTTCATTGAATTTTGTAACTATTTTAATGGTTTTACTTATTGTAAGCCCTGGTGGCGCAGTGGTTAAATGCCAGTACTGCAACCACAAGGTTGTGAGTTCGATCCTGCCAGGCTCCAAGGTTGACTCAGCCTTCCATCCTTTCGCAGGTCGGTAAAATGAGTACCCAGCTTGTTGGGGGCAATTAGCTAAAATACATTGTAAACCGCTTAGATAACACTAGTTGATAGTTGATAGGCGGTATAGAAATAACTGCTATTGCTATTGCTATTGTAAAAGCAAAAAAAATTGCACCATGCATTTACTGTGATGATTGTGGAGTTATTTATTGAGATGACTTTCCTAATTGCTTTTAAATTGTGTTTAGTGATACTTGTTAGCCATCTTGAGCACTATTTTTTTTTTGGTGGAAAGGTGGAATAAAATGTAATTGAATAAAACACATAAATGCAGTTAATTGTTCAATGTTGCATTTACTTCTGAGTAAACATGCAAGGGATGGCACCATAATTCTTCAGAGCTTTCCAAAAGCACAGTTTGGGAACTCAGTAATTTGGATTGTAAAGGTTCATGCTGTTTGGTTGATAGAATCATAAATAAAATGTTCATAATCTGGAAATGCAATGCATTGCAGAGCTCACTAGGTGAGAGGCATAAAAAAAGCATGGAGTACAAGATCAGCCATCTTAGTTAAGTGGATGATCTTGGTGAGACAGGGTGGCATTTCCTTGATCCTGGTGTCTATGATAAATTGTTAGTCACTGGATTCAGCAGGAAGCTCACAGTAATATCATTGTACAGGACTTATGGTGTAATTTATAATGTTTAAATCAGAAGTCAGATTTTTTTTCCCCCTCCACAGTGTTTGGTATATACAGAAAAAAGAGGCTTTCATTCAACTTGTGGGTATCTCTCTCTCTCTTTTTATGGGCAAGAGAGAGATTGTGATCATTCATTTTTAAAAGATTGCAGCCAACATCCACATGCTAGCTCCAATTTGAGTAAACTAATTGAATTGATAGGATTTACCTATGTGTTGACTTACCTCTTAGTAATAGATTCAATGGGTCAGTTCTAGATGAGACAAAACAGTTCATGAATTGTATCATAGCACTTTATACTTTATAGAAAATTCAGATTTTTAGAAATATAGTCATTTCTATCATTGATTTTTTTAGTATAAAAATCCACTAGAAATAAAATGTGGTGGAAGGTTATGGAAAAAACTATTTGAGGCTTTGAGACTGCCCCCCAACCCCAATAAAAAGAAACAAAAATTAATAAGTGCTTCTGTTTTAACTTTCTGGTAGTTTCTTTTTCCTAGCAAATATGACTTTAGATTGATTCAATGATTGATGAAGGTCATCTTGAGATCCTAGAGATGAAATCTGGGAGCAATCTTCATCCTAGGACCACCAATAAGAGATATACCAGTGGCTGGTTTGAGCAGCATGGACGCCATGGACACCATGGGCATCCTTGGATCTATGTCATCATAAACCACCTTTGTAGACTCCAACCTCTGTGGAGAGAGCAGCTAGGATTCAGATAAGCTTCCAGGTAGGTACCTACAGCCAAGATGCTACATCAGGGTTGTCTAGTGTAAATCTCTGTGTGGACATTTATTCTGATATTTAAACCTTGTGCTGAACAGCAGTACTGTGCAACTGAACCAAGACACTAAATAGGCAACAGAATGCCTAGTGAAATGAGCATTCATGCACAATGGCATTGTGTGCTTAACTCCCCTTCAATAACCTCGAGCTCTGGACATTCTGTTCCAGAGAAAAATACTCAACCGCTTCCATGGGAGAATCTAAGCATATGTAGGGAAAAAACAACAATGATAGGATTCTGCCCTATATTTCATGAACAAATCATAGTTGAAGTATGGTTATTATGAAAGTAGAGGTGTTCACCACCTTCTGGTTTGTATTTTATTTCCCAGGTCATTCCACATCATTAAAAAAATTGGTTTCTGCCATGAACTATGAATTATTGCACTACAATATATATGAAAAAGTATCTGTAAAATGCGTGCGGAAAAAAACCACTGCCCGTCAGTGCCGAGTGCGAAAGGCGCACCCAAGCCTCACACTCAAGGCCTGCCCAGCCTGACACCTCTTTGTGATCAGAACTGAACAACCAGGGAGATCTCTGCATCAAGCCAGGGCCAGGACAAATGGGTGTGCCTCAGTTCTCCCTCTCTGAGAGCACAGTCCCTTCCTCACTCTTGTCTCCCTTTGGCTTCTTCTTTTCAGGACTCTCTCCCTTTACTACCTTCCCTAAATCTGCCCTTCTCCCAGATGTAAGAATCAGCAGTGATTTATATTTTCCAAGACCGTGGTACTGTTGGCATTAAGGTCAAGATGATATTATTGGTAGCATGTATATTCCAGGATTCAAAATAAGACTCTGTGACACTGTTTTAAGGAACACAGAACTTCAAACATTTATTGTAACACTGTTGCTTTAAATGTGTCTTGTATCTAAATGTTTATAAACAGCACACCATTCTTCTCTCTCTCTCTTTCTCTTTCAATTCATTCACTATCTCTTGTACACCCAATTTCTCAGTTCTCTCTCCCACAGAGCTCTTCAAATCTCCAACCTCTCCCAAACACACCACAAATCACACTCCTCTTCAAACACACACCAGACAGTTAAAATCCGTTATTTTCCTCTTTCCACCAGCCCCTCCCAAGGCTATCCAAGGTTCCATTTCACCAGCCAATCAGCTTAAACACTCTCAGTTGCCAAGGAGGCTCTGTTGTCAAGACCCCCTCCCATCAGGTTCATCACAGTATCTATTTCCAATAGGTGATTTGCATATGCATCATGTTGTTGTTGTGTGCCTTCAAGTTATTTCCGACTTATGGTGTCTCTAAGGCAGGTTTCCTGGGGCAAAGGGTGTATGACATGTTGTCATACTCTACCACCCCTCCTAGAAGATAAGAGATTTTCATAACTTGAATTTATTAATGACTAGACAACACGATCAGGGTCACGCTGGCTGGAGAATATGTTCAGGGTTACACCAACTGGAGACATGTTCAGGATCATGAAAGTTCAGCTAGGATTATGCGAAAAACCCGATGCTGATGGGTTTGTGTTAATCCCTTCACTGCTTCAGGCCCTTGACATTTTTGAATACAATGGAAGATAGACTGCTCACATTGGTGGGCAATCAGAGGTCGACCTTTCCCTATAGAGATCTTCCCTATATGCTCTACCTGACCAAACATTACAAGATCGTTATGAGTCACATCAACGTTTTCTCACTCCAGAGTTAAGCAATCAGTCCATTTTGGAACTCTTTGTCAATCCTGTGGGAAAGCCATTATGGCTTTATCAGTGTACCACTTCAAGGTGTGAAACAGGATATTAAACCTTAGCTTCAATCCCAGCCAATTGTAGTACATAGTGCCCCAGACTGCCATTCTTCTATGCTCAGACGCTGCCTGAGTCCCTCTTCTATACTGTTCAGGACTGGTAATTATCAATGTGATAATGGGGCTTCCCATTATCTAGCTTAGCTAAAAGGGGGATACTTCCCTCTTCAGGTAAACCAAG
Organism: Iguana delicatissima; assembly: GCA_948472985.1. NCBI lineage: Eukaryota > Metazoa > Chordata > Lepidosauria > Squamata > Iguanidae > Iguana > Iguana delicatissima. The sequence goes on along the minus strand of CAOKZL010001499.1, from coordinate 76,347 downwards.
GGTTAATGAGGTGTTGGGATTTGACTACATTTTAGTGTGGGTCAACATCACAGGTCACAGGGTGAGAATTGACCAATCAAAAAGGAAAGAGGTGAGCATCTTCAGGATGCTTCGAGATTCTTCTTGGGAGAAGTTATAAAACTTCTGGGAGGTCATGTGGCCAGAGAGAGAACAAAGGGAACATCTGAGAGATGGGATCTGTGCCAGTCGTAGGCAGGCAGGTATGCCGCGCCTCCTGGCTCTCTCTTCTCTCTTAGAACATCTAAGCCTATGAACATCTGTGAGTACTAGAATAAAGTAGTTAGCCACGTTAGGGCTTTTTATTATTTTGGAGTTGGCTGATCTTAAGAATGTATCTGTGTTTTTATATCTGTTTTTGTAACTACTTGTAACTTAAGTGTGCCTAGGAGGGGGGAGCCTCTCATGTGTATTATTGTCTTGTTTATTGGCATGCCTTGAATAAATACTTTCTGTAAAACCTCTGTTTCTCTCCATTCCCCATGCCATTCTTTGGCACACGCTAGATAGGACTTCTCTCACTCAGAAGGGGGAAGGTGAGAGGGAAGGAAAGGTCCTTAGCATAGAGATTGGCAGTCCACTGAGCAGGGTCCCATTGTACTGCTCAGATATTCAGAATTCAGCGGGTGGTGGCAGCATAATTAATAACGCTGGAGGAATTACCAGCCTTTTTCAAGGATGAGAGTCAACCTTGGGAGGCTGGCATGAACCCCAGTATGACAATCAACCTTTCCGCCCACTCTCTTTCAATTCAACATTTCTTGCTTAACTTTCCAATAGCCTTGTATGGTTCTTAAGAGTGTCTCACTTCTCATGTGTTTTTCAATTCAACTTTAATTGGAGTCTTCTCTACAGTTAGCACTGGTATACATATGTGAAAAATCCTGCTGTTACTCTCCTCTTGGAGGCCTCCTTTGAGTTATAATTTTCCTAAATTCTATGGAGCTATAGGCATTTCAGGTGGACCCCAACATCCCCCACTTCTTAAGGTAACATGGTCACTCAGTGAGTTCCATGCCCAAGCAAGAAACTGAACCCTGCTCTCCAGGGCCATAGTCCAATGCTTAAACCAGTAAACAGCACTGGCTCTCACATGCATCATACCCTAAGCAATTTTTTTTCCTGTCACATGTAACAGGCACAATGATCAGGGTATCAGGCATCAGTTACCTCTCCTATAACATATTTTACTTAATGATGCAATCTCCTTACAAATGTAAAAACAGCCTTGCTGAATGAATGAATAAAGCTAGAGATTAAATCTGGGTGCCATTCAGTGGGAGAATATTGATGGTCTGATTTAATGCTTCCAAGACTTTCCTTCAGAGATTGTCTTGGCTAAAGGGAGAACAATGCTCATTTTTGATGCAAAAAGATGATAAAATTGTTTATGCATGATGAGCACAGACTAGGAACTAATAGAAAGCTTTATTGCTTCCAATATCCTGTAAAAAAGAAAATAGGTTTTATATTTTGTAGACTCACGCGAAGATTACTATCAGGCCTGGGTTAAAGAGCACTGACAAGTTGGTTTTCAAAGTTTCTGCCTTCATGGAATACTTTTTAAATTAATTCATCTGATGGATTACCTCTGTAAATTATGGCACATGAAAGAGTAAAATCAAAAGTGCATGACTTTAGGGAATTAGGATTGGATAGAAACCCCGTTTGCCAGAAGAACTCTCCTTCTGATGACAGAAATGCTCTTCTACTGGCAGAATGCTCTTCCTAGTTAATCCCAGAAATCCCAACAGAGCAATCTCCTTGGTAAAATCTGCCGGCAGGAGAGCTGAAATGGTCTGAGAAAGGGTCAGAGGGAGCCTAAACTGTGCCAGATTCAAACTTCCTGCAGCTCAAGGGCTCACCATAATTCTAAAAGTTAGCCCAGACTGATAATAGTCCTAAATAATGTTCAGCATCCCCTAAGCTGGGAAGGGTTGGAATTTGGCCCAGCTGTATTGGCTCAGCTAGATCTTGGCCATCTCTTTCAGTTAGGATTGTGTTTTAACACCTTTAAAAAAAAACCACACACACATTTTACTTGGCATAAGCTTTTGTGGACTTCAGCCCATTTCATTAAAGACATGGCATGCTGCCTTCTTTGGTAGAACAAATGTACACATACTAATGAATCGAGAACTGAAATGATCTTTTGCAGAGGCTTGGCACACATGCATTTCATTTTGTACTGGACTCTGGCAAAATGGGAAATGAATTAGTTCATTGGCAAAAATTGAGCATGAAGAAAACAACTTTACTTCAAATATCAAGAAAGGCGGAGGTTTGATTAGTGTATGGATGCCCGAGTGTTAGACTGGCAGCCTCTTTTCAATGATAGTGAGGGAGGCTGAGGTTAAGTGCTATAAAGGGAATAGGAGACTGAGCATTTGAGCCTGTGGAGACATCATTGTGGGAGATATTCTTCTCTGTTCCACTACTCATACAGGCATTTTTGGAAAGGGCATGAGAGAGGGCCTTCTCGGTGGCTGTTTCTGGAACTCCTTGGTTGGAACTCCTAAGTTGGTCTCCTTTCTTTTCTCCTTCTGTTGTCAAAGGCTTTTAAAAATATGTACAGGCTTTTGGCTACTAACTGGTGGCTGCAGGAGGGTCTTTTAATGAGAGATATTTCACTTCTTCCTTACATCTTGCTACATTTTAAAGTGTTTTGAAACTGTTTACATTCAGTATTAGATTTTAATATAATGGCTTAGTAGGTCCTGTATTGGGAGGAAGGAAGGCAATGACACAATCAAGTAAACAACAAACAAACGTAATGGAAATCTTAGTGTATGAATGGTAAAAGATGGACTATACAAGCAATGGTATTGATAGAGTTAGAGAGGAAGATAAACAGTCAAAGCAGTCTTTGGCCCTTTCCGCACATAGAGGGGGAAACGGGGGAAAACGTGCTAAAATGGAGCTTACTGGCAGCCGGGTAAGTCCGTCGCCATGCGGAGCAGCGTGAGCTCGCTGCTCCGCAGCCCTCCGGCATCCAGAATGGTGGCTTCGGCGTCCTAAATGGCGGCTTCCGGCTGGCAGAGGCTCTCCACCAACCGAAGAAGCTCGCCAGCCTAAAGCCCGCCCCCGGCAGATCTCCAGACACACACTAGTGTGCGCCTGCAAATCTGCATCGGAGCTCGGCGACGGAGCTGCACGGGGCTGTGCGCTCCATGCTTTTTAAAAACCTCTGAAAAGAGGTTTTTAAAAAACACACTGCGCCACCAGTTCCAGTTGCTTGGGAGCGGATTGAGGTGCGGAACTACAAAAAGTAGTCCGTCCCAGTCCACTCTACGGTGCAGAAGACCTCTGTTGGAGGTCACTCTGCACCGTTTTAATACCCCGGTGTGGAAAGGGCCTTTCTTTCAGTCTTTGAGACTGGAATACATGCAAACTAGAATTTGAAGAAGTATTTTTTAAGAGAACAGTTCAAGATAGTTCAAAACTAACTTGTTCGAAATGATCATTTTCATTTTATACTATCTGGAGTTGAGAAGCTACCATATATAGAGGAATAGTACATGAAGCAGTAATTATTATCCCAAACCACTGGATCTCAATGTTATTACATTATTCATTTACTTCATTATTTATTTCATTAACAAAGGGCTTGTTGTTCTTGTTGTTGTTGTGTGCCTTCAGCAACCCTCAGGCAATTCTATCATAGGGTGTTTTCTGGAGCTTAGAGTGTATAACACTGCCAAGATCAACCAGTGGGTTTCCATGGCTGAGTGGGGAACTGAACACCCTTCTCCAGCATCTGGTGCTCAAATCACTATGTTACACTGGCTCTCAATAACAAAGAGCTTACCATTACGTATTTCAAGCCAGTATGGACCAGGCATTCCCAATAAAAAGGACTGTCTGCCTCTGATAGATAGATTTCAGTAGTAAGGTTGGTCTCTGATTCTATGAAGAAGAAAAAAACCAGCCAAAAATCCTGGCAACATTGGGCATTCTGAAAGACATCAGTGTACTTTTAGGAGCTACTTAGATCTTGACTTCTGGTAACTTTTAGGAAAGACACACAATTCTTTGGAGCTCTGCCCAGGCTGTGGATGTGATAGACGATGGCTCAGATGTCAATGAGCAATTAATTGTGAGAGAAGCAGAGACAGTGATAGACAAAACTACCTTGCCAATACCCCCATCAGCTGAAAAACAAGCTGAGATGGAGTTGTTGCAACCAGTGCCAGAGGGAGAAGGGACCAGCAATGATTTAGAGGAATTCAATCCACTTTGGCCCCCAGCCTCCAATCACGGAGGAGACAAAAATGAGCAGCTCAGAGGGAAACCATTTTGGTGAGATTGAAAAAACAGAACAATGATAAGTAACACCTGTTTCTGTTGGCTATATAAGCCTCTCAGCGTGGCTTGCTGTTTGCTTGTAGCAGATCACTACTCAAGCCCTTATGACCCTTACGTTCCAGCTCTCTTGGCCCCTTTTGGACAGACTTTCAGCATTCCGGACCTTTTGGATTTGACCTTGACTTCAGCTCAGCTCAGCACCTCTACTGATTGTTTGCATTGGACACTCTCTGCTGCCTCCTCTTCTTGAGCAAGTACTATTGCCTTCCTTAATTTGCTGGCAGAGAGGTATGGGCTGGGAGTTGAACTCTAACAATGGATGTTAGAGGGTAAAGTAGTAGCGGTGGTCAAATTTGTCACCCACAAAGATGACTTTATTACTATCATCTACCTATGAGCCCTGAAAATGACCTTCCTCTGTGCACAGTTGCTGTGTGCTCTCAAGTCATTTCTAGCTTATGGTGACCCTAAGATGACCCCATCGCTGGCTTTTCTTGGCAGAATTTGTTCAGAGGGGGTTTGATCCCGCTGTCCAACTTATTGTTTTGCCCCACAGGTTATATATATATAACATCCTAATATATTAGATGTTCTAGAGTAGTCTGGTGTAGTGCTTTGAGCTTTGGTTAGAATTCTTGAAGACTAGAGTCTGAATTCCACCTCCCCTGCTCAGCCATAGAAACTGGCCATATGACCTTGGGTGAGTCACAAATTCTCAGTCTAAAAGGAATGCAGTAGCAAACCCCTCCAAATAAATTTTGTACAGAAAATCCTATGGTAAACTCAGCATAAGTTGGAATCAACTTGAAGGCATATAACAACAATGCAGTAGATATTGTTCATAGAATGTGTATGTGTGCGAGGGAGTTTTACTGCTAATTTCTTCTACTGTTTAGCTATACTTTATGCAATGTTTGTAAGGGACGGTTATTCAATACTTTGATAATTATGCATTATTGACTTGTCACTGTAAATGTTGCTGCTGCTGTGTTGTTTTTTATATTGAGATATTGTAATTGACAAATTGCTGCATTATCTACATGTTGATGAAAGGTTTTGTAATGAATTGGTTGAAATGGTTTAATATTGATAGAGGATATGCCTATGATTTAGCAGATTGATTTTATGAGCATGCTCTGAACAACTGCTGAACCTCTTTGCTTTCTCTTTCTCATTGTTCTTGCGTGCCTTCAAGTCATTTCCAACTTATGGCAAGCCTAATATGGGCCATTTCCACACTAGGATGTTATAGCGCTATGATTCCACTTTCAACATCCTATGGAATCCTGGGGTTTGTACTTTGCAGAATCCTGGGGTTTGCAGCCGGCTGGCCCCTCCCAAAACTGCAACCCCCAGGATTCCATAGGATGTTGAAAGTGGAACCATAGCGCTATAACAGCCTAGTGCAGAAATGGCTATGAACCTATCATGGGGTTTTCTGGGACTGAGAGTGTACGACTTGTCCAAGGTCACTCAGTGGGTTTTCATGGCTGAACGGAGAACTGGATGCTGGTCTCCAGGGTCATAGACTGATGCTCAGATCACCACACCATGCTGGCTCCTTCTTGCTGTTACTGAAAATGAAAGGAGATGATGCATATTAAAAAAAAAAAATTGGTTGGATGCAGATGTTGAATCCCATCCGCAGAAACATCCCAGAATAGAATTCTGGTCTGAACTTTTCTGCTAGTGAAAGGGGGTCTCATATTCAGACAAAAAAGAAAGATGATGGATAGATAGATGGATATTGCTGATTCTTCTCATCCTGTTTAGTAGGGAGGGGAAAATCACTCAAGTTCATTTCTTTCTACATTCAGGTTTTTTTAAAATCTCATTTTTTTATCCAAAATACAGAGAATTTTTTTTGTATGTGTGTGTGTCAAAATGAAGTCCTCCTCCAATAGCACTGACCAAAATCAATATAGATACAGCTACTGCTATCTCCAGCATTGTTGAGATCTTTTTTACCTGCCCACCAAAAAAAAAAAAAAAAAAAGAGAGAGAAGAAGAAAAAGAGGTGGCAACCCTAATTCAGCAGTAGGCCTTTGGCTGAGATATGTCTGTCCAATCTGTTTTGGTTTCCTCCAAATTTGACCTTTTTTCTTTCTTTCTCTCTTTTTTTCCTTAAAAAAAAAATTCTCAAATTCTGTATTTATCCAAATTGAGAAAGGTACTAAGCAAGGATCTCTCACCATTGCTGTTTGTTTAAGTCGACAAATAATAAATTTAGTGATAAAGAAAGAATAAATGAAGTTAAGACTGGAAAAGAGAAATTTAAACTTAAGGCATTTGAAGATAATTTGGTTATAATAATGGAAGATCCTCTAAGTAAATTAGGACTTCTGTTACAGAAAATAAAAAAAAAATTACAGTAAATATGCAGGCCTTAAAATAAACATTGATAAAACAAAGATACCAGTGCTAAAAATGAATGAATCAGAAACAGAAGAATTAACTAAGAAAATTTTTTTTGAGATTGCAAAAAAGGTAAGACACCCAGGGGTAAATATAACTCAAAAAAAAAAAAAAAAAAGTACAAAGAAATCAACAGCTATTTGAAAATAACTATTTAAAAACATGGAAAAATATCAGTAAAGATTTAACTAGATGGCAGAACATAAATTTGCCTTTGATGGATAAAATATCTGTATTTAAAATGAATGTTCTACCTAACATAGTGTATTTGTTTCAAACAATTCCATTTTTTTCAAATGCAATATGCACAAAGCAGCTGATTATTATCAAAATTATCAAATTATCAAAAAAAATTATTATCAAATTATCAAAATTATTTAAGGTCAAATTATTCAAGGTCAAATTATCAAAATTTTTAAGGTCAGGAAAAAAAACTTCAAGAAATTAAATGGAAACTGTTAATATATGCAAGAGAAAGAGAGGGAGTAGGCATTCTACATTTAAAATGATATTTTGAGGCCTATTGTTTAATTTGGTTAAAACAATGGATTATGTTGGATAACGAATGAGATTTTGACTTAGAAGGGCATAGATACTTATCGTATGGAATAGTTAAAATAAAACCATATTATAAAAAGATCATTATGAAGTATCTGGGAAAAATATAAAGAGAAACTCTGCTCTAAAATTCCAGGTTGGTTATCTCTACATGAGGCTTTGTGTAAGTGAGAGTTCAGAGGTAATAAGTGGATAACATACAGAGATATGTTTTAAAAAATAGCAGGTAGCTGGAGGATTAAGGAGATACAACAGTTGGAAAAGGAAGGATTTAAAACGTTATGGTTAAATTATTACCAGCTGAGAGAAAGAGTGAACGATCACGTAAGGAAATTTCATCATGAGGGGGAGAAATCTGAATTTTATTATGCTCCAATGATAAACATTTAATAAGTAAAATGTATAAATTATTATTAATATTTAATAGTGAAGAAGAACAGATAAAAGAATACGTGATCAATTGGGCAAAGAACTTGATCTATAAAAATGAGGCAGTGGGAAGATACCTGGATTAAAGGAAAAAAGTTCACCCATTCTTACAGTCTCAAGGAAAATGATACTACAAAATGATGTCTAAAAGGTATATGACCCTTTAGGTGGGCAAAAACTGAGAAAAGCAGAAGTAATTCTTGTTGGAAATATAAAAAAAACAAACACAGTGGATCATTTTTCTGCTACTGCTTGCAATTCTTTTATGTATTTTAGCAGATGACAGTAATTTGTGAGTTTTTAGGTATTTGTTATGTATGGGTATTATTATCATTTTATTATTTATTTATCTTCCTGCCTTTTTCTCAGTTCCACACTGAAGTCAACTTGCAACAGTTAAAAGAAATACAGTTAAAATTTAACTCATATAAAAGTTAAAAATGCAATTAGATTATACTAAAATTAAAATCAGTTAAAAAAAGTGCCATTAAAAGGAAAAAACAAACAAAAAAACCAAACAAATAGGTAATACAGTCCATTATGCAAGACCTGTTCCCCTTGAGAAATCAGACCTCAAAAGCCTGCTGAAACAGAAAAGTATTCACCTGTTGGCAGTAAAAGAGAAGATGGAATGAGTCTAGCCTCTCCAGGAAAGGAATTCCAGATTTTAGGATTGGCCATTGAGAAAGCCCTCTCATGGGCTTCCACTAGATCAGTGGTTCTCAACCTGTGGGTCCCCAAATGTTTGTGGACTTCAGCTCCCAGAAGCCCCAGCCACTATGGTCAATGCTCAGGGCTTCTGGGAGCTGAAGTCCACAAACATCTGGGGACCCACAGGTTGAGAACCACTGTACTAGATGTACCTGTGTGGTGTGAAGGAAAGAATACCCCAGATCTCAAAACATGGAGCGAGCTTATAAGGAGGCAATATGGCCCTTCAGATAACCTGGACCTGGGCTGTACAGGGCTTTATTAGTTGTAACCAGCATTTTGAACTGTGCCCATAAATGGGCCTGCTGTAACAAGGAAGCTGTGTGCTCCCTGTAGCCAGCTCCAGTTAATCTGGCTGCAGCTCTTTGGAACAGCTGAGGTTTCTGTATAATGTTCAAAGCTGGCCTCGCATAGACAGCGTAATCTGAACACGATGTAAAACATATTTCACACATATCCCCACTGCGCTGATCCCATGTGTACGGAATATCCAGCACATTTTCTTTCATGCTTCTGATGAAAGAGAATCTTGCCTACAGAATAAACATGTGTTGCTGGTGTAATCCAAAGGACAACTGTATAAGATCAACTTGACAGCCTAAGAAGTTTCCAGGAAGGGTCAATTTGCTCAAAAAGGCAGACTGAGTGAAATTTCCCCCATCCCTAATTATTGTTGTTCATTAGAGACTGAGAAAAAGAAGCTGGTAGCATAAACTTTTATAGACTTAAGTCTGTTCCATTAGCTGCATAAAGTAGGCTTAAGTCAGTGAAAGCTTATGCTACCAACTTCTTTCTCTCAGTCTCAAAGGTGCTAAAAGGTCCCTTTGCATATTGATCCAGAGTAATACGGCTATGGTCTTTGTATTCTGTTATTGTCGTTGAAGTTGTTGTTGTGGTGGTGGTTTGCCTTCAAGTCATTTCAGGCTCACGGTGACCCTAAGATAAGCCTAAGGATTTTCTTGGCAAGGCTTGTTTAGAAGGGGTTTGCCACTGCCTTTTTCTGAGGCTGAGAGCGTGGGACTTGCTCAAGGTCAGACAGGAGGGTTCCATGGCTAAGTGAATATTTGAACATGGATTCCAGAATCCTGTTTCAGCACTCAGACCACTATCCCACACTGTCTGCCATTGGATCTGGGGAAACGGAAGCGGTACTTACGACTATGTGATAAAAATTCAGGAACTCAGAGGATGCTTTTCTTTCTGACATGTGTATTTAAAAATCAACTTAAGAAATTATAAGGAAATTTCTACCATTCCCTTCTTTTCACCTTCCACATAAATTAACTAAATATATGCATTTTCAATTTGTAATCTCGGACTGGATCTTGAAATGCTTATGGCTCTATATCAAAGAAAGAAAAAAAAAAGAGAGATTAAGATTGAGAGAGATAAAAAACAGTCCTTCTCTCTTATGAAAGGAAGGCACGTTTATTTTGTAGGCAGGATTCTCTTTCATCAGATGCATGAAAGAAAAAGGGCTGGATACTACATACACGTGAGTTCAGTGCAGAGGGTGTATGTGTGTGAAATGTGTTTTACAAGGTGAGATTAAAAGATAAAGCAACACCGCCTGAAAGCAGAGATACCTTACTTGAATCACTCATCTAAGTATGATCTCCTGCTGGTTCCACTTGAACGGCAAGCTGAGGGTATTTTTCCCCCCACGTTTTCTTTGAGCATTTTGTACAGTGCTTAGTTGATGGTTTTTAGACATAGGATAAATAGCTACCAGGCTATTTGAAAAATGGTGTATCTCTGTATCTGAGGAGGAATCCCACCTTCAGAAATCAACAGTTCTGCTACCCAGATATGTAGGTGTGTGGAGCCAAGAATGAGTTGCAGGTTGGAGCCAGGAGTACTACCTCGCTATTTGTATCTCTGTGTTTGTTTTGGATACACCGACCTCCCTTTCCCCCCAAATTTGGATGCGGAGTCCATTGCTAAAGCTTCCTAATCATATAATCGTATCAGAAACACTCCCCCTCCTAAGAAAATATAAAGTATCTGAGGATGGAATGAGCATTGCTCCTTGTGTTTTTAGGTGGTTACTAATGATAACATTTTCATTGGTATTTCTCCCAACAGTGGAACCCAAGACAGCTTATAACATATTAAAAGCAGTACAGATTAAAACTATGCAAAAACATGATAACAAAGTATAAATTCAAAGTTATTTACAAGAATGTTAAACAATTTATTTTAAAAAAAACATTAAATTCATTAGAAAACTATATACAAACGGCAAAATACCACTGAATGCTCATCCTAATCAGTTTCTAAAAGCCTGATGGCATAAAAATGTTTTGCCTTGATGGCAGAAAGAGAACAAGGAGGGAGCCAGCCCAGCCTCCTTTGTGAGGGAGTTATCCCAGCCTCCCTAGAGAGGGAGTTCAAAGTTTGGGAGCAGCCACTGAGAAGCCCCTTTCTATTTCCTTTTCCAAGAGAGCCTGAGAAGGTTATGGGACAGAAAAAATGGCCTCTCTTGAAGATCTGGGAGCTCTAATGGGTTCAAATTACAAATCAGGAAATGCTGAATGAGACTGATTGTTTTGGTAACCTGGTTCTGGGTGAGTTTCTTTCTCACACTGATCCCTCTGATGAATCACGATGATTCTGTGCATTACAAAAATGTCCCATACAGAGCACCAGTATGAGAGTAGTTGCACTGGTCTGTGTTGGTCTATATATGACCCATGTTAAATTTCTATGTTGTGACAGGCCCTTATTTCTCTTCAGATCGGTTTTGCAGTTCCAATCTAATAAGGCAACCTGACACTTACACTTAAGCTGTTTCCACACAACACTGTTATAGTGCCATTATTCCATTTTCAACATCCTATGGAATCCTGGGGTTTACTGTTTAGGGAGGGGCATTCAGAATTCTCAGCCAGAGAGCTCTTTGGCTTCAATAAACTACAAACCGCAGAAATCCACAGGATGTTGAAAGTGGAATAATAGCACTGTAACAGTGTAGAGTGGAAATGGCCTTAACCTCAATTCTATCCTCGGGTAAAAGGGCAAAGGTCTTAAATGGTCCCCCAGAACCAAACAATCTATTTTTGGTAGCATGTTCTTGTTTGTTTCCAGTGACTTTATATAACTTAGGCCAACTCAGTGGTTATAAAAACAAATTCTATTCTTTATTGTTGTAATATTAAAAATAAAGTACCTTATTAAGGTTCATGTACAGTACAGTGTTATTACATTAAACAGTTCAAATTTCTGACAGTCTATGCCAGTAACTCCCAGCCTTAGACACCAGTTCTCTGTGTCTTTTCCTCAACTGCTTAAACACAACCCAGCCACCCTCTCTGGCCAAGATTTAACTGAAGGCTCTCTTTCAAATAGAATCTCCACCTTATATAGAATCCTCACCTCCATAAGCCCTTCCCATTCATACTACTGTGCTGGGTTTCGCTCTTAAGGCACTATCCTTTTGCCCAGCAACCCACTGTCAAGTTGTACTTGTGTTCCAAATAGCTGATTTGCAAAGCAACTTTGTTACACACGTCTGTTTTATTCAATTTCTCTACCAGCCTATGAAGCAACATATACCCACATGTGTATAGACACAAACATGTGTTGCTTTTATTTTTATATGCATCTTTCCCTAACTCATGCGTTCACACATGTAACTTTCCGTAATATGCAGCTCCACATGCAACTTTTCCTAGTCATTGTATTTTCTTTCACTGGTATTCACCCTTCTTTTACAGGGCCAAGATCCTGTGTAATGCAAAGAGAGTAAGATACACTTGTACCTTTATGTATTTATGTATTTAATGTGTATGAAATATATAAATATTCCCCCTAATGTAGGAGGATTTCAAGGTGGTGCACAATAAAATGTATTTGAAAAGTTGGAAACAATGTAAAACAGTAAGAATAATATAAAGGCTAAAAGCATACTAAACCATTTAACTCTTTAAGCAGGACAGATTAAGACCAATTAAGACAATTTTAAACTACTCACATATGTGTACTTCAATGAGATCAACCATGTTCCCAGAATACATAATGGTGGCATTCCAGGTGATGTCCTGGATATTCCAGCTGATGTCCAGGATATGTCCAGGATGTCCAGGGGTTCTTGCAGGTAATGGATGGTGGTATCTGCACAGTGGATCAGCCTTTAAGCCAAGTCACTATTTTGTAGGTGAATACTGAACTGCTTAAGGCAGAGCTTTCCAAACTTTTCAAGTTGGTGACATACCTTTTAGAAATGCATCATTTCGTGATACAGTAATTCAGTTTTACTAGCAAACCAGAGGTTAAACTAACTGATTACGCATCTGCAGTACTCACAGGTGCATCTAGGGTGGGGAAAGGCAGCTCCCCCGATCCTACCCAGCTGCCATCACCCTCACCAGGAAAGACCTTGGTGAGGGTGGCAGCAGCAGGAAAGCCAGCCCCCCTACCCGATCCTGGCCTGTTGCCATCACCTTTGGCAAGAAATGACCCCAGCGAGAGCAGTGGCAGTGGGAATGGCTCAGGTGAGGGGGTCTTTCTCAGCCCAGGAAGGCAACACACCTACACACTTCAGGTGACACACTAATGTGTTGTGACACACCATTTGGAAAGCCCTGGCTTAAGGGGATACTAGATACTTTTTTACACAAGACTAAGATTTGGAAAGGCAAGTAGAAAGGAACTAGATAAGATCCTGAAGTGTTAGGCTGTATAATATCAAAGTCAAGATTGTCTATGCTATACTATTTCTGATTTCTACATATGGTTATGAAAGCTGAACAGTCAAGAAAGCTGTAGGAGAGTTCTATGGATATCATGGAGTGCCAAAATGACCTATAAATAGGTCCTAGAGCATGAGCTCTTCCTAGAAGCCAAAATGACCAAACAGAACTTATGATACTTTGGTCATATCATGTGATGTGATGACTCATTAGAAAAAAAATATTACTTGGCAAAGTAGAAAGCAGTAGCAATAGAGGAAAGACACTTTAAAGGTTGATAGACTCAATCAAAGAAGCTATAGTCTGGAATTTGCAAGTCCTTAGCAGGGCTGTTACCTGTAGCATGGCTGCTGTGTCTCAGAAGTCTCTCAATTGGAGGGTCGACACAATGTCAAAGCCTACTGGATGACAATTAATAACAACAACAGTGCTCCAAAAGGATGCTAGGTAACACTTTTGAACAAAAGGTCCATCCTCAAGACTGTAATTCAGGGGAGGAAAAGGTGAAGCGTGTGTTCTGAAAGCGGCTCCCATACCCCACTTTTCAGACTTCCGAACTCCACAGCAGGGCCTCAAAGCACCTTGAACTCCCTAAATGTTTTAAAAAAGTCAACACTGTTTTGGTGCAATAGTCACCCCATACCGAGCACCAGTATGCAAAGAGTAGATGAATTGGTCTATTGGTCCACATCTGGTCCATGTTAGATTTCCATGTTTATTCCATTTATTTTCTTTGCCAGCCTTTGAAACAACATACATCCACATACATATCAAAGCACATATATTTGCAATTATTTTTGTATGCATCTTTCAATAACTCATACATTCTTGCATGTAGCATTCCATAATATGTGTTTCACATGCAACTTTCCCAAGTCATTTCATTTTCTTTCACTAATATATGCCCTTTCTGCAATGGCTAAAATCCTGTTTAATGCCAACAGAGTGACATTGCTTCTGCTTGTCATTCTGAAGAGAAAAGGGAGAGAAAAGAGGATATTTTGGGGTGCTTGAGGAAAGTGCAAGCCGTATATGTGTGTGTGTGTGTGGGGGGGGGCTTGGGTTAGAAAATTGTCCCCTGGCCTCAGTTCAGTTGCTCATATAATGTAAAAATAACTGTATGAGATACACACAATAGTCTAGGAAATGTAAATTGGTTCAACCTGTTTTAGAAAAAAAAGCAGATCAAGTGAAATCCTCCCTTACCAAGGACTTGGAGAAATGGAGAAGGCACTTATAACTGAGTGGGAAAAACTCCTGGTAACAATGCATTTTCATATGAGATCATACCTTATTTTCTCAGCATCATTTATCTTAGCTTTTCCCACATCTGTATGCTTTCTACCTATGGAAGCTGATGACATCTTTGTAGATCTTCAAGGTACCACAAGACACATCTCTGGATCAGCTACACAAAGCAGGGGTGCACAAAAAGTTCCCTATTCATTTTGCAGATATTTCTCTCTTACTGAGAAATCACATAGCATGTTTAGGACATTTAACAAGAGAGGTGCTCATGTATTTGTGTGGTCGCTTCCATTTTCACAACAGTAGTTTCTGAAATATTTAATTTTTCTGTCCTGTCAAATCACTGAACATCCCATTAAATTGCTTAAGACTGTGCATTTGTTTATTATTTTCCTATCAAAGTGCTAACAGGCTTACTCTTGCTTTTCTGTGTCCCCCAGCTAAATGTTCAGCAGTTTGTTATTATTCAGTATAATTCTCCTTCAAAATGCTAATCGGTCTGTTGTTGAAATGGTTCAACTCTTGTGCATCCCTTCTTGCTCTATAAAATTGGCTTAATTGTATATCATCTTGACTAAGCAGTCTTTTTTTCCTTTCTCTCTTTCTTTCTCTTGGTAATTGTGCACAAAGCTGTTGTTTTATTCAGGCCCTTATCCATTGCTCCAGCTATGCAATTTTTGCTCCCAAATAAAAGAATAATGGCATGCGTGTTTTGCTACTATAAACTAACCAGTTGACTCATTTGGGTTTTTCATCAATGAGTGGTGAAGTTGTTTGAGTGTTGATTTAGGATTCCAGGAGACCAGCAATTGGACCTCCGCTCAGGCATGGAAACCTACTGGGTGACCTTGAGCAAGTCACACTCTCTCAGACTTCAAGAAAGGCAATGACAAACCTCCTCTGGATAAAACTTTGCAAGGAAAACCTGTGACAGGGACATCATAAGTTGGAGTCGACCTGAAGGCACATAACAACAGCACATAACAGTTGAGTTCTAAAGGCAAACAGTTTAGTTTAGTTTTATTCAAAAAGGGTGTCCAAATAACCTAATGGGTATTCTCTAATTAATCAGTTATAGTGCTGGGGAACCAGTGTTACTCTGACTTCTGAGGGTCCCTTTGGGGACACTGTGATTTGCTCCAAAAATGCAAATATTGGGAAAATTAGTGGAGCACTGGCTGTAGCCAAATGAGGGGCAGGGTAACCCAGCTGAATCTTTTACCCAATTTTTACAGGATCAAACTAAGCGAAAAGCCAGACAAATGTACCAATAACTGGATTTTATTAACAAATGTACTCTCATGCACCAATGCACTCACTCACTTATGCACACAAGGATTATTGAGAAAGGAAAGAGGTGAAAATTGATAGGGGATTCAGCAAAGAGGGTGTAAAGGCAGTGATGCTGCGCCTATCCTGAAGTCTTCTGTCTGGGAAGCAGCAAGAAGAATGGAGCTCAGTGAAGAGTAGCGGCTGAGGGGATCACTCGACTAACAGAGTGTTGGTCTGCTAGCATGGTGGGGAGTTCTCTGAAGAGACCCTCAAAAACTAGGACTACTTATAGGGCAGAATGTACCTCGAGGGCAAGCCTTCTCCCAGGAAGAACAATGGCCAAAATAAAGGGAGAAATGCCACACAGTAGCAACTTGGTAGTTTGCATGATTGGCTTACGCAGATGCAGTGCAGGGTTTACTAACATTGGGGTTGCTCAACCTGGGGAAAACCCAATAATCCACTCAGGTTGGCTATTCCTTCATTGAAAATGGTCTGTCCATGTGGATGTGTTTAGCCTAAGGTTCCCTAGGGGAATGTGACTGGGGATTTTCCTGGCCTGACCTATTTTCAGTCGCTCGACCTCTTTGTGTACATACCCATTCAGGCAACCTCTCTGGCATGGCGGGCATATTTGATATCAGATTTAGAGTCCCCGGGATAGGGTATGCCAGTGGGATAACACTGGAACCCTGTTTGTCTATTATACCGGCTTAACTTCTGGTATGTCATTCCATTTTTTTCCTCCCTGTGTTTGGGCTTCATTTTCAACTTTTAACTTTTCAACTTCATTTTCAACTTTCATCCCTTTTATTTACTTTTATATCTGATAGTTGTGACCAGCAATGGAAGCTGGAACATCTTTGTACAGGGGCCTTGCAGAAGTATCCACCCTCTGTAACTTTTCCACCTTTCGTGGCATTAGAATGTGGAATGGAAATGGACTTAATTAGCCTTTGTTACCACTTGATGTACATGAGCTACTCAACACTGTGAAGGTGCAGGATAGATATAGATATAGATATAGATATGTGTATTAGTGGTAGTTTAGGTGTTGGACTTGGAAGACCAGGGTTCAAATCTCCACTCTGCCATGGAAACCCACTTGGTGACCTTGGGCAAGTCACACTCTTTCATCCTCAGAGGACAAACCTCTGAGGTTTGCAAAGGCAAACCTCCTCTGCACAAATCTTGCTAAGAAAACCCCATGGAAAGTATGTTGGAAGTGACTTGAAGGCACACAGCATCAACAAAAACAGATGTTGAGTAAACAAAAACAGGATTGCATGGTAACTAGCACATGGCTGGAGGAATCAAACAACATAGGGATGGAAGGTCACTTATGCTGCTTTCTGGGTGAAGAATGAAC
The DNA here is from genome assembly GCA_948472985.1 of Iguana delicatissima. NCBI lineage: Eukaryota > Metazoa > Chordata > Lepidosauria > Squamata > Iguanidae > Iguana > Iguana delicatissima. Next base: position 59,331 of record CAOKZL010001499.1, on the reverse strand, counting down.
AGGCCACATGTTGGAAGACCTATTTTGAGGCCTTCTGAGGTTTCATGGGACTTTATCCCAAGATCTCATGACATGCAAAGGCCTCAAGCGATCTTTGCATGAAGTCTCGCAATGTTCAGGAAGTGTGGCCACCACAAGGTAAAGGTTCTGATTTAATATAGAATATGGTTGAGACCTGCAGGGAAAGTTTAAAAGGCAGTGCAGTCACTCCCACCAGCAGGTCATGACTGTGCGTGTCTGTGTTTTCTTTATGTCATTCATGATTTTAGAGCCCTCCACTGTGTTACCCCAAAATGTGGGTGACTCAGGGGTAGAGATGTAAAATTTCTGGAACTTTTGAAGCCATTGGGGAAAAATGTTTTCTTCCCCTTTTTTTCAGAAAAAATGGAAATTTTTGGAAAAATTAAAAAAAGTCAACAATAGCACTTTTTACAGATTGAAAGTCACTCTGTTACTTTAGGAATATAAAATATGGCTACATACAAGTTGATTTGTCATAAAATTATCACAATTGGTATGTTAAAAATACAGTGTATTCAAACAATTATTACAAACAGAATTTACTTTTTTTAAAAAAAAATATTTGTAACAGATGGAGTAACAATTTCCTGAACTGTATGGAACCTCATTGCTCATTTATGTGGAGCAGGCAAAAATAACAAAAACAAAACAAACAACAACAACAACAACAACAGAAGAACCATCAACATTAATAACAAAGAAAGTTATTTATATTTCCTTCCCACAGTATCAAATAGGCATAAAGCACCCATTCCCATAAAAAGAACTGAAGTGTGTTGAAGGGAGGAGGGAGGGACTAAGATTCAAGTTACAAAGAGACTGATGAAAATTGTGTTAGCTCCTTAATGGTGTGACAGGTGAGGGAACAAAAGGAGTGTTTCAATGAACAAAGGGAGACGGTCGAAGACAACGAGTCATTCTGTGGAATCCATAGGTGCTGTTGTTTCTAAAGGTTGAGTTGCTGAAGGACATCTGCAGGTCCATTGTCTGGGAGTTTCCCTTGCTATGACCTAGCCATGTCCTGAGGTCTCATTTTGACCTACTTTGCAATGCACATGTGCAGCCAATTCCTCTTTGTCAGCAAGATCCCAGTCATAGCAGGATATACTTTATATTTCATGCCAGTTAAACATTTTGCCAATTAAACCTTTATCATGGAGTGGCCTGGTAGCAGTCTTACTTTCCTCCAGGTTCTCTCTCAATCTCCTGCCAAAATAGATGAAATCCCATGACTCTTTGCTTCCCATTGCTGCTGTACTCATCAGCTCAACTGCTAAATTAAAGGCATATACAAAAATCAAATATCCATGCTAAAAACAGAGCACATCTTCATTGAAGGATCTTGCAGAATTTGATGATCTATGATTCCATATGACAGAAAATATAACGTTTTCTATGGGTTCTCCTCTACTAGGTAGTTCATTTAGATTTCACGATGCAGGCCTGGTTAAGCCCACTAAAGGACTGTGTTGTGAAGGTATTTCTTGGCATCAGTTCTGGATTTCCAGATAATCTTGCATTAATGCAATGCCTTTTGCTCCAGATTAGCTCTGATTTTGTTTCGTTGCACGTCTGATCAAGGAGAGTGCAAAAGATCAAGCTGAAGACTTTAGTGCTAATCACACTTGCTAAAGAGTAAGTGTCACTGAACTGAATAAGGTGTTCTTCTGGGTGAATACAGTGAATTTGCACAGTCCCTTGGAAAGCTTATGCTTGATGTGTTGTTGCTTTAAAAGGTTGTCTTTTATTCTTTAATTCTTTAATTATGTGGTTATTATTAGCTTTTGATATTTAGTATTGTTTATTGTTTATTGATTGTTAGTACTATTATTTGTTGAATGATTGTTATGATAGGATAATATTATGTTATTGGAATTTATATAGAATACAGAATAGGTAAGCAGTGATCTCATTTGGAAAATTAATTAAGTAGACAATAAATAAGTAGATAAGTAAGCATATAAGATAAGTAAGCATATATTATAATGATAAATGATTAGTAGCAACTCCTGGTTATGGTATAAAAGGAAGGATTTCATAGGTGTAATTCTTTAAATATATGGTCTTTTCGCAATGGGGTAGGAACCAATTTTTTTAGTTATTTGTACTTATATTAAATTATGTTATGTCAAGTTATGTTTTGTCTTGTTAGTATTACTAGTATTGTTAGTTTTTGTGTTATTATATGTATTCTTACCTTTTTCATTTTCTTTTTGTTCTTTGGTATGTTTGTAATTATATATATAAAAGAAAAGTATATGCTAGGAGCAGCACTTGTGCTTATTTTTTATTGTTTGTTTTTTAAAATTCATTCTTACACAGCTTTGGTATGAAATTCATCTCCAAAGCAGCCTACCAAAGGAAAAGTGTGTTGATGTGTTGTGTGGTAGGGCTTGAAATAGGGGAATAAGCAACAGAGAAATGTCAGAGCAAGACACACAAAGGTCTCAGGTACAATTCTTGGCTTCTCCAGATTTTGTAGAGATTGAGTGCCTCAAGTCAACTTTAACTTTAATTTCCCTCAGGTCAACTTTAATTTATGGTGACCCTATGAATTAGAGACCTCCAAGTCACCCTGTTAACTACTGCCCTGCTTAGGTCTTGCAGACTCAGGACTATGGCTTCCTGGATTGCATCTATGCACCTGTAATGCAATCTTTCTCTTTTCTTATTGCCGTCTACCTTACAAAGCATTTTTGTCTTTTCTAACAAGTAATCTACATTTATGTTACAAAAACCAAAAGCACAGGTATAGGATTGGTTGGGAATATGTGGCTCAGCAGTATTACATGTGAAGAGGACCTTGGGATTATTGTTGATCACAAGTTAAACATAAGCCAGCAGTGTGATGCTGTAGCAAAGAAGACAAATGCCATTTTAATTTGCATAAATAGAAAAATACTTTCCAAGGCAAGGGAAATAATAATCTCACTATATTCTGTGCTGGTCACCTCATCTGGGGTATTGCAGTCAGGTCTGGGCACTTCATTTTAACAAATATATAGATAAGTTGGAGCAGGTTCAGAGAAAGGCAACTAGGGCGATAAGAGGTAAAGAGAACAAAACACATGAAGAAAGGTTGAAGGAGCAGAAGACTGAGAGGAGACAAGATTGCACTCTTTAAATACCTTGGGCTGTCACAGAGCGGAGAGGGAAGATATGTTCTCTGTTATCCCAGATGGTAGGACCAAGTCTAATGGTTTGGAGTTATAGGAGGGCAGGTTTCAATTGAACATTGGAAAGAACTTCTTGACAGTGAAAGAGACTCAGTAATGGAACCAAATCCCTTGCGTGGAGGTGAGGTCTGCTTTCTGGATGTCTTCAAAAGAGTCTGAACAGCTGCCTGCTGGGCAGACTTTAGCTGGAGATCCTGCGTTAAGCAGATGGTTGGACTTGATGTTCCATGAGGCCCCTTCCAACTCCATGACTATGTGTTTTCCCAATATGTTCAAAGTATGACAGTCTCTGTTTAGTCATCTTGGCTTCTAGGGAGGGGTAGGAAAATCTATTGCTCCGATACAGGAAGGTCTCGTGCTGTTCATGATGCCAGTGCTAAGCTAGATGGACCAGTGTTCTGACTTAGTGTAAGACAGCTTCCTATTATTTTTTTAAAAAAGTACTGCAACAATACATTAATTAAGCTGGTTATAGAAAGCTACTGTTACAGCTGCTGTTGAAAACTGTAAGCAGTGCTAAGTAAAAAAAATTCTCAGGTACAATTCATTTCTAAAACAAATCTTAATTTGGCAAATGTCTAGAAGAAATTTCTGCTTAGGTACATATAGTGAAGGAGCTCACAACTCCCGATGAATATTGCACAGTTGTAGAGTAGCTCTTCTTGTCATTTGGGGCCTTCAAGTTGCTTCTGACGTATGGCAATCCTAAGGCAAACCTATCATGGGGTTTTCTTGGCAAGAATTATTCAGACAGAGTTTGCCATTGCCTTTCTCTGAGGATGCCCCAGGTTACCCAGTGGGTTTCCACGATTAGGGATGAGCAGCTTTTACCATTGAAATATTTCTCCTAATTTGTTCCCTTGCAGTTTCTACCCATCACTCACACCCATCACTCATACGGAAACAACTGGAGACATTGATTGCATCTTCTACATAATGCGCCTTCACAATCATATCTATTGTGTCTTCCTTCCTCCAGCTTTTCTTTTCCAGATCCTTTACATTGTTGCTCTCAGAAATTGGTTTCCCAATTCTACACCATCCTGGTCATCATGCATAAGTGTAAACATAGCCATATTTTAAATAGAGTCAATAATTTGACTTCCAGGGATTCTGCCATCTGGATATATGGAATTTTTTTGGCATGATGCTGTCTCTCATGTTAAAGCAAAATGAAGGTTTTCTCCAGCCAACATTGAGGATTTAGTTATACTAACATACATTCTCTTGCCTCAGATAAATGACTGAATACAGAAACGAGATTAAGGAGACCTGAACTCTGAAAAAATCTCAGAGGCAATGTTTTATTTAATAGAGTCTTGAGTGCCAAAAAATGGCCATGACACATCCCAAGTCTTGCTAAAATCCCCATCTTTTAGAAACTTGGAAAATAAGAGGTTGCCTTGAGCGAGGCCTATTGTTCAGAATATAAGGTTAACCAAGACAAAATAGAGGTCAGAGTAATGGCCTCACACTTAATGACAGAAGCTTTCAATCCTACCAAAAACCTTTCAGACAAGAAATTAATAGCTGGAGGAGCAATGCATTGGGAGGAATGCTAAACTTTTGGGGTGAAAGCAAATACATTCTTTTAAATGTCTGGTTTTGACCCAAAGCTAGAGAAAGTGAGGATTTTGAAGCAGAGGTTGCAGGCTGATTATTTGTGAAAGGCTTGAATTAGATTTTTAAGAAGGCTATTTGAGATTAATAGGATTGCCAATCAGAAAATACGTTTCAAGATGGACCACTAGGGGAGAAAAAAAAAAGCCTGCTTGGATAATCGGTATTGAAGTTTTGAAAAGCAGCAGACTTTAGATCTGGGGTGAACAATGTCCCAGGCATCCCACCCAAAAGACTTCCCAACCCACTAGGGACTCTACGTCCAATATCCATTGGCAATCAGAGGTGACCACTACCATAGGTCCTGCTGCCAATCTAGCTGCCATGAAAATTTAATAGAAGCAAAAACTGGGGAGCATCCAATGGAATTCATAGAAGAAATAAGAGACATTTCTCAAGATGCTCAAGAGATGATAGTTTATTTGTAGGAAAGCTTTACATATTTTAGCCTTTTGAGGATCCTTCATATTGCTATTTAGAATTGTTGGAGTTTAGATTTTCCCAAGGTGTTAGCACTTTGAGGGAAATTCTATGAGAGCTAAAACTATTAGGAATCACCCTTTTTTAAAGCAGAGTCGCAGAAAAAGCATGTCCCAATTTGTGTGGCTTCCTTGAACTGAGACTGATTTAGAAAGCAAAACAAGGCAGGTAGTTTCAGGTTACAAACTTATGAAAAGTTTACTAATGAATTTTACAATCACATATGCATTGGAGAGACCTGATCCTAATTAGCTAACAAAAAGATTAGATAAGATAGTAACTTTATTCTTAACATATCATCTTCTTGGTGGAGAGGCGAAGCACAGTCAGAGGGAAGGAAGTGGAAGCAAAATAGCAAAGAGACAAGAGAAAGAGGCCTGACTATGTCCCCAGAAATCTATTTTTTGAATATGACACACAAAATTGACACAAATACAACAAGGACATTTTGGAGGATCTTGTTATACATGAAAACATTGGCAAGAATCAAATATTCAAAACCCTGGAAAAATGAAGGGGCCCCTAAAATTGAGCAATGGCTTTATAATCTTTTGGAAATGAAAGTGGCAGACATTTTATTTCAAAGAGTGAAATGCTTGACAGATGACAAAGTTAACAATGAGTGGTCACCCTTAGAATTTTTTCTTAAAAAAAAAGATTGAAATAAGGCTAGTTGGCGTAGTAAATTTTGTTAAGCAAATTTTGATGGGGAAAACCAGATTAGAATAAGATATGGGGGTAATAAATTATACTTTATAGAAGGTATGGAAAGCATACATTGGAATAAGAATATGCATAAAATGAATGTCTTTTTATTTATGTTAAATATCAGAAACAGACAATCAGATAAAGTTTCTTGAAGTGCAGTTGGAAATAGAAATGTAAGAAGTTTTGTATCTGAGGGGAGAACAGAGGAAGGATAAGAAGATGCTTGGAATTGTTCACTTATAGTTATAAATAATACTGCTGTTATATAATTTATGTATTTTGATGTGTGTGTGTGTGTGTGTGTGTGCATGTAGGGAGGTAGGGAGGTAGGTAGAGATAGATAGATAGATAGATAGATAGATAGATAGATAGATAGATAGATAGATAGATAGATAGATAGATAGATAGGAGCGCTGTCTTTCATGTAAGGCCAATGACCCCAGGGTCTATACTGGGTCACCTGGATACCATAGCTATGTATTTAAATAACACAAAGAGCAAGGGTTGAGGCTTCAGCTGAGCAGGTAGAAGGCTTTGACATGCAAAAGAAAAAGAAACTGTCTGCTAGCTAAACCCCATTTGCTCTAGAACAAGAGAGGGGTGGAGAGTGCTTCAGAAATTTCTGAATCATGAACTCCAAACTAAATGAAATGTTTGTCCAGTACATGGTTTATGAGCTCTTGATTCAGAACTTTGGTCCTAAGTAACCCCATAAAGAAGGCCTCGAGAACACATAGAGGCCATCCCAGTTTGGCAAGGACAGTCTCAGTTAATCCTCAGTCATTTCACTTGTTCTATGGCTTAAATTGTCTGAGTTTCTCTCTGCACTCACTTTCCTCTTTTGTCCTCAGCATACTTTAGTTGCTGCAAACTGTGTCAAAAATGCAAAGTAGTTTGCACTCAGTTAACTCAGTTAGGGGGAGAGCAGATGAGGGGTAGATTCTTGCTCTTCTCAGTTGTCTCAGGCAAAAGCAAACTGGTGCAGCCTCTCGTGGCTTGTGTGTTCTATCACACAAATAATTTTTGCCATCTTAACCACATTCAGTGATTGCTTGGCCTCAGGTGTCCCAATTTTCATCTGTGAAATGTTGGAAGATTATGCAAAACCTGTTGGACTTTCCTACATCTTTTGGGCTTCTTGAGATGTGACTACCAAGTGGCTTCAAAAATCAGTGACAATTGTAGCAGCTTTGTATGGTTCAGGAAAGCAACAGAACAACTGCCCACAGTGTGGAATATTTTCTTTCAAACACAGAGAGTATCCTGCAAGGCCCTGCTTTGGGGCCCCCCAATATCAATATGGTTTGGATGGGCACCGTATCTAGTTGGCATCATATTTAATTTTTAACACACTTTAATTGATACTAATATCAAAATCAAGCCTGAGAGGTGACTGAGAGGTCAAACCAAGTAAGGGAAGAAATCTGACTATAAATGTGAGAAAGAGAGGCTAGTTAACCTAAACACCCTCTAGGTGAGATTAGGTCATTTACCAGGCAGTAGCTGTTGTTCCTGTGGATGACTGGCTTAAGTAGAAGCTGAATGTCTTTCCAGGGAACACAACTGGGAAAAGCCCACCAGGACACTGATTGACAGATACCCATCCCCAGTGCTCCTGGACTCCTTCCTCTTGCCTCAGAGCACCCACAATAAGAACTATTACAATAGTCATCATCTCTTTGTCATCCAAACACTGCGAACATTAGTGGGTTGGTAGTCCATTGGCTGTGTTGCAACTCCCATTGTTCCACACCTGAAACTGCACAAACCTTCCACTGCTACAGGCTATTTTTTGGGTACAAATATCCCTGATTTCAGGATGCCCAGCGCAGTCTCTTAAAGGTCTACCCATCACTCTGTCCATCTGGTTCCTGAATGAGAGCTGTCCTTAGGTCCTACCTAAGCCAAAACACATTTCTGCTCTTCACTACTCTTCTGGACTGGTAATTATAAATTTCCCCAAAACCCTCAGCCTCTCTATCCATAATTTTTTCCTCCTTTATCTTTCAGTTAGCTCTTGTGTGAATGTTTGACTGTGTCTATCTTGTGTGCACGCATGAGTAAATTCCCCTCAATAAAAACACATTTTTAGCTTACTTTTGAATCTTTGGTTGGTTCTTTTCCTGTGTGAGCCTGTAAACACTGGTAGAAAGGTCTCATTAAGTTACCCTCCTCTCGCAAGTCTCCTCTTTGAGCTAGTTCATTCCTCACTTTTGCAAAAGGTATCTGGCATTGTGGGGTGGCCCTTTTGGCATCTATATTTTGGGGTGACAATCTTTCCCTTTCAGAAGATGGACTGTTGGTTTTTTGCTGTTGTTATTATGTGCCTTCAAGTTGTTTCCAACTTGTGGTGACCCTAACAAACTTGTGGCAACAAACCTATCATGGGGTCTTGTTGGCAAGATTTGTTCAGAGGGGGTTTACCTTTGCCTTCCTCTGAGGCTGAGACAGTGTGACTTGCCCAAGGTCACTCAGTGGGTCTCCATGGCCAAGCAGGGATATGACTCTGGTCTTCAGTATCCCAGTTCAATGCCCAAACTACTGTACCATACTGGCTCTCTCAGAAGATGGATATGGGATAGAAAATGAGGATGGCAATAAGGGACAGAAAAATGGTTGAGGAATGTCTTCATTGGCAGAGTTTGGAAACGTTTCTTTCTGAACTGAAACTTTCCGATTTCCTCAGTCAGCACACCCAGGAGGAATAGTAGTAACTTTTCCAAAATATGGCATGGGGGACCTGTTGCTCCTCTTTAGATTCTACTCACAACCCACGAATTCTGTCATATCCTACCCATAAATGCCAGTTCCAGCCACAATTCCTGAGGTGCTACAGCTCTGGCTCTGCTCTTGACTGTACCAGTTCCTCCATTTATAATTATTTTTCAGAAGGTTGAAAGTCACTTGAAAGTTATTACTTCCATGGCACAGTAGGACTGGGAGAGAAAAAAACCCAGACAGCCTTTGTTGAATGTATAGCCAGCTGCAGAATTATCAGAGGTATAATAGTCCCTACTGACAAAAAAAACCCTGGCAATCACAGTTTTTAAGAAATTATCTTTGATTCATTGAATTCCTGCATTGAGTTCCACTTCTTTGATCTTTCTTTAAGAAAAATAATACTGGTTTGTCTAATTTGCATTTCAAAAGGAAGGTTGTTGATAAGTGGGAAAGAATTCAGAGGAGGCCTGTATGGGTGATAAATCACGAAGAGTGGTAAAGACACAAGCTATGTTTCATTTAGAAGCTAAGGGTGGGGGATATACTGATGATCTATCATTTGGGCATGTTCTCTAAAGGCTGACTCAGATATCTTCTGGTTTGGCAGATGTGTGAGTCACTTGTCAGTCTTCAGAATCAGAATAAATATAGAATGAACTCCTATATGACACTGGAAGAGCAAACTCCCCCCCCCCCCGCTGGTGCACTTGTGATCCAAGGAACTCCTCAAATCATTAGGAGGAAAAAAAGAACAGAGAAGTATACCTGGATGAGACACAGATGATCACAGTAGAGGCAAGGATCAACCAGAATAGTTAAGGCCAGGCTAGAATTTGTGTGTGTCCCCTTCTTCTTTCTCTGGTGTTAGCTACTACCTGCTACAGCATGTTGGCTCTTCCTAGCATAGAATCATAGAATGATAGGGTTGGAAGAGACTACAATGGCCATCCTCAGCAGATGACCATCCAGGCTCTGTTTAAAAACCTCCAAAGAAGTGACTCTACCACACTCCAAGGCAGTGGTTCTCAACCTGTGGGTCCCCAGATGTTCATGGACTTCAGCTCCCAGAAGCCCCAGCCACTATGGTCAATGCTCAGGGCTTCTGGGAGCTGGGGACCCACAGGTTGAGAACCACTGCTCTAAGGCAACATATTCCACTGTCAAACAGCTCTGGTGGTAAGGAAGTTCTTCCTGACGTTTAGGTGAAATCCCTTTTCCTGTAGTTTGAAATCAATGCTTTGTGTCCTAGCCTCTGGAGCAGAAGAAAACAAGCTGGCTCTATCTTCAACATGACATACCTTTAAATATTTAAACATGGCTATCATGTCACCTCTCAACCTTCTTTTCATCAGGCTAAACATACCCTAAGCCACTCCTCATAGGACATGGTTTCCAGACCCTTAGGGAAACGTCAGTGGCATCAGAGTATCAGGTACAAGAACACTGATGACCTCTATTAGGTCCTGCTCTCCTTTCTCCACCTCCAATAATGTGGCAACCACTGCTTGTTAGCCTTCCTCCTCCTGCTTATGTAATAAATTTAAAGATAGCAGTCATGTCATTTATTTCTCTTCTCTAAGCTAAACATGCCCAGTTTTTTCAGCCATTCCTCATAGGGTTGGTTTCTAGACCTTTTACTTTCTTGTTTGCTCTCTCCAGAAATGTTCCAGCCCATCTTCCCATTCTATCACGAAAAGGTAGAGGATTAGACTGACATGACTTGTTTTTAAGAAGCTCATGCTGTCTCCTAGTAAATCCAGCACCATTCTAACTTTTTTTTTTCTCACATAAGATCCCACTCGGACCTAGTTCCTGATGTGGCAAGTGTTGTTTGTTTGTTTAATGTCCCATCTTTTTTCCAACATGAGATGCAAGGTGGAGTACAATATTTTAAAACCACCATAAAATTTAAAAAAACTATTAATACAAAAGCTAAAACACAAACTAAATTTTGGTTGAGAAAAACACAAAACAGCATAAAAAAGAGTTAAAAACAGCATTAAAAGACACTTTAAAATACAGTAAAATAAAAACACTACACCTCTTATTAAAAGCCGAAAGCTTCCACAAATAAAAAAGGTATCTGCTGACAGAAAGACAGCAGGGAGGGGGCCAACTGGACCTCTCAGGGAAAGGAATTCCATAACTTGGGAGCAGCCACCAAGAAAGATCTCTCTGGTGTCCTCAATAGTTGTGCCTGAGATGGTGACGGAACCAAGAGAAAGCCTTCCTCTACAGATCTTAGAGCATGGACAGGCTAATAGTGGGATACACAGGTTTTCGAATAGTATAGACCTAGGGGCTTTAATGTCATAGCTACCATTTTGAATTCTGCTCAGAAATAGATCAGCAGCCAATGGTGCTGTTTTAGCAAGGGAGTTATCTGATCCCTATAAACCGCCCCAGTTAGCAACCTGGCTGCAGCATTCTGGACCTGCTGAAGTTTCTTGGCAGTTTCCAAAAGCAGCCACCACCAGTACAGAATAGGCTTTCCAATAGGCACTAGCTCATGTTTGGTTGGACTTGCCATCAAATTTTTTTCCATTGATGGTTTTCAGCCATCAGTGCTCTAATCTCTGTCCCACTTGTTTCATTCCCACCAGCTCTCTAGTAAACCAGGGGATTCACTTGGCTCCACTCCCTAGGAGGAACACTTAGTTGCAATTTTTTCTACCACCTTGGCCATTTCCTATTCCAGAGACCACCCACGGTTTCTGATATTCAGTTTTTATTGTGCAAAGACAGTTTAAGGGGGAAAAAACATTTGTCACATTGTATATAATGTTATGACTGTGGTATAAAGCATTACATGTGGTGCATGTTCTAAGCGGCTATTGATTTGGAGCTGCAGCTAAGGAGGGGAAAATATTATGGTGATTTAAAATATTGAATTTTTAATAATAAGGTTTTCATGGCTGTCTTAAAACCTATTATTATTTGAGTCAGTCCCGTTATGTCACTGTCCAATTTCTGTCCTTCTCTCACTCCTTTACTCTATTATTTTGAGTTCAATATCCAAATTTGTAAGCCAATATTACAATTTTCCATTTCTTTTTTCCAGGACCCCTCTTTCTAGGAGACAGTTGTTGAGAACATATCTGTTGGATCATTTACTTTGCCCTCACTAGCTCTTGCTCTTAGACCATCTCCACACTAGACCGTTATAGTGTTATTATTCCACTTTCAGCATCCTATGGAATCTTGGAGTTTGCAGTTTAGGGAGGGGTTTCAAGGTTATAGAAGCAAAGTTCATGGTTACAGAAGGAAAGTTCTACATATGCATCTGTTTCACACAGGCTTAAATCCTACAGTTGATCCCAACTAGAGTATCAGATTGAATCAATTGGATTTGCCTAGATGTTGACACAACATTCTGTAATTAATTCACTGGGTCTCCTCTAGTTGGGAGTAATCAACAGGATTCCATCCCTGAGGCTGTGCATTCTTGGACAGCGTGTAGCACTTCATGAATGCCTTCTGTGTATCGCTTTATTCACTGAGATTACAGAAAGAGCCACTGTGCATCTTGGCCATTTCACATCGGGACAACAAGCAGGCATTCTGACACATGCACCATCAGTTGCACAATCTTGATATTCAACAGAAGGGTAGGATAGTGCTGCCACTATGTGAATGTAGAGCTGCACCTTACAAGCATGATGGAAGTTCTTAGTCTGTGTTTTCTAAGTCCTATATCCTGCAACGGAACATGTTTTATGTTATTACATTTTATATTATTCTAAGTAAGTTTCAGCACACATCATGACAATTGCTGAAATGTGTAGCAGTGGGGCAGTATTCTAGTTTTTCACCTGAAATTTAAGAGAGATTTATTATTATAATTGCTGTTGTTGTTATTATTGTTGTTGTTGTTATCCTCCTCCTCCTCTTTATTTGTATTCCCTACCTCTTTTCCCCCAAAGCTGAGAGCCAAAGCAGGTCAAAATTTGAAAGAACAATGCATTTAAAATCATACCAAAGGTGAATGTTAAAACAGAGTTAAACTATTGACTGTATTAAAACAATCCACACCTCAAGTTAAAAGAATCAAATGCAATTAGAAAGATACAAAGCCCTTTAAAACAGTTCAGTTAAACAAAACAGCACCCCTAGTGGTGATTATTTTGAGGAAGAACCTTGAACAGATCCTCTAAAACTCAAAGCCCAGAGTGGGTTCACCATCCCGCCACTGCCAGACATTGGCTAGCGTCCTGCTAGGGAGGTAATCATGAGCAAGTTTCCCTTAGAATCGTAGAGTTGGAAGAGACCACAATGGCCATTGAGTCCAATCCCCTGCCATGCAGAAACATACACTCAAAGCACCCCCAGCAAATGGCCATCCAGCCTCTGTTTAAAAACCTCCAACAAAGGTGACTCAACCACAATCTGAGGCAGCATATTCCACTGTCAAATGGCTCTTACCACCAAGAAGTTCTTCCTGAGGTTTAGTGGAATCTCTTTTCCTGTAGTTTGAATCCATTGCTCCTTGTCCTAGTCTCTGGAACAGCAGAAAACAAGCTTCCTCCATCTTTAACACGACATCCCTTTTGGGGTGTGTGTGTGCTGTGGGGCTTCATATTTCCTTCCTCTCTTTACAGAGCCCCCAAGCCCCCCAAAAACTTACCATATACCTGCTGAAGCCGCCCACCAAGCCACTCCCTACTTTGTGAGAAGTGGACAAGATGGCAGAAGTTATCTCCCCTTAGCCAGATGCAAAACAGTGGTATCAGCCCTGGGATCTACCACAGTCTTCCAGAGAACTCAGTGCTGCTGTAATCATTTCACATCTTGCTGTGAGGACATAGCCAGATGCTTCTGTGACCCTGCTTGCTCCCCATGAATGAAGGAATGGCTGTGAGGGGAAAGCTTTAGTGGCTGTTCAGTAAATCAGAGGGTGGTATATGGCTCAGCCTAGAGCAGGTTCCCATGCTGACTTCTTGTATGACACTGAGCCATACAGAATTGCAGCCATTTTTAAACACAATTTTTCATAAGGTGTTTGCACTTTTCAGTGCTAAAGCTTAACAACTATTTCACAATATTTAAAATTTCAGAACTGATGTTGAGAATAACTATTCATGCTCAAGTTTTGAAAGGGGAATTGTATCCAAAACTGTTTAGTTACTTGCTTCAAAACAGGCAGGATTCTACCATCACTTATAGTCAGATATATTAACAAATTTAACAACTGGTCTAGCCTTAAAATACAGGAAATGCTTGATACCTTTATACACAAATAGATGACTCCTGTAAAATTAAGAGCACAATTGCATTTTGACTGTCAAATATTACTAAAATACGGATTGTTCAAAGATCAACATTTAAAATCAAATATTACTGCATGTCAAGATACTAATCTCTGATATTGCAGGATTATTCTACTCAGATATTATGTGTTGCATATTCATATATAAAATATCAAGAAGAGAAATTTGGGGAGCACATTCAGCTTGCTAATTTCTTTTTTCATCATCACAGTTCTTAGGGACCTCAGCTGTAGATGGAGTTTATCCACTGAAAGAATATCATGGATCAGTTTGGTCTTTAGTCGCACAAAATGAGATTGGTTGAGGTTATCTGAAGAAAGATGTTCTCCTATAGAAATCTGGATAAATTTTCAGATCTTCATTGAAGGCTCTTCTCCAGGTCCACCCAGCCTGAAGCAAGAGACAGGACTTTCTCAGTGACTGTTCTCTGCTATGGAATTTCCTTTCAAAGGATGCTAGACTGACTCTTCCACAGTGTCCTTCTGCCTGTGGGAGAAGACTTTACTATGCAGTCAGGTTTTAGGAAAATTAAGTTCTTGCTGAGAAATGGAAGATACTTGTGGATGACTTTCTTTCCTATTTATTGCATTTATTTACTTGTTTTTTGATTTCAGTTTTAAACTTTTATTTAGAATATAGAATGATCAATGCCATTAGTTTCAAGAACAATAATCAGTATTCCATGTCAAAAATCATCTTTCCTGAATTCAGCTGCCTGAATTGGAGGTTTCCTCCAATTCAGAAGAGGTAAGAAACAAATATATTGCCCAATGACAAATAAAGAAATACCACATGTCATAGAAACCATCCATCCTTATTGAATTGGTTATTCTTCTGAAATTATAATTTGGTTTTGTTGTAATACTATATAAAAGGATCTTGTCGTACCTTTGAGGTTAACTGAAAGAAAGATGAAGTAGCCTGAATCTATGAAAGCTTACACTGCCAGAGACTTCTTTCTTTCAGTATCAAAGGTATGGATGTATACTGACACAGACTAATCCAGCTAAGTCTGAATAGTACTGTAAAATGATAATGTATTTAATCATGCTCTGCTATTACAATTATTTGTGCTTCTATATTCAGTTCTTTTAGTTAATCCTATTGGAAGTGTATTAGAATGTCAGTTTGGTGGGAAATTGTGAGGGCTTCTACTTATCTTCCTTTCTCTCACCAACATGAAGACCTCTTACTGTCCTACCACTACGACATCAAATATGGGTCCTTTCAGATGCCCAAGACTTTATGCTTCTTATCTTCATCACCCTGTATTAACCACTGCCTCCACGGACATTGCATGTCTGAACTCAAGTTTTCCAATATGTAGTGTTCTCAAAGGCTCAAGCATAGAATACAGTCATAACGATGTATTAACAGAAATAGAACTTAACACCACAGATTACGTGTTTAATACAGACATATCCTTATTGATGCCTGCTGTAGCACACATCTCTTTTTCTCACTCTTTCTCTCTCCCTCACTCGTGCCCTAACCAACTCTAACTGTCCTCTGTTTCTGACTTTGACTAACTCTCCTAACTGCTCAAACTCCTAAACGCTACTAACTAATTCCCAGTCCTAAGAGATAACATTCACATCCATGACCAACTGGCATATGTCAGCCTTTCAAAAGTCCCTTTCACTGATTATCCAAAATTCCATTCTCGCACCCACTCTGACAGATCTCTACCTTATAACACCTACTACAAAGTGCACATATAATTTTACTTTACCTGACTTTATCTAATAAATGCAAGAACATTTTCTACATAAGTCCAAAACACCACAGAAAGATAGGATCTAAATCAAATCAGATCAATAAATAAAATTTATTTTTAAGAATGCTGCTGGACCACTTCCAGACTGAGTGAAACTCTAACATTCCTGTGAATGAGGACAGTTTGATGAAACCACTCTATTGACTGTGATTTCAATCCAGTTCAATTCAATTAATCTATTAGTTGTATTTGTTTGAAACAAGTGATACCTGAGGAAGTTGCTGAAGCGTGTGAAGCCCTCTTGTTCACCCTCAGTAGGCATCCCTGAGGATGAGCATGTTTCTAAACTCAGCCTAGCTCATATACATGTCTTTGGAATCATTCCCACTGTATGTGGACATCCATCATATTTTTTTAATCACCCATGCAAATTGCCTTCCAAACTAAGCAAGTGAAAATTATATTCACCACATGTCTCCAGCACAACAACCTATTGATATACTCTACTCTTTCAAGCTATGACAAGCAATTTAATCATGCTAGTTGTAAATGGACTTAACTCCACTTCGATGGAAAGAGCCTATTAAAGCAAGTTATTACTGCCTCAAAGCTTTGTGAGTGTGGAGGTTAGTCAAAACAAGTGTCAAATCAAGTCTTTCACACAGAGACAAAATAATGACCTACATTTAGACTTATGTTAAAAAATGACATTAGCGGAAGTAGCAATACCCAAGATTCAAATGGCAAGTAATTATAAAAGGGCTACAGAAGAGACACTGAATTATCAGAAAAGACATGTTGTTTCAGCCATGTTTGTATTGGCTACTAGTTCAACATTTGTAGATATTCCCAAGGAAATAATTTCTCCCTGGAAAAATGAGGGTGGGAGGAAGAAAATGACACAGTGAAAATAACAGGCATTTTAATTCTTCATAAACATTGGTAGGGACCCTGTACATAATCTAATTACATTTGCTTCTGCATATTGCTGAAACAGGCAGGGTCTTTAACCATAACATGGATAGAAGATATTGGGAGCACTGGGTAACAGCAAGATATAAAGATGATAATTTTAAAAAAGCAAACAAATATTTTGGGAAAGAGCTTGTTTTTGAGCATGACAGACAGCACCTAGTTTAATAGGTATGAGGATGTAAAACAGATTTATGAACTAATAACTTCAAGGATTCATCTTTACAGTTGCAAACACAAAATGTGATCTCCCAAACCAGTGATGTAGACACGAGTCAGCTGACTTGGACTCAAGTTGGACTTAAGTTGCTTCAGTGACTTCACTCAGACGCAGTTTGGCAGTAAATGATACACTGACTCTACTCAACTTAAGACTTGCATATTTTTAGTGACTGGCTTGCTGCCCTTGGTTCGGTGACATAACACCAGAAATCCAGAAATCTTACGACTTTGAACAATGCTTCCATCTTTTTTTCCCTGCTGGCCACACAACAATCTGTCTCAAGGCCAAAGTGTGGGTGCAAACAGTGTTACCCTGTTTACTGGGGGTCCCACGAGGGACTCCAAACATGCTCAAATATTAGTGGGGAAAATTAGCTCAGAGCACAAGTTAGCAAAACGAGAGGCAGGGCAATGGGGTGGAATCTTTAAACCCAATGTCTACGGGGTCAGGCCAAGTCAAGAAGCACACTAAATATGAAATAATAACAGTGATTTTATTAAATACAGGCAAACAGTGTATGCAACACGCTCACACAAGTAACTATAGAAAATAAAGGTAGTAGCGGTATACAGGGATTTTTGAGAGAGATTTGTTGAATTGGGTGATACTACACCTGTCCGAAGCCCGGGGTAGATCACAGCGGAGGTCCGTAATTGCGCAGTCTTGGATTGAGACTGAAGGGAAAGCTCGGCAGACAAAGCGGCAGCAAGGTGGGATGGAAGTTCAGAGCAATCCGAGGAAGGTCTCAGAATTGGGGGTTTTTATAGGGAAAATATCACCGTAGGCTAGTCTGTACTTGGGAGAGAACAATGAGGTTTGGGCGAGAGACAATGTCTCCGAAAGGTCAGAATTTAGCATGATTGAATTAGTTCCAATTGACAGTGGAATGGCCAGTATGCAGATGCAGCATACTTGACCGTTAAGCATCTAGCTCGTCAAGTTGCCTGCTCAGGGCAGGGAGTTCTTTGTATTAGCGTGCATCTTTAATGAGGTATTTGTCTAGAAGGTCTCCTAAAGCGAAGATTTGGCTGAGTCTGGCCTGCCTGGGTGGAGAAAGGAACGTTCAGCAATCAATGGCCATGCCTAGTTCTGTGCTTGTTTGGGGGCCTCACAAACACTTGGCCGAGTGTGGCAAAATAGGGCCGAATTGTGATATCAAAACGATATCTAATATCTTCCAAAGTAAGGTTAGTACACGGTAATAACAACAGGAAACAGCAAACAGATTGGGCAATGGGCTCAAGGGGGGCTTGAGGTCTGCTCAGCAGCCTATCCCTGCAATATATTGAGGGAGTCTTCTAAAACTTTTCTGAAGAACAGAAGGCAAGGCTTGTCCTCAGCTAGGGCATATTTCTTAGAAAACAGTAAGCAGTGGGCTTGAGGAGGAAGGATCCTTCCTTCTAAAGCTTTTGAAGGTTTGGTAATGGGGAGTAAGAAGGATCCTCTTCCCTACTTCTGAAAAATCCTCTGGCTTTGGAAATGAGAAGTAAAAAGGATCCTATTCCTCAGTTCTGAAGCTGCAGACTCTTTTATGCCAATTGGTACACAAGCTTCCAGCTTTAGGAAGGGGGAGTAAGAAGGATCCTATTCCCCACTTCCAAAACTGCAGATGGCAAAATTGTGGAGGGCCAACTCTGCTTAAATTGTTAAAACTGAATTAATTCAACTCTGTCCAGAAATTCTGGAATATAGGTTGGGGTATAAAGTTGGCTCCCAGACTTGAGACTTGACTTGAAAGTCTGTTCAAGAACTTGAGACTTGATTTGAGACTTGGAGTAAAAGACTTAAATACATCACTGCCCCAAATCCTATCTTCTCCTCAGGCAGTTCCTCAACTGAAAAGTGTCCAAGGTACTGAAGATCAAGGCACTGGGAAATGATGTCTGCAGCACTCTGTCAGCCATGGGGTACATTGAGCTGGAGAGACTCCTTGGGGTCCCACGGCAATCATTTCATTCCATGTGCCCCAGAATGAGGAGAGTACATCAGTTCCCAAGACCCTGATATGAAGCACATTGGCAATATGTATTCAGGGGTGGTTAGAGGTAATTCGTCATTCCCTTCCCTTGCAATGAGAGAAGTCACTCAGTAGCTTTCCTGGAGGAGTGGGTATTTTGACCCAGGTCTCTGTGAGTCCTAGTCCAGCAGTTAAATCACTGTATCACAATTGTTCTCAAGGGAAAAACTATCCCTCCCAGAATGTCCAGATCTGGAATGGACTGTTGTTTTTGGTCAGGGCATGAAAAGCAAGCACAGAGTAATGGAGCTGGGAAATGGAAAGCTGCACTTGATGTCTGTTCTAGTCTATCTGTCAATTAAAACAAACGAACAAACAAAAAATGGTTGTGAATAATTCAAGGAAATTGACAGTCATTACAGCTCTTGCATGAGTGGGTTTTAAAGAACCAAAAATGAATTAAAATGCAAAGAGAGAGAGAAAGAGAGAGAGAGAAAAACAGAAGAAAATCAAAAGCACTCCCTCCCTTTTTACTGTTTTTGCACTGGTTTTCCAAAATTAAATTTATTGCAACCAAACCAAGTGGCTTATCTCCAATAAAAAAGTTGACAATTGTATATAAATGAAGATGAATATTTATTAAATGTTTTAATTAAAATTGTCAAGCTGCTAAATTATGCTCCCAATTTCATAAAAAAAAAAGTCAAAAGAGACAACAAGCATGAAGTGGGAATATTGTAGCAGAACTAAAACTCAGCTGGAATTCCTATTAGCAGCCAAGGAAGAAATTTGTTGTGTTTGCATCCTGCAGCCTTAATTCAATAATACCCTGAAAGCTGGAAATCCCTTAGTGGGGTGGGTGGGATGTTGCTGGAACAAAAAATAATTCATTAATGCTCAAGCTCAAAAATCAATATAGAAAACCCACTGAACCAAAAAGCATGCATCATAAGTCAAATTATCGTCATTACGGATTACCTTTGTCCTATTTTTTTAAATGATGGAAATACAAATAAGTCACCTTAAAACAAATGCTGTTTGTTCCTGAACAAACAGCTGAAATATTATCAGAAAATGGAAAGAAAAAAATGGCTTTGGAAAATGAGTATGAGCATTGGGAAGTTTGCCTTTCTCTCCCTCCTCACGTCTGATAAACTAATCACAGTGATCCATGCACTGTCAGCTTCCAAACTTTATTACTGTAATTCAGTCTGTGTGGGGCAGCCCTTGAAGATAATTTGGAAGATGAAGGTAGGGCAAAACATAGCTGCTAGATTGTTGGCTGGAACGTTGCATAGTCTTAAAGGACCTGCACTGGCTGCCAATCATGATATTCAATGCCCTAAACAATGTGGAACCTCAAGACATAAAGGAGTGCTGCTATCTATCTATCTGTCTGTCTGTCTATCTATCTATCTATCTATCTATCTATCTATCTATCTATCTATCTATCTATCTATCTGAGAGTCAGCATGCTATAGTGGTTTCAGCAATGGACTGTGACCCTGGAGACCAGAATTTGACTTCACATGCGGCTGTGGAAACCTACTGGATAATCTTGGGCACCTCACACACTTTCAGCCCCAGAAAACCCTGTAGTAGGTTTACATTAGGATCACCATAAGCCAGAAATGACTTTAAGGAATACAACAATAATCTCTCTCTCTCTCTCTCTCTCAATCACTGTGGTGAGCAGGAGGGTGTTTCCTCCGAGTCCCACCAGTGGGAGCAGTAGACTGTGGAAGGACGTGGGAGAGGCTCAAATAATCCCACCACTGGTGTCATTCCTGCACTGTGTACTGTGGAAAATGATAGAGGTGTATACGATTATACATGATGTAAATAGCATATGGGTTGCCCATGTCTCATAATGTCACAGCTCAGGGACATCCACTCAGATTAAATGGTGGGAGAGTCACAACAGATGGAAGGGAGGGGGGCACATTTTCACATAGTGCATAGTTACTCTGCAGAATTCCTTGTCACAAGAGGGAGCAATGGCTGCTAATTTGGATGGCTATAAAGAGAGATTAGAAAAATTAATAAAGACTAGGGCTATAAAGGCTACTAGGCAGGATGGTATATATTTCCTCCAGCATCACAGGCAATATATCAGTTGCTGGTGACATAAGAAAGGAACTGCTGCTGCATTCATGTTCTTCTGGTGGACTTCCCATTGGCCGGCTATATTTTGAACAGAATGCTCGGCTTTGCTGAGATCCTGCACAAAATATACACATATAAATATGAAGATCCTACTTCACACATATGTGAGCTGAATTCCTACATCATGCTTATGTAGTGTACATCTACATCCATATAGTTATGTAGTAGTCATGCTGTACCACTCTTCTGAATACTGACATTCTGCAACTCATTGTGAATCTGCCAGCGTCTCCGCTTATTGGGTCTATTCCTGCAATCCCAGTGAATCAAGTGGCACATTGAAGGCACTGACAAATAGTTATGCACCATCCAAGATGAGAAAAAAATGTATTCTTTATATCCCTACTTAGGAATCTGAAGAAGACACTGAGTCCTACAACATCTGATCACAGATGTGCTCTGGTCACCATGTAGGAATGAATAACTGCACGGGTAGAAGACTATTGGATAATCCTAACTGAAACAAACTCAATGAAATGTTGTTGAATGGTGAATGTGTTTTAAACTGTTTTAGCTTTCTGCTTTCAATACAGTTGTTTAATTGCTTTTTTATGTCTGTATTAATAAGGCTTCGCATTCTGTATTGCAGTGACAGGTCCATAAGCCAGAGATAGTTGTTTAATTGTTTTTAATTGTTTAATGTTTTTTAATGTCCGTATCAATAAGGGTGGGCATTCTTACTGGATTTACAGCTTTGGAACCTAGAGTTACAGACCTGTACCTACTCTGTATTGACTAATATTATATAGTCACAAGTCTAGCGTTATTGCCACAGTCATAAATGCCCTCCCAAACATACTGAACCAGGCAGCAGCCACACACACACAAATGTAGGTCTGTTCAGCTGAAAATCAAGATGCAGAAGGATGATGTTTGCACCCCTCCCAACAGCAAGTGAGGCTATAACTATCAGCAGAAGGATCCCTGTTGTAATTCCTTATGGCAGCCCTACTCATTAGTAGGAGAGGAACATCCTCCTCCTATGTGCCAATCATAAGGTTGAACAGACTTCTATCTCTTGGTGCAGCTGCTGCCTGGTAAAGTGGATTTTGGGAGTGCAGAGTCAGGAAATATTACTAGTTATGCATTCATGACAGTGGAGGTGACTAAAAGGTGGGAGACATTGGAGTCCACCTGCAATGCAAGCATCTCCTTAGAATTTGGAGGAATTATAGCTCAAAGGAGGCATGTGAGAGGAGGATAATGACAGAATCTTTTCGCCTATGTATACCAGTACAAACTGTAGAAAGGACTTCAGTTAAAGTTAAACGAAGTATTTTACTGGAATTTACAAACATACAAGATATCAGACACTCTTAACAACCATAGAAGATGATCAGAAAGTGAGGCCAGAAAAGCTGGGATAGAGAGAGATTAGGTGGAAAAGATGATAGTTACCAGTCCTGAAGAAGGGGTCACAGTGGGGGGGGGGTTCAGACAGTGTCTGAGGGTAGCATGGAAGAACAGCAATCTTGGGCACTATGTACTATGTACCACAAATGGCTGGAGCTGAAGATAGGGTTTTTATACCTTATTTCATGCCCTGCAGGGGTGCATTGACAAAGCCGTAATGGCTTTCCCATGAGACTGACAAAGGTGGACAAAATGGGCTGATTGTTTAATTCCAGTGTCACAAAACATTGACAGGACTCATGACAATTGCTTAATGTTTGGTCAGGTAAAGTGTATAGGGAAGATCTCCATAAATTAAAATCAAGGGATGGTCTCTGCTTGCTCACCAACCTGGGCAATTAATCTTTCATTACATTCAAAAATGCCAAGAGACTGAAGCAGTGAAAGGATTAGCCCAAACCCATCAGTGCTGGGTTTTCCACATAATCCTATCTGAACTTTCATGATTCTGAACACATCTCCAGCCAGCATAACCCTGAACACATTGTCTGGCCAGAGTGACCCTGACTGTGTTCTATGGTCATTAATAAGTCCAATTTAAGAAAATCACATATCTTTTAGGGGTGGTAGGGTATGGTAACAGACGTAGAATATGAGACAAGTTTTTCTTAGCTATTGTTTGTTATAATTTGTTGTAAGCAACCTTGGGGCCCCAAGCCAGGACAAAGGTGGATACAAATTAAATTAATTAATGTATTAATGAGTCAACCTGTAGTTAAAGCCCCTTGATTTAGTAGCAGTACTCCAGTCACTATCAACAATAGGATTTAGGCCCATATGACACTTGTGGAACTCCACCGAAGTAGCCATGAACTGAATATCTCCTTTGCACAACAGCAAAGAAAAGAACAATTGTATGTGCAAGGGAGCTTAGGTGGGTGTATGGCATCAACAGGATTCTGGCCATTGATGCCTGAACTGAAGGCAGAGATGTTGTTCATTGTGGCATCCAAGATAACCTAAAGTGCAGTCTAACAGAAAACAAGTGGGATAGATACAATTTGTGATCACAGTGGGCAATTACTGATTGTCCTCTGTGTCTCTGTTTCAACAATTCCTTGTGTGTTTATCTTCCATGTATATTCACAGGTCCGTGTGCGTATGTGACTGCAACCTTACGTCTTTGTCAGACAAGTTTTAAGGGAATACGCATGAAAAGAGGTTTATACTTTGCCGATGTTAATCTGCATTGAGCAACTGTAGCAAGAAGCACACACCACCCAGAGTTTGATTGACAGAAACATGTTTTCCTATGGAGTACTGCCAGTAGCATTTGTGTACAACAAATCAGACTGTTTATCGGAAGCAGTCCAGGCAGGATGACATGAGAAACAGTCAAGCTGAAGCTTTAATTATTCATAACATGATCGTGAATTATTAATCGTCCTTCATGGAGTGGACCTGAGAAGGCTGTGTTATAAAATATGGGGCAAATTTTAAAAAGTGAGTTCAAAAGTGATGAAAATAAGAAAAGATGGTAGCTCTACAAGGACATAAGCCACTGTGTTAACTCCTCCAACCTCACCCCAGTCTTGGACTATTGTAACCTATGGAACTTCAAGTAGATTAAGCTGTTATTTTGCTTTCTAATTAGCTTTGATCTCAGGCTCCTTTTAGCCATGTTCTATAGTTCTGTGGCCTTACTTTAGCCCTTGACCTCAACCACCTCAGTTGTGGCTAGTATATCCTAGCCTTTCAGGATTAGAGTTACCAAGGTTCATTTAAAGTGACGTGTCCGAAATGAAACAATGAGCAAATCAATGGATGCCTCTGGCAGAAAGCTAAAACAACATCTTGATAATATAATTTCTTGAGAGTGTGCATTGATAACGCTCTCACTCAGCACACATTTTGATATGAACTTGTTTCATTCATACCATGAAAACCAACATGCAAAAAGAGGTGTGTCTGTACACCAAAATTCACATGTACCATCCACTCTTTCATGCTACATTGTTATAGTACTATGGGCTTTTTCGCACTTTGGGGAAAACGGGGCGTTCTGATACTTATCAGGCTGGCGCGCTCCCTCCGCTGATCCAGGCTGATCCGGAGCAGTGAGTGGCTACACTACACACTGCTCCGGGGACGAAAATGGCACTTTCCAGTTGGTGGAGGCTTTCCACCAACCGGAGAAGCTCACCAGCCTAAAGCCTGACCCCGGAAGATTTGCAGCCTCACGCTGGCACGAGCCTGCAAATCTACACATTAGCACAGCGACGGAGTGATGCGTGCTGTGCTATTGAAAGACCTCTTTTAAGCGGTCTTTCAATAGCATGGCGAACCACCAGTTCTGGTTGTTCTGGAGCGAGCTGAAGTCTGGACATACATAAAGTAGTCCGGACCCAGTCCGCCCCTAAGTGCAAATGTCCTCGCCAGAGGACGCTCTGCCCCGTCGTTAAATCAAAGTGCGGAAAAGGCCTATGATTCCACCTTAACTGCCAGTGCAATATTCAACATTCTATTGACAGATTAGTAGGGATGCCTATTTAGAAATCTCAATAATAGAGTCCTAATGCCTTATTTGTTGTTGTCAACTGCTGTCAAGTTGATCTCAACTTATGGCAATCTTATGGATTAGAAACCTCCAAGCCATTGTATTGTTTACTGCCCTGATCAGGACTTGCAGATTTAGGGATGTGTCTTCTTTGACTGAGTCTTATTCATTTGTAATGCAGTCTTCCTCTTTACCCACTGCCTTCTACCTTGCCAAGCATTATTGTCTTTGCTAGTGAGTCATGTCTTCTCATGACATGGCCAAAGAACAACAGCCTCAGTTTAGTCATCTTGGCTTTTACCATACTACAGACCCTAGGCTTCCATAGAATGAAGCCAGGGCAGTTAAAAGGGAATCATAGTGCTATAAGTGTGTCATGTCATGATTCTTGCAACATCATTTTCCAGCTGTGGGGAGGGGAACTGACATCACATTGGGATGCTAGTGGTCCACACAAGGCCCACAATTTTTCCACCCCTATTTAAAAGATAGGCAAACTGTTGCCCTGTCCATTTTATGGTTCTGACCATTCCCTCTTCATTTCTCCTAAATTCTAGTTTAATTAGGAAACTTTAGTTGTTGTGGGTTTTCTGGGCTTTGAAGCCGTGTTCTATTAGTATTTTCTCCTGATGTTTCACCTGTATCTGTGGCTAGCATCTTCAGAATTTCATAATTAGAACTTCATAATTAGGAAACTGTTTTAGTTTAATTCCACAAATTGAATCATGCATAATTTTCTACATATTTCATTTCCTTCTGTGGGATGGGATCTTTCCCTGTCATCAGCCATACAGATGCTCTTGTGTGTCTTGATAAAACACACTTCAAGGAAGGAGAAGAAGGAGGAAGAGGAAGAGGAGGAATAGAGTGGAGCAGCAGCATTTTTAAATGATTGTCTGAATTATTTCCTTTCTGCAGTATTTATTGGATCGCACAATGCCTGCACTCCTGGTATTGATAGGCATTCCCACCAAAAGCACCTTGATGCAACCATTTAGACAAAGGGTGCTTTACTGGAGTGTTTTACCAATGTTGTTGTTGTGTGTCTTCAAATCAGTTCCAAGTTATGGTGACCCTAAGGTGAACCCATTGTAGGGTTTTCTAGGGCTGAGAATGTATGATGCACCCAAGGTTACCCAGTGGGTTTCCATGGCTGAGTGGGGAATTGAACCCTGGTCTCCAGGGACTATAGTCCAATGCTCAAACCACTACCTCACACTGGCTCTTGTTTTGCCACTATAGACATGTAAAGTGCTAATGTCAAGCATGGAGATACAAAAGTACTCAAGGAACAAAGTGCTGTTGCAAATGATGTATCAGATATTCTAAATGACACTTAAAAGGAGTTGCTTTTACCACATATCCATACTTTGGAAAGTGTTGTTTCTATGTATAAAGGCAATTCCTTAGAATATTTTATTTTTGTCAACAAATGCCCAAAGGGGATATGTAAGACTTTTAGCAAAGCCAGAAATCTTATAAAGCATTACATCCTGATGCTGCATTAATTTGTGATTATACATGCATACGCTCCAACACATACACATGTGCATGAATAGATATTTTAAAAGATTTTAAACATTTTTTCTTAAAATATGCATTTCTAAGCTTACGGCATCTCAAAAGACACATTTAAAATGTATATGTTGCTGTTTTGAGCTGAGAACTGTGCCATTGCATTTAGAGAAGTACAACATGTGGATAGCTGTATTCTCATCCACGTATTAGTCTGGGAAATTTAGTGGGTTGAATGTCAACAACAGTAGAGATCAAATTCCACAGACATCCCTACCTACCAGATAGAGGGAATATCTGATGAGGCTTCAGGTCTCATGCCATCTGTAGCTTTATGGGTCTCTTTATGTTCTTTCAAATATACCAGTGGTTCTCAACCTGTGGGTCCCCAGATGTTCGTGGACTTCAGCTCCCAGAAGCCCTGAGCATTGACCATAGTGGCTGGGGCTTCTGGGAGCTGAAGTCCACGAACATCTGGGGACCCACAGGTTGAGAACCACTGAAATATATGCATGTCTACACACACACACACACACACACACACACACACACACACACACACTTGGCTATCCTATAATAATTGTTCACAGCTCAGTACATAAAAAATAACAACACAGAGAGAACCCAAAATAGTCTTTCAAAAATGTATATTCTGAATCCAAAAAAGGAGAGGAACAAAAGGGTCAGTGTAAGATGTGAAGTTCAGATAAATATAAAGAACAAATGATGCAGAGATCCAAACAAAAATCACAGTTTAAACCATATGAAATACCTTAAAAATGAGTAATGGCAACTGAAGTATATAGCTTAAGATTTGTGAAGCATTGAAGTGCATGCCATGCCCAAAATTCTGTTGCTATTCCTGACTCCAGTACACCCATTGAATCAATTGAATTGACCTACATGTTGACCCCTCACCTAACAATTGGTTCAATGATTTTAATCACATTAGGGTTAGTGAACAGGATTCCAACCCCTGAGGAAGATCTTGGGAATACGCAGGGAACAAAACATGTTGGGCTTTTAAACTAATCAAATAACCATCTTTTAAGCATCTTGAGACAGGTCCAGTTTGGAGTCAATTGGATGCTCCCTAGTTTCAGCTTCTTTTATCTGCTCTCGATGAGACTGATGAGCAGGATTTCCTCCACCAGTCAGATGTTCCTGAGGTGAACATTTCATATCTCAAACTGGCCTGATTTGCCAGGGATGGCCCCAGTTAATAAATTCTTTGCCATCCCACTTTTTCAACTGCTTTTAAAATGTCCCGGTTACTCTCTTTTCTTCCCACTTTGGTGTACTACAATTGCTGCAAACTAAGCCCAAAGTACAAAAGTAGTTTCACTCAAGGAACTGAGCTAGGGGGAAGAAGAAAGGGGGAGGAAGAATCTTGCCTTTCTGTGATAATGTTTTTTTCCCATTATCCACGTAACAGAGCTTAAGGGAGATAGTTCTCCCTTTAGGCATACAAAGGGTTAATGAACTGCTAGGGTTAGGTTACATTTTATTGGGGGATCAGCATCACAGGTCATGGGAGATAGTTGCCCAGTCAGGGGGGAAAGGTGAGAATCTTCAAGATGCTTTGATGAAGAAGTTATAAAAATCCTCAAGAGACCGTGAGAACAGACAGAACAAAGGAGATATCCAAGACATCAATAAAGGGCCAATAATACCAGTGGTGGACAGGCTAGCAGGCCCATCTCCTGGCTACCCCAGTATACCATCTCAGAAATGACCAGCGATGTGAGTAGTTAGAATATACCTAGTTGAGTTAGATTTTTCTGTTATTTTGAAACCTCGGCTGATCTGAGGAATCTATCTATACTTGTAACTACAAAGCATACCTGGGAGGAGGGAGCCTCTCATGAATACTGATATTTCTCTTGCCTACCTTGCCTTTCTAGACCATTTCTGAACTACACAGTTATAGTGCTATTATTCCACATTCAACCTCCTGTGGAATTCTGGGACTTGTGGTTTACTGAGACCAAAGAGCTCTGTGCTGAGAATTCTAAATGCCCCATCCTAAACTACAAACCGCAGAATTCCACAGGATGTCGAAAGTAGAATAATAGCACTATAACTGTGTAGTGCAGAAATGGCCTTAGAATAAATGCTTTTCTCCTCCCTGTTTCCTCTCCATTCCCACACATTTCTCAGCAACACAGGTAGATAGGATGTCTCTCACCTGGGGCGGAGGGAAGGAAAGGGATCTCTAAACCAAGGGATTGGTAATGCCCAAGCAATGTCCCAATGTGCTGCTAAGAGAAAGGTTAATCCAGTGGGTGGTGGCAGCATCTAATTAAGGGAATTTGGGGGAAGTTCCTATCTCCTGTTCCAGGGCAGAAGTCAGCATTGAATGAGAGAAGGAACCCCCTCGCATTTTCTCCACACCTTCCCTACAAGTTCAGGCAAAAGCAAACTTTACACTCTCTCCTGGTTTATGTGCTCTTTACACTTCTGCCATTGTGACTGAGGTTGCTTAGCCAGATATGTCCCTGTTTTCATCTCTGAAATGTTGGCCAGTATGGGATTCCATAATGGTAGTGGGGGGAACAGGTACTCTGAAGAAGGCCCTTTCTTGAACTGACTGTATCTCAATATTTTAGGCTCTCAGAGTGGGGACATTCTCATCTTCAATGGAAAGGATTTTCTTGCCCCATTAAGATACCTCATCAAGAAGATAGTCAGACACCATTCAATTTATTTTACATCTGGAATTTTTTCTAACAAACCCTCAGATTTATTTTTAACAATATAAAACCAAAAAACCAAAAAGCAGTAATATTTTCTTCAAAATTGATTCTTTTCTATGCCAAAGCATTCAGTTTGGTAAAAAAAAAAAAAGTGGATTTTTATGGCACACATTCCAAGTTTCTTACAAATGTCTTTGACACAAAACAGTCCTGAAGGGTTAAAAATCTTTAAAAATGCAAAAAACCCTCTCATATTCTTGCCTGGCAAGAGAAACTTTTTTTTAAATCATTCATTCTTGCATGCATGGGTGAAATGAATCAAGCTATAGATACTTACTTCAGAGTAGGGGCTTTGTTGACATACAGATATGGAAAATGCCTAACACTAAGTATTGGTCCAATGAGTCCATATTGTCCACACAACCTGATAGTGACTTTCCAAAATTTCAGGTAGGGTACTTGATTTGGTCTGTCTAGAAATATTTGGGATTGAGCCACAGACATTCTATGTGCAAATTATGTATATTTTCTTGTACCTATAGCCTTTTTCTGGATGATCTCAAGGCACAGGTAAGAAGACATGGGAAAAGACAATCCTTCAAAGTACTGTTGTCCCAAGCTGTGAAGAAATTCATAGGTTAAAACTGATAGTTGGGAAAACTCTCCCTCCACTCTCTCTCTCTCTCACTCTCTCCATCTCTCTCTTTTTGGATTCCATCTTCTAGAATTCCCAGCCCACATGGTTCCTGGCAGGGGGATTCTGGGCGCTGTAATCTTGTTACCCCCAAAGATAGGGGACCTTGAGGTCCTCCAGCAGTGCCAGCGTCTGCTTAGAAAGGTGTGTAATTAAAGCACAAAAGAGGCCTGCAAGGGATGGGTAACCATGGGAACTTTTCACCTATGTATACCAATACTAACTGTGAGACATCAGCTGAGAGTCAAAGGAATGCTTTTATTGGGGATTCACAGACACACGCAAGCAATCAAGTGGTCTTACAAACCATACAAGGCTAGTGAGGGGAAAGGAAAGAAGAGTTGGATAGTGGGAGATTTTGGGGTGAAGTGGGTGATAATTACTGTTCCAGAAGCAAAAGATTGAAGCACGATGGCTCAAACAATAGTTTGAGGGTAGCACAGAGTATGGGAACCTGGGAGTCAATGGACAGAGTAACACACCAAGCTGCATCCAAGGTATTATGAATTGTCAGACTTGGAACCAGAGTTTAAGTTCCCACCCTGAAGTGATATGTGTTAACTGCTCTCTGGCAGAGCAAACGAAAGGGCCCCAGCATGGATTAACTGTCTTCAGGTAACAAAGCTCTGATGGAAGTCATGATAGTTTCTTAATGTCTAGATAGGTGAGGGGACAACAGAAAGTTTCTGCAGGAAGAGGTTACAGATGATAACCATCGGTTGCTTCATTGGGGCAGTCTTGTTTGCTATTGTATTTGAGGGTTGGGTCATTGAGAGGATTATCACAAGCCCATCAGCACCAGGGTTTTCCCATCTAATCCTTTTGAATTCATGACATAGCCATGCTGAGGTCACCTGTCTTAGCATACAGCTTCCAACTAGAGTCCTTTTCCATGTGACATTCACCCATAAGTGTATGCTTTTTATATTAGAAATAATATCTTTTGCCAATTAAATGATATTTCTCACCAATTCTACTGTACCACAGAATGGGGGTGTACAGCATGGTAACAATCTTCAAATAAATATATGCAAACTCTAGTTAAAAGCAAGACTTGAAACTGGGAAGGAAATAGACCCAGAATGATCAAAGGTGATGGAAAACAAGCCAAATATATTCCAAAATGTCAATTCCAGTCAGTACTCTTGATGCCAAATTTTATACTAGGTCAAGTTTCAGGACCATTGTTAAAGGCAGCTGATCATACCGAACATGACAGTAAAATCAGGGCATAAGATCATTTTTAAAAGCTTTATTTTTAAAGGTACCAGGCTGTAAGAGACATGCATACATATGACAGCACATTTCTCTGCTGAAATGGTTTGAATGATATATCAAAAAATCAATAAAATACAATGGCCATGAAGATAGTGAATGTAACAAGCAGAGTTCCAGAGGGAAGCTAACATTTTTGAATTCTTTTTTGGAGCAGCACCAGTATATCAAAAGAATGACTATGAAAGGTTTTCCATGACAGAAGCCTTTGTATGTGGAATTGCTACCCAGTTCCATGTTATCAGGAATTTGAGATGTAAGTGAAAATCATGGGTCTATTTCCTTCTGAAATAGTAAATCCTTCAGAAACCACACGTTCACTGCAGAAAAATATCTTATTAAACTTTGCATATACTGCTGACATTAACAATATCTACTTTCAGTTAAAGTGATAGTCATAGCCACTTTTTTGCATTTATATGACATATAATGTAGAGCAGAATGAATCTGTGCCTTCCACTTTCTGCCAATTTTTCCTTCCCATCAGTGGGAAAAAGTCTAACAGAAAATCTACCCCTCTCCTTCCTTCTCCTCCACCTCTTCTTTTAAAGGTCAGCTAGGGCAAAAGGGAGAGGAAGGAAGGAAGGAAGGAAGGAAGGAAGGAAGGAGGAAAGGAAGGAAGTCAGTCCTTTCATCAACTAAAATGACCTTCTCCACATACAAAATTTTCATAAGCCTGTTTACCAGGCCCCAGTTGATTACATAGATGGTTAGATGATATTTTTTAAAGATGGCTGGTACTGAATTAAAAATACGAGTCTGCATCAGTAATATAACAGAATATGCATTCACTTATGTTATGTATGAACCTTCATCCCTATAGGTTGCACTTCCACTTTTGCTGTAGGGAGGTAAGACAAGACATGGCTGGCAAAGTCACCAGTGAATTAAACAATAGTTTTACACCACTGGTGTAACATGATATACACATACACGTGTTGTTGTTAATGTGAGTGGAGAATGTGCAATAAAGCTGACCATTATATGATAGTCCAAGTGCTGTAATTTTAAAATGGGGGGGCAGTGTCAAAACCAGGGACATCTGGACCAAGCTAGGGCTATAACAAATCAGGTCTGTTTTTAAATTCTCCCTTCCTAGAGAAGCAGCAACCTTCTATATTTTTGTCCCCCACTGGCTTCCTCTCCCAGTTTATCTCCCTCTACTGCTTTCGCTAAATCCACATCCTTGTAGGTATAGGGCAAAGCATGGAATAGCTTATCCGATGATTTGTGTTGCTGGTGGTAGCATGTACACCCAATCCAGAGCAAAAACACTCTATTGAGACTGCTCTTTACAAAAATATAACCAAATCTTTATTTAACAAACTGTAAAGGGAAAAGGTAGTTGGCAAATTAAAGATTAGTAAACAGCACACCATTTGTATATTTAAACCAGCAAACATTCTCTTTCCTCTCTCTCTTTCTCTCTCACAGATTTCTCACTTTCTCTCAACTCCAAACTCAACTCTCCAGAACTCCCAAACTCTGTTTCTGTTAAATTTCAGTTACTCACTCCTCACATAGAATCATAGAAATGAACATTTAGCCCCTCTTTGGCTAGCCTGGTTTCCATATTCAACAGCCAATCTCTTTTAAATTCTCTCAGTTGCTAGGGTGGCTCTGCTGCTATGCCCCCCCAGTTTCTTCACAGGCAACCTCTGAAGTTCTGGAGGCAATTCCTTGTATTCCTTGATCCCTGTGTGTTGCACATCCATCTTTTCTGTGGAAGGTAAAACCAGACATAGGATCCACCTCGGACCCCAGCTAGTTTTCCTACTGCATTTCCCTTGGAATGGGTGCTCAAGCCACTAAAGCTGATGGCAGAGAAGTCTTTTTGCCTCAGTTCTGGATCTGGTGTGAATGGGGTGGAGGCAAAACCTGCAGAAGCATAGTATACAGTGTCAAGGATTTATGCTGAGCCAGGCATGGTTTCCTCTAAGTGGATGGCAGAGAAAGAAGTGATGTGGCCAGATGAGCAGGTGCAAGGTGATCAGGATTGTTATGACTATAGCATGTGTACTGGGGAAGGCCACACGCCAGAAAGCTGATTGAGTTACCCACTTGTTCAGGGTGACAGTGAGACTTAAAAAGGCTGGTTTTTGCCTTCACAAGTTGCCAGTGAGGTTTTCCTAGCCGGTCATGTCTTGCTGCTGACAATTTATGCCTTGTAAGGGGAGATGCTGCCCATTTATATCCTGATGTTTTTCTTACTTAATTGCTTTCTGGAATATTTGTCAAAAGCCTTATCTTAGTGTGCAGCAATAAATCTGCCTCTAAGCTTAACATAATAAGACTCCAGAACTTTTTTTCCTGCTTCACTGAATACCTCTGCCGTGGTGAAGCCTTGCTTCACTGTCTGAACTCTGCGTATGCTCAGAGGAGCCAGTTCCTGCTAACCCTGACACACAATATGAGTGGGTTCCTCCTTTGTGCTAACCATGATTTTGCTCCATTTGGGCAATGTGTGTGGATGTGCCTTCAAGTCACCTGTTAACTTACAGTGATCCCATGAATTTCATGGCAATTTCTCAGGCAAGAAATACTCAGAGGTGGTTTTCCACCTTTCTTCTCTTGAAACATAGCTTACAGCACCTGGTATTTGTTGATGGTCTTCCATCCAAGTACTAACCAAAATCAGATGGGAAAAGATACCTTTTGGCCACACTATCAATCTATTTTTGGGCACACTGGGGTGGCATTTTATGATATCCTACCACTGCCCTATAAGATACGCAATTTTCATAAATTGAACTTACTAATGACCAGAGAACATGATTGAGGTTACACTGGCTGGAGACATGTTTGGGGTCGTGAAAATTCAGATAGGACTATCTGGAAAACTCAAAACTGATAGGTTTGTGATAATCCCTTCACTGCTTCAGGCTCTTGGTATATTTGAATACAATGAAAGAGAAACTGTCCAGATTGGTGAGCAAACAGAGACCATCCCTTGACCTTATCCTATGGAGATCTTCCGTTACACTCTGCCTGATCAAACATTAAGAGATTGTCATGAGTCCCATCAATGTTTTGTCACTCCAGACTTAAAGGAATCAGCCCATTCCAGAGCCTTTGTCAATCTCATGGGAAAGCCATTATGTCTTTGTCAAGGCAATCCTTCAGGGTGTGAAACAGAGTATAAAAACTCTAGCTACAGCCCCAGCCAATTGTAGTATGTTGTACGTGGTGCCCCAGGCTTCTGTTCCTCCATGCTACTCTCAGATGCTGCCTGAGCTGTTTTGCTGTGACCCCTTCTATACCCTTTCCTCCCAATATGTCTCTATCCAACCTTTCTTGCCTCACTTTCCAATAGCCTTTCATGGATCTTAGGAGTGTCTTCTCATGTGTTGGTCAATTCAAACAAAACACTTTGTTAACTTTAACTGGAGTCCTCTCTACAGTTAGTACTGGTATACATAGGTGGAAAGATCCTGCATTACCCTCCCCTCGCAGGCCTCCTTTGAGCTTTAATTTCCCCAAATTCTAAGGAGATGCTGGCACTGTGGGTGAACCCCAATGTTGCCCACCTCTTAGTGTAACAGGCTTATTTTTGGCCTGCCACTGGCATAGTGTAACAGACAGATCTACCTCTCCTGGTGTTACTACCGTGAACTGACCTGGCCTTTGGTACCCTTTAGATATCATTTTGATATCATAATTCGGCCCTGCTCTGCCACCAGCCAAGTGTTTGTGAGGCCACCGAATAAGCGCGAAGCTAGGCATGGCTATTATCTGCTGAGTCACATTGTTCATACCAAGGCAAGCCAGAAACTGCCAGATCTGCTTTAGGGGACCTCCTGAAACAAACACCTTCATTATAGAAAACAAAGACCTCGGCCCCGAGAGGGCACCCTGGTGAACTAAGTGCTTAAACTACCAAGCTAGCCGCATCTACATACTGGCCATACTATTGTCAATTTGGACCATAACTCAATCATGTAAATTCTGACCTTTTGGAGACATTGTCTCCCACCCAAAACTCATTGTTTTCGCCGAAGACCAGACTAGCCCATGGTCATTCCTTCCCCCATAAAAATCCCCAGTTCCGAGAGCTCTTCGGAATGCTCAGATCTCTCGCTGGAATGCTCGGACTTCCATCCCGCCTTGCTGCCACTTCTTCTGCGAGTTCTCCTCGGCCGCCACGCCGGGTTTCCTTTTCTCCAATTGGCTTTCTTCAGGACAACGAGAAAGGTGGCATATCACCCATTTTCCCCAAACTCTCTTTTCTATTTCTTATTTAGTAGTGAGGCTGTGTTTTTCTTAATAACTGTTTAATAAATATTGCTGTTAGTCTGAACTGTCTGACTGCTCACTGACCTGACGCTGTATACATTGGGTAAAAGATCCCCGCTGAAGTTACCCTGCCTCTCATTAGCCAAGAGAGTACTCCAGCTAATTTTCCCATCATGTTGTGTCTGTTTTTGGTTATTTGGGCACTCCTCCCGGGATCTCAAAGTCACAGGGTAACACTGGATTCAGCCCATCATGGCCCTAGGAATTGTGAATGGAAGTTTGAGAGACCTGGGATGAGTAGAAAAAGAGTTTGGCAGTTAAAAATACTGTGTGAGTTCTGCTCAGCTTCAAGAAAGAGAGTAAGCAAGGGAAAGTGGTATTGTTCAGGGAAAGCTGAGGTAGGACATAATTGTAGCAGTAAACTGTGTATCAGCCGAGTATAGTTTAAATTTAATTGTAGTCTTGAAAAGCCATTGTCTGAACCCACCCAATCAAGGCACTTATGGGGTCCCAGCCACACATGCCAGAGACCCAAAGATAGGTATCCTTGTCCATTTCTAGAATCACCTTGTTTCTCTTATGACTTGCTGGAGCAGAGTCTGGAGAAAGAATAAGGTGTGTGTCAGGAATTCCAGTGTAAGAAAATTGAACCTGGGTGTGATTCACATATCTCTTATACCACTAGCACATATTGCTTTCAGTGGAAATAGCAGCTCTTCTGCCAAATGCCATGGATCTTCATCCCCATGTATAGGATTGATTCTGGTAACAAATATCAAGATTAAAAAGTTTTATCCTCAAGAAAATGATGCTGTTAAAAATATTCAGGATTTATGTAGCAGTTTCTGGACTAGGTATACTAGTATGCTTATCTCCAGTGGCAGCTCATGGCTCCCATGGAAGTTGGATCATAAATTCACTCTGGATTTTAGTTTAGACCAGTGGTTCTCAACCTGTGGGTCCCTAGATGTTCATGGACTTCAGCTCCCAGAAGCCCTGAGCATTGACCATAGTGGCTGGGGCTTCTGGGAGCTGAAGTCCACGAACATCTGGGGACCCACAGGTTGAGAACCACTGGTTTAGACTCAGCAACTCACTTTAGATTCAGCAGCATCAGTTGGTCTTAAGGATGGAAAGAATATTTGAAAATATTTGTGACAGTGTCAAAAAACATGTTTTCCAGGTGTTGAAAAATCCTGACTAGAGCAATTGTGGACTGATGAGAATTTTTGCAGTTTGGGACTTATTCTATGCAAAATTCACATATGGTTGTTTTGTGCAGAAAGCAGCATTTCTTCACAGAAAAATTGTTTCCTGTACAGAAAATACTGTAATTCAGAATTTATTCTGCACAAAATTCACACACAGATTTGCATAGCAACATTTTCTTCAAGGGAAACAATATTTTTCTGTGCACGAAATAATATTTCTGCATAATAAATAATATTTCTGTGCAGAAAATGCTGTTTTCCAAGTCCAGGTGTGGATTGTGTGCAGAATAAGTCCTAAATTGTGAATATGCTTCAAAAACTAAATGGTTTTCATAGACTTTCTTGCAATGGGAAGACACTTGTCAAAATTACTTGTTGCTTCCTTGGAGAAGAAACATAGTGAAGAATTATGTCCTTATTTGGCACAGTTTATTTCTGGGGTGGAGGGAGAGGTGCAATAATTTTGTTGTTGTTGTGTACCTTCAAGTCATTTCCAACTTATGGTGCACCTATCATAGAGTTTTCTGGGGCTGAGGGTGTGTGATGCATCCAAGGTCACCCAGTGGGGAATCAAACCCTGGTCTCCAGGGTCATACTCCAATGCTTAAACTGCTACACTAACCTGGCTGTCATTTAGGAGAATCATTCATATATAGAATCATAGAGTTGGAAGAGACCACTGGGGCCATCCAGTCCAATCTTCTGCAATGCAGAAACACACATCAAAGCACTCCCAACAGATGGTCATCCAGCCTCTGCGTAAAAACATCCAAAGAAGGAAATGCCACCACACTCCGAGGCAGCAGATTCCACTGCCAAACAGTTCTGACCATCAGGAAGTTCTTCCTGAGGTTCAAGTGGAATCTCCCTTCTTGCAACTTGAATCCATTGCTCTTTGTCTTAGTCTTTGGAGCAGTGGTAAACAAGCCCACTCCCTCCTTGACATGACATCCCTTCAAATATTTAAACATGGCTATCATGTTCACTCTTAACCTTCTTTTCTGCAGACTAAACATCCCCAGGTCCTTAAGCCGCTCCTCAGAGGGCATGGCTTCCAGACCCTTCACCATTTTGGTCACCCTCCTCTGGACACATTCCAGCTTGTCGATATCCTTCTTGAATTGAGGTGCCCAGAACTGGACACAGTATTCAAGATGAGGTCTAACCAATGCAGAACAGAGTGGTACCTTTATCTCCCTTGATCTAGACACCATACTCACATTGATGCAACCAAGAATTGCGTTGGCTTTCTTGGCTGCCTCATCACACTGATGATTCATGTTCAGCTTGTGGTCTACCAGGACTCCTAGATCCCTTTTACAAGTAGGGTTATCCAGCCATGTGTCCCCCAGCCTATATTTGTATATTTCATTTTTTCTACCTAAGTGCAGAACCTTGCATTTCTCTCTGTTGAAATTCATTTTGTTAGCTTTGGCCCAGCTCTCCAATCTGTCCAGGTCATTTTGAATTTTGATCCTGTCCTCTGGTTTATTAGCAACCCCTCTCAATTTGGTATCATCTGCAAATTTGATCAGTATGGCCTTTATTCCTTCATCCAAGTCATTGATGAAGATGTTTAATAGCACTGGACCCAGGACAGAACCCTGTGTCACCCCACTAGTCACTTCTCTCCAGGATGAAAAGCAACCATTGGTGAGCATTCTTTGGGTTTGGTCAGTCAACCAATTACAGATCCACCTGACAGTAGCCCTGTCCAGTTCCCATTTTACTAGCTTCCTTGAAGAATATCATGGGGAACTTTGTCAAAAGCCTTACTGAAATAAAGATATGCTACGTCCAGAGCATTCTCTTCATCTATCAAGCTTGTAACTCTATCCTAAAAGAGATAAAATTAGTCTTGCATGACTTATTTTTGAGAAATCCATTTTGACTTTTAGTGATTACAGCATTGCTTATGAGACTGCAAACACTAAAAAAGGAAGGAAGTTCTGATATTTGTTTGCTAGAAATACATTATAAACAGTACTGACTTATATACCATACAGTCCTGTCTCAAGGCTCTCTGTTACTGTCTATAATTTTCTTAGATAATTGATTAAACGATTGGAAGACCACTGAACTTTGATGTATTATCAGTGTTATCAAGTTACAAGGGAAAGCAAACTTCAGGTGGAAGATGAGGAAATGTAGCCGTGAGCCAATTAATTGCATTTAGAGTTTGCATCTGTACCAACAACTAAGAAATATTCTTTTCTGGCCAGACAATAACCTAGAGCTACAATTATGTATATAACTACTGAGTTCAGTAGTTACAGTTCAGTCAGACTTACTCCCAAAAGAGTAGGCAGAAGATTGCCACCTCTTAACTACAGATGCAATAATGAGTTAGTGACCCATAGCATCTCTTGGCCTTGCAGATATTTTGGACTACAATTCCTGTAATCCTTTACCATTGGTCATAATGAATGGGATTTCTGGAAACTGAATTCGAAAACATCGGAAACTCCATATTTCCCTTTAAAACAGAGATCATTTATTTCCTACTGGAAACAAGAAGATGATTTATTCAACTTTTCTTTGGGCATCAACCAAAGTCCACACCTCAGCAGGGGATCTACTACCCTGTCTCAGAGCTCCTGGAACATGTTGTTCCTCCTTTTTGCTGTTGTCGCAGATTCACCTACACTGCCCAAGTAAATGTACAGTGGAAAAAAAAAGAGGGAGAGATTGAATGAATAGGAAACAGCAGCAGTAAAGAGAACAGGTTGCTATTTATTGAATGACTTGATGGCCCAGGGGATCAATCATGAAGAATAAGAGCATCAGTGGGAATCATCATGATGGCTACATGTTTCCCTCAGTTTCAGGGACAATATGCTTCTGTATACAACTTTCTGAGGAACACAAACAGAAGGCTTTTCATGTGTTCATCTGGGCTTTTCATAGGAAACTTGTTGGCCATTGTAGGAATGAAATACTAGACTAGGTAGATCTTTGGTTTGATTTCTGGTGCTGGGGACTGAAGACTTCAGTGTTTGCAGGGCAACGAATCCATGCCATGTTTTACTTTAAACTTTAAAAGAGCTATCCAAGGCACTGAACTCGATCTTCGGCCCTTTCCACACGAGGCAGTTAAAATGGGCCAAGGTGTCCTGGCATGGAGGTCGTCCACACCTTCGATCAGACTAGGTGCGGACTATTTAACTTAGTTCTGCACCTCAGTCCAATCCAACCCGCCCCCAAGTGGTCCTCTCCTGTGCTAAGTAAAGACTGGAAAAATCAGGTCTTTACATTTTCTGGAATGTGCCATTGTGTTCCTACTTACCTGTGCAGATGCGTAGGCTCGCACCAATGCGAGCCTGTGATCAGTGGAGGGCAGGCTGTGGGCGTGGCCAGCGTCAGTGGTTGTTCCACTCCCACGAAGACACCAGAAGCCGCCATTTTGAGTCAGAAGCCACAGGAAGTTGCCATTTTGAGCTGGAGCAGTGCGGATCTGCAGACCTCGCACTGCTCCGGTTTGCCCTGCACTAATGGAGGAGCCCTGCAGAAGGGCTCAATGGAAAGTCTGAGTTACTTTGGACCCAAGAAGAGCCAGTAAGTAATGGCATGGAGCAATTCACTTGCCTCATGTGGAAAGGGCCTTCAGCTAAGCACCAGCTCATTTAAGGTTAAGACAAAAACCCAGAATGGATTCAACACGCAACTGACATGTGAACCACCAGCCATCAGTTCCAGATAGATCTTTGGTTTGACCCATCATGGTTCTTTTGATATTTTTAATGGCAGGTACTGGGGACAGCTTGTCCAACAGCTTTTGTCCCCCCAAAAAAAGTTGGACCTGGTAACTGGGAAACGGGGGTGGGGGGTAAATCTGACTGTCTAATGAACCTGGGTTTATTTTATGTTCTTTTTGAGATAGTCTCTGACTTACAGCCTGGATTGCTGACGTGCTGCCTGATTCAGCTTTGCTGGAGACTGCAGTCCTAAATCAAATGTGGAGCATTTGAGGTAACTATTCTTCCCTGCCAAAAATTGACAATTTTTCCTCTGCTCACTCAGTCTTCTTAACCTCTTGGACATCTGTGTGAAATGCATCTTCCCCATGTCAGGGAAATGAGTGCCATCTGGTCAAAGAAATCCAAGGTAATTTATGAGTAATGAGGTCATGCCTCAGGGGCAAAATATGGCAAAGAAAGAAAGAAAAAGGAGAAAAACACCATATTTTGCAATGTACTTATTTATGTTTGGCCTAATTCTCACTAACTTATCTGTGATGGAGGTGGAAACTCACGTGATTAAACGGTCCCCCATGGAGTCATAACAACAAATAACTCCATCAGAAAGCCATATTTCTAAAGTTCAGAGAAGACACTAAGCATGTAACTAAGAAGCAGTGATTTGAGAACAAAGAAACACTCTCTCGTTGTAACCAGATCTTGAGGAATTGTAGGAAGCAGCTGAGTCCATTTCCACTTGGTCAGTGTAGTCTATGATGGACCTTAAGGGCAACAATCTCACAGAGTTGAGCAATACTTCCTCAGCACCATTTTCCAGGATTCTCTATTAGGAGGGTGACCAAAATGGTGAAAGGTCTAAAAGCAATCCACTATGAGGAGCAGCTTAGGGAGCTGGGTATGTTTAGTCTGGAGAAGAGAAGGTGAAGAGGGGACATGATAACCATGTTTAAATATTCAAAGGGATGTCTTGTCAGGCAGGGAGCGAGCTTCTTTTCCACTGCTCCAGAGACTAGGGCCCTTTTTGCATGGCAGTTTACAAGCGAAAGGGCCCCTTGAGCGTTGTGTAAATGTCAGGAGTGGTCTGCGTGACGCACTCCCATTTCCACCACGCTCAAGGCCCACAAGCGCAGCAAATACGCATTTTCTTGTTTTCGGCTTTTAGCTTTTAGCTGAAAATAAGCCGCGCTTGTGCAAGGCTCATGGGCCTTGCATGTGCAAGGCTCATGGGCCTGGGCCGCACTTACTCTGGAGCCTGGCCTGTTGCGTGTCCTCTCCTTAGTGCAGCCTACAAGTCCCAGGCTGCACTGTGTAAGGAAGGGGCAGGGTGCGGGCAGGGCTTTTGTGCAAGCAGGAAGGAGCTGTGGAGCCCGAACAGCAGGGAAGCAGGAGGCTTGCGAGAGCCTGCCTACCAGGCTTTTCACGCAAGGCCCACACTCCAGCAGCATGAGAAGGTAAGCTGCAGAAAGGGCCTAGGACAAAGAGCAATGGATTCAAGCTGCAGGAAAGGAGATTCCACCTGAACCTCAGGAAGAACTTCCTGATGGTCGCAGCTGTCTGGCAATGGAATATGCCACCTGGCAGTGTGGTGGAGTCTCCTTTGGAGGTTTTTAAACAGAGGCTGAATGGTCATCTGTTAGGAGTGCTTTGATGTGTGTTCCTGCATGGCAGGGAATTGGACTCGATGGCCCCTATTATTTCTTCTAACTCTATGATTCTATGATTCTTCCCACCTTCCCACTGTGTGACATCAGGATGGGAAGTGTGGCAAGGATAAGGGAGGCTACAACCTCACCACCTGTATTCTGACAGCTGGTTCACAATGATTTAATCATTATCGCCAACCACCAGTGATTGGAACATAGCCCACAAGGACAATCTTCCTTGCTAGGGTCCTTCTCCCATCCTCCTGGCTTGGGGGAACAGAAAATGGGTGATTTTGGTGGGAGAGGGGATAAGAAGAAAGCAGTTTAAGAAGGAGTATCCTCAGGATTTTTGAAAATACTCACCACCACCACCACCATAATATATCCTCCTGTTTTCACAAAACTGAGACTCAAGGAGGCTGAAAATTAAGATGATTCCAATGTAGTTAAAATATACAAAAGATCAAGATTAAAACAGGATTAAATGATTAACAGTATTAGTAATATTAAAACAATTTAAAGTGATAAACAGCAGTTAAAACAGTACAATTAATAAAGAATAGCCCCCCTCTTAAAAGCCTTTCTTTTAAATATACAGCAACTCCATCTCTCATTGAAGGAGTGGATTGGCCACAACCATAAGAACTAATCTGCCTTGGCAGGATGATGGAAGGCTATGCATTGGGTGGTAGGGTTAAACCTGTAACAAGTGAGGACTTTGGTTTTGATTCGCAAAGATCCAGGATAAAAGAACCTGAGTTGTAGCCAATTAAAGCTGAGCTGAAATATTTAGCCCAGACCTTTTACTTATGTCAGGGATGTGATGAAAATGGCCCGTGAATGATCCTTGTGAGCTGAGCCGAGATCACTTAACTTTCACTGGTAGAGTGGATTTACCATCATTGAAGATGAGAAGGCAGGTAGATTTATCCATATTTGCCCTTAAATTATTATACTGCCCTTCCAAGGGGTGGTGGGATTGCAGTCAAAGTAGTCTGGTGTCTCTGAGAGATCCTCTGCCAATGTCACCCCTCTCCCCACTATTGCTGCTGTCCAATATCTGTTTAGCTCCTCAGCAGAAGACTGTCTGACTTTGACACCCTAACAGCAGCAGAGCTACTATTAGC
Organism: Iguana delicatissima; assembly: GCA_948472985.1. Taxonomy (NCBI): domain Eukaryota; kingdom Metazoa; phylum Chordata; class Lepidosauria; order Squamata; family Iguanidae; genus Iguana; species Iguana delicatissima. The sequence continues at coordinate 16,301 of CAOKZL010001499.1, read as the reverse complement.
ATAACCTCCTGCCTCATAGGGACACATAATTCCACTTTCATGAAAAGATAGTGCCAAGGTGGTTATAACAGCATGAGCATGTAGAAGTCCTATGAGAACCTTTAAAAGCCTTCATGGATTATTGTGAATGTGGGAAAGGGAAGCTTGTACATGATAAACAACAAAAGCTTAATGAAGCTGCAGGAATAGCTTGAAAATGTTGGTACTGAACTAGGGCAGATTCAAAAATGAATGATTACTATGTACCAGATACATTTTACCCTAGGAGATGAGGAGTCCACCCAGGACATTGAATTCCAGTGTCTTCTTAGCATCTTGGGGGAATTATAGCTCAAAGAAGGCCTGTGAGAAGAGGCAGGATCTTTTCACCTATGTATATCATTAGTAACTATAGAGACAACTCCAGTTTTATTTGAATTGACACAAACATGAGAAATCAGACACTCTTAAGAACCATACAAAGTTATCAGAAAGTGAGGCAAGAAAGGTTGGATAGAGAGAGAAATTGAGTGGAAAGGGTGATAGTTATCAGTCCTGAAGAAGGGGTCACACTGGAGGGGCTCAGACAGTGTCTGAGGGTAGCATGGAGGAACAGCAATCTGGGGCACTACATATTATGTACTACAATTGATTGGGGTCAAAGCTAGGGTTTTTATACCTTGTTTCATGCCCTGAAGGAGTGCATTAAAAAAGTGGCATTAGCTTTCCCATGGGACTGACAAAGGGGTCTGGAATGGGCTGATTGCTTAACTCTGGACTGACAAAACATTGATGGGTCTCATGACTATCTCTTAATGTTTAGTCAGGTAATGTGCATAGGGAAGATCTGTGTAGGGTAAGATTGAGGGATTGTCTCTGATTGCTCATCAATCTGGGCAACTTGTCTTGCATTTACTCAAACATGCTAAGAACCTGAAGCAGTGAAAGGATTAGCACAGATCCATCAGTGTCAGATTTTCTGCATAGTTCTATCTGAACTTTCATGACCCTGAATACATCTCTGGCCAGCGTGTCCAACTTATAAAAATCACATATCTTGTAGGAGGGGTGGTAGGGTATGGTAACATAAAAACCTGCATCCTATCAATTGCCCCAATTAAAGTTGTCTTATTGAATCAAGGAAACATATGTACATGTTGATTCACCATTCAACAATTGATTCACTGGGTCTATTCTAATTGAGACTAACCATCAGAATTCAGGCAAAGTAGAGGCTTTTGAAAATCAGTGGAGGCTGGTGGCTTCCATGCCACTGCTGGGGTAGAGAATTTGCTCTGAATTTTAGTTCAGATTTCAAAGTGCTGATCTATGGATAGCTCCTATAAAGGTTGGTCTAAAATTCAGAACTGTTTTACTGCCCCACATCCCACTGATTCCAGAGTCATGAGCTGCCACTTATATGTAGACACTTCCATTGCTATATGGTGTAAATAAGGAGCAAAACATATGTTCTATTCAGCCTTTATAAAATCATGCCATCTAAAGAAGGCATTCGTGCTTTCAGAAAATCTGCTTCTTCAGAATCTGCGTGTAAGAGAATGTGATGTCTTATCCTCACATCTTGAATGGCAAATGCATTATTTGAGTCATTAAACTAATTATATTGCCAAAAGGGCACATAAAACAATATCTCCAGGATTCCCACACACATTAAAAAAAAACCCTGTAAAACATAGACACAATATTTTTGTTTTATTATTATTCTGAAATGGAAACAACCTTATTAAATATATGAAAATCCTTAACAGAAAGGGCAAATCCCTCCCATAACCTATACTTCTGTGTGACCGTTCCTATTTTTCGTCAAGATTAATACAATGCGTTTATTCCTAGCCCAGCAAAACTCACTTTTGTTCTAAGTTTTAAAGGACTCTAGGCTTCAAGGTTAGGTAGAGAGAAACCATTTATCGTGCTTTATCACAAATAGAAAAACAGTACCCAGGAGATGGAAAGGGTGAGTGTGTTATACACTTCCTGCATAATGCTTGAGGGGAACTCTAGTCTGTCATGATTAGAAATGAAGGAGCGGGTGCAGAATAAACAAGACATCTGTGCTACTCCTATCTTTTCTATGGCTCCTAAATTTCTGCATATAGTCCAGGGACTATCAAAGATGGAGATATGTGCTGGGATCCTGTTGCATGCATAAATTCCCACACAAAAGCAGCTGGACATCATTGTCCAATAAGGCATGTCAGTCTTCATTTCAAGGTTGTAAAACCAATTTTGCATGTGTGATGCACATGTGGGTATGCATGGAAATTCAGTTGTACATTCAGTTGCATATTCTTCTATGTATTCAATTGTGCAGTGCTGCAGTTCAGATTAATATGTGTGTATGTAACACTATCAATGCATACTTCCCTGTGCAGAAATTTATACTATACTACCCAGATTTTGACTGTGGTTGGAATTAGTTAAATTATTTTGGTCTTATGTATATTTATATCTGGTTTTTCTTTCTTCTTATTCCATTGCAAACTCTAGGTTAGCTACGGAACTGAGTCCTTTACAAAGTTCAATACAAGACCTGAAGTTTCTCTTCAGGTGTTGGAACATGTGATGTTCAACTTGGTTGCCTACTGCAAAATTTGTGATCAGTATTTTGCAGATAAAATTGCATCTGCTCTACCTTGGACCCTATGGTTATAGCACATCCTATTGATGTACCTTTGGTGCTCACATGTCATGTTGTTACCACTGTGAACTGGCCTGGCCTTTGGTAACCTTAGATATCATTTTGATATCATAATTCGGCCCTGCTCTGCCACCAGCCAAGTGTTAGTGAGGACACCGAACAAGCGTGAAGCTAGGCATGGCTATTCACAGTTTACACCAAAGCAAGCCAGACACTGCCAGATCTGCTTTAGGGGACCTCCCGAAACAAACACCTTCATTACAGAAAACAAAGAGACCTCTGCCCCGAGAGGGCACCCTGGCGAGCTAAGTGCTTAACTGCTGAGCTAGCCGCATCTACATACTGGCCATACTATTGTCAATTTGGTCTGTAACTCAATCTTGTAAATTCTGACCTTTTGGAGACATTGTCTCCAGCCCAAAACTCATTGTTTTTGCCCAAGACCAGACTAGCCCACGGTCATTCCTTTCCCTGTAAAAATCCCCAGTTCCGAGGATTGCTCGGACTGCTCGGAATGCTCGGACCTCTCGCTGGAATGCTTGGACTTCCATCCCACCTTGCTGCTGCTGCGAGCTCCCGTCGGCTGCCACACTGGGTTTCCTTCCCTCCAATTGGCTTCTCAGGACTACAAGAAAGGTGGCGTATCACCCATTCCCCAAAATTCTCTTTTCCTTTTCTTATTTAGTAGTGAGGCTGTGTTTTCAATATTATTGTTTAATAAATACATTGCTAGTTTGAACTATTTTGTCTGCTCACTGACCCGACGCTGTATACATAGGGTAAAAGATCCCCGCTAAGCTGCCCTGCCTCTCGTTAACCAAGAGAATGCTCCAGCTAATTTTTCCCATCTTGTTTAGTTTGGTTTGGTTGTTTGGGTGCCCCTCCCTGGACCCCCAAGTCACAGGGTAACAATGTCGTAGCAGATACATTGCAAATTGTGCAGCACAAGGATGTGAACAAAATCCTTAGCAGTATGAGATCAATGATCTGCATGCTTGACCCCTGCTTTCTCTGACTAATTAAGACTAATATGAAACAATATTGAGATAAAAACATTTTAAAAACACATTAAAATATTCTTTAGAAACTCAAAAAAGCAGCTTACAATGATGTGTGCAATTTATTTACATAATTTGTATTTTGCCTTTCTTTCAACATGGGACTCAATGTGGCTTACAAAAATTCTAAAAGGAGAAAAAAGATAAGAAAAACCAGAAATAATAAAAAAAGTTAAGGCAATATTAAAGAAGTTATATGAGAATCTCTTTAAATTTTTAAAAGTATAGTAGTTAAAATACAGCATACACACTGCATGAAAATTTCTCCCTGCAACCATTTACCTCAGGCAACATGGCCCTAAATGCCAGCTACTGGGGTCAATGAGCATGAGGACATTATTGCACTCATGTTCTGCTTTGAACCACCCATAGTCAACTGTGGGAATAGAATGTTGTACCTTTGACATGAACTACTATGCTTTGATGTGTGTTCCTGCATAGCAGGGGGTTGGACTGGATGGCCCCTGGGGTCTCTTCCAATTCTATGATTCCATACCACAGGACTTTTAGATTGTTAGTAGGGGAAACTGAGCTGCTACTCAATTCCTTGGAAGGCTTTTGTAGCCTTTTAGTACCTATCAGACAAGAACTGAAGCTCTTATTTGTGCACCATATATATGACAAACTTTTTATGAAGCTAGGTTGAAGATGCTCCTGGAATCTAGAAGTCTAAACTATTCGCATGGGCCACATGCTCCTTCACACCCATGAAGAGCATCACAAGGACACTGTGTCAGGTCAGCTATGCTTTCCCTGTCATGATTCTGGCAATAGTTCTGTTTTAAGGATGCTTCCCTAGTAGATAGAGTGTGTGTGTAGGGATGATGGGCTGGGAACCACAAGAATGTTATGGGACCAGTGTGATTAAAAACAGCCAGGCGCGACTGCAAAGTCCATTAATTGGCAGGCTGGGTGAGAAACTGGAAGTGGGGCAGGAAAACTTAGGAAAGGAGTTGTTTTGCTTGGGTAACAAATGGAATCATAACACATGCTAATTTAAAATGTAATGACTTATATAGTATTGCGAACTCAGTGCTTCTTTAGCCTTGTCAATTGCCAAGGTGTGCTGATGTTTTTCTCCACTGTTCTGAATAAAACTTTTGAACCATCTATACTTGTTCTCTGAACTCAAACCCAGCCAGTTCATAACTCATTGCCCTCTAAACAGTGAGTATGGGATACACAGAGGATTAATTTCAGATCAGTTAAATGGATGGAAGTTTCAACTTCGAGTTTTCCAAATGCAGTTGCCCAAAATTCAGTTGATTTTTTTTCACAACGGCTAGACTAGATGTTCACTTTCCTGTGCTTTTTGAAGGAATAAATGTGTTACCTTGCCCAGAACGTCAAATGAAATGTGAGCCCCATTTCTCACTTAAATAGCAATAATGGTGCCATTTCCCTGCTGCAGGGGTTTGACTCTGAGGGAAGGGGACTGACAGTGTTCTCTCAGAGGAAGCAATAAACAGATCAATAAGGAAATATAGCCTGGGGTGATGGAGGTGCAACAAGTCAACCATATTTTCAGCGTCTTGCTGGGACCATTATTAAATTCATTTGTAGAAGTGAAAACAATGGACACTTCATTGGGTTAGAGGTACCTCTCTCTCTCCCCCCACCTCTGTGTGTGCATGTGTGTGCGTGTGTGTGTGTGTATGAGAGTGTGTGCCTATGTCTGAGAAAAACTTTTACCCACTTCTCTAGAGTAACGAGGAATTAGCGTGATTTGAGTTTAGCAAACCAATGTCAGTTGGGGAAAGCAGGTTCAAATAGTAATGCTGAAGATGTTATGCTCCCTTCTTCCAGACTTTTGTGTGTTTCTGTTATCCATCTGGTAACAGGAAGGTTGGCAAATAGGGGTGAAACAGAAATTAAATTGGCTTGCTCTCTCTCAGTGAAAAAATGATTTTTGCAAATATTTACATTTTTTAAGATTATTGTTGCTGTTGTTGTTTTTATTCAAGTTGTTTCTGACTTACGGTGACCCTAAGGTGAACCTATCATGGGCTATTCTTGGCAAGATTTGTTCAGAAAAAGTTTGCCTTTGCCTTTCTCTGAGGCTGAGAGCATGTGTGACTTGCCCAGGAACACCCAGTGGCTTTTCGTGCCTGAACAAGAATTTGAACTCTGGTCTCCAGAGTCCAATTCTCGAATTGCTCTTCAGCCAAAAAGCCTCCTGGGACAGCTTACAAATAATTAATTTGCCAGTTTTTTGACCTCAGATTTATAACCTAAACAAGACATGACACATAAAGAAAAGGGAATGGCAGTGGGGAGAGAGGGGGAATTTAATCCAAGAGATTTTGGCTGCTTTTCTCTCCTTCAAAAGCAAGAGCAATTGCAGTTGGGACATGGGGGGACAGCCTCTTACCAGCCACTGGGCCAAGGCATGGTGGAGATGCTCCTGGCTGTTCTTCTCCCCTATATACACCTCCCTAAACTGCAAACCCCAGGATTCCATAGGATGTTGAAAGTGGAATAATCGCGCTATAACAGCCCAGTGTGGAAATGGTCTATGATGCTGCTTAGCTACGTGGGTTCTACTTTTCATCTGTGAAACAATGGAGAGTATGCTGAGAAAACCAATGCACCCACTAGCCCCTTGTCTCTCATAATTTTGATCTGGAAGGCAGCTAAGCTCCAGACAGTTAAAGGCTGAAATGAAAAACTGTGTTGAACAGTGATGGGTTATATTCATTGATTTTTCCCCCCTCTTTCCCCAAAGAATTAGGCAATCCATTCAGCTGCTTCTATTAAGCTATGGTCTGTCTCTTTTTGGTAGTTTATTTATCACGGAGCTTTTCTTTTCCTTTCATTTCTGAATGCTGGATGCAATTTTTCAAAAGGGGGCTTCAGAATCATGGTATTCCTTCCTTTGATTGTTCGATGACCACGTGTGTGTGTGTGTGTGTGTGTGGGTAAATACCTTTCTTTTGGTAAAAGAACATATGGTTGAAAATGAGGTTAATTTGTTGAGCACTCTGCAGCTCTTACTGCTCGCGGTTCACAACAGTAATTAGCTTTCAAAATACCAATATGATGGATAGGCTAACAAGGAGGAACAATTTGCCCCCAGTCTTTTCCTGTGTTCCCTTGATTTGTATCTTATCACCAAATATAATGTTATGTTTGATGAATCATAATTAAACAGTGCAGGGACAGGATGATGAAGCATGGTGAAGGCTGTTCCAATTCTATTTTTATGTCTATTCCCCCCATGACAGCAAAAAAGCTGCAATAAAAGGGATTCTGTTGTGTCTGCAGTATAATTTTCAAAGCGGAGAAATGAATGTTGTTCAAAATAAAAAAAAGACTGAAGCCACATTCCTGCATCAAGGAAATGGAGCACAACGGTACACTCACAGAGTTCTATGGTGCTTGTGCAATACTGCCTCACCAGTGAATTGCACCATTGCACAACCAAGACTGCACTCCCATCTTCTCGTGCAAGGAACAGCCATGCACAATGCACAAAACCATATGGAATACACAGTTACATGAAATTCCACTTCCACAAATGGAGTCAGTTGTTCTGCAACAGTCAAAAATGCCCAGATGCTTCTCCAAAGGAACTTAACAATTGGGATGGCAAATCTCAATTTCTCCAAGTCCTGGCAGCTCCTGAGAATCATGAAGCAGTTTTTTTGTCCTGTAGCGTCAAGATATTTGGATTTTTTTTTCTGCAATGACAGAAAACTGTGCAACTTTTCTATGAAAGCTGTTCAGTTTCTCCTGGAAACTGCATGGTTTTCCAGAAGCTCTGCATCTCCTCCTGAGAACTGTGTAGCCTGAGTGTAGCTTTTGACTATAAAGCTGTGCAGTTTCTCTGTCTCTTGCACCAGTACTCAGAAACTGCACAGTTTATATGGTATACAATCTTTGAAGTAACATTTTTCTTCCTGCCTGAGTTTCTCAAGGGGTCAGGAGCTCCAAATTCAATCCCAGAAGTAAATGGACAAATTTCCATTCCATCCCTAATCTGCATGACACCAATGGGATTTTAGCTTAAATACTGAATTTGAGGTAGTCTGTTTCCACTGAATGTACCTTCCTAGCATGAAGGAACCAGATTTCATCTGATCTTGGAAGCTAAGCTGGGTCAGTCCTGGTTGGTAATTGGATGGGAAACCATCAAGGAATGTCAGGTACTGCTGGAGGAAGCCAATAGCAAACCACTTCTGAGTATTCCTTGGCTGAGAAAACCCAATGAAATTCATGGGATCCTTATAAGTTAAAAGGCAACTTGGGGGACATGTATACACAATTCCACTGATAGAAAACCAGAGCAGGTCAGGAGGAGGGGGGCATTGTGAGGACTAGTGAAAGGGGGGTTGATTAAGAAAAGTAATTTACAAACCAAAATGGAACTAGGCAGCCAGTTTGCGGTTATTACAGGTTTGAATGAATGAATTAACAATACATGCTCACTGCTCAGTAAATATAGGTCTTTAGGCAGTGAAAAATTGTTTGTTTGTTTGTTTGTTTGTTTAATATTCCCTCTTCTCCTCCAATATTGAGAGACAAGGAATCATATAATTCATTAAAAGCAACACAAAATATCATTAAAAAGTATAACCATAATTTTTTTTTAAAAAAAGCCCAACAATTTATAAAGTTAAACTTGTGTAGTTCATTAAGACTGCACGCAAACCAAGAAAACAGTACAGCATACTGTTGAAAGACCATCCCTGTCAGTTTCTAAAATCCTGTTGGTATAAGAATTAAAGCAAGAAGAGAACTATCTCAGTCCCCCTAGAGAAGCAAGTTCTAACTTCTTGGTGCAACCAACAAGATGGCCTTCTGCCTTGCTCCCACCAAATGAGAAGGTGGTGGAACAGCCTGAGAAGGTGGTGGGACAGACAGAAGGGCCTCTCCTGAAGAGCTCTAAAGGGCTCAGAAAAGGAGATGCAGTTTGTCATATAGCTTGGACGAGGGATGGAAAGAATATTCAAAAAATGGTTCAAAAACATGTTTCTGAGTGTTGGTAAACTCTGATGAGCAGAATCCTTTATTACTCCACCTTACAGAACCTGCCCTGAGGAGCATAATCCTTTATATTAAATAATAGTGAGCTATAGAAGTCTACTGGAGGGACATGTAGGCAGCTGAGCTATGGGAAACAGATCAAAGGTTAACATTAGCATTGGTTCCTGTCACGTATCCTAGGTGAATCTCGGAAATGGTTCCCACAGACCATTTAAATGGACTTTCAGCAATAATAGCGCCAACAGGAGACAAGAGGTCGCTGGGATCAAATTATCATTTCAAACAGCCAGGAATGTTACACCTTGGAATGTCTCAGATCAATCTTGCAGGAACTACAAAGATGGGTGGCTGTATTTTCTTTATACTACAAAGCGGAAATCCATCTTCATAAAATTAGTCATCTGGTCTTTCCCAGGAAAGGGGTCTGCCCCACCTCCGTGCTTTTCCCTTTAAGAGACCCCTCTTTTGAATTGCTCTTCGGAGCCCCTAGAGAGAGAGATACACCCATCCTGTCCATTTTTCTGAAGAACTTCCCTCAGTTGCTGTACTGGGTAGGTTTCGAGTCATGTCTTCAGGATTTCTTGTCAGGTAGTATTACTCCAAACCCCTATGCCTCTCTTAATTTTTACCTCTTTTTAAATTTCTATAGCCCTTTTATGCTTGTGTGAGTGAATGCAACAGTGTGCTTCTGTGGATTTTGACATCTTTTCCAATAAAATACTGAAAGTTGAACAGTTAGTCTATTTCTCTGTGATCTGACTCCATAAAGCTGGGCTCAAGATCCCTTGAATTACTCTGCCCTCTTTGCATTGCTACAGCAGTGTTTAGCCAATTTTCCCCACAAGTGATAATTTTGACGAGCGTCACGAATCCCCCTAAGGGACCCCCAGCAAGCAAGGTAACACCTTGACTGACAAGAATCTTTGCAGTTTAGAACTTATTCTGCACAAAATTCATGTGTAGTTGTTTTGCACAGGAAACAGCAGTTTCTGCACAGGAAACAGTATTTTCTTTGTGGAAAATAATATTTCCATGCAGAACTATTAATTTCAATGCAGAAAATATGGTTTACTGGGCAGAAAATGGATGTGTTTGAGGATTTATTCTGCATAAAATTTGCATATGATTGATTTGCAGATCTTTCTGACTCAAGGGTTTAGGCTCAGAAGCCATGGACATTCTCAGCTTAGGCTGTAGTTCAAGACTACAGCCTCTGAACTGATGCATCAGGATGGAACATCCAAGTCAGAACTGGAACCCAGACTACTGAGCAGGAAGGTATCCTGATACCTACTGCCAGTGGTCCTGAACTGATGGATACATACAGCAGAGCAGTAATATTCTGAGAAGCGTCTCCTTGTTGGAGCTAAAACCAAGGCCTCTATTCTAGGGAAAGGTTCTCTCCAATGCAGAAGCTGATAGCTGCAGCAGACAGCATATGCTCCAGTTATGGAGTGAATCTTTAGAAACTGTCATAATTAAATTGTAGTGCATTGAAAATGGAACTCAAGGGAATGCCAATCCAGCAACAGGGACAATCTTCTTACTCCTAGAAAGGGTATGCCCAGAAGACATTGGTCTAAATTCAGAGAACCATGCAACTAGGGTTGCCTTTGCAGCCTGCCACTCTCCTATTGAATAGCTGCTGATAAGATGCCTTTTAATTTTTCTGAACACCTGAAGCTCAAATGTCTTTTTTCCTCTCCTTACACAGATAACAATGCCAACAACAACAAAAAACTCCCACTCCACATTAAATAATAATAAAAAATAATGGATACTGGCAAATATAAATGTGCGGGCCTCTGACCTTCTGGCATCACAGCCTGTCTCTCCTTCTCCATAAATATTTGATGCTTGTGCACGTGATGGATAAGTCGTAAATGGTTCTTCTCTAAAAGCCAAGATGACAGGAACAGGCGCTGGGAAACAGAAATGATTTCATGTTACAAAGGGCCTTCAATGAAATGTTACAGTGTGGAATGCTCCTCTGCAGGATCCAGGTCAGGTATGTCCTCTACTGGCCTGCTCCATTTCCCTCTCTCACTGTTCTATGCACACTGAGCATGTTTCAGCCCTCAATGGATTATTTTCTCCCCACCAGCATTTTTTTCATCACTTTTTTTTTTGAACCTCTCCTTTTCATGGGGTTCTCGGTGATAGGAAATAAAATAAAATAAAATAAACAAACAAGCAAATAAAATAGGAAATAAAATAAATAATAAAATAGGAAATAAACAGATAAATTATGAATTAAGTTAGTAATTTCTTAACAAAAAGGGTAACTTATGTAAATTCATTTCAACTGGTCCTTGATTTATGTTAAAGTGTTAATGTTTCTTGAGAATGAAGCCATTCATTAAACTATTAATTAGGTTGTTGTGGGTTTTCTGGGCTTTGAGGCTGTGTTCTATTAGTTTTCTCCTGACGTTTCACCTGCATCTGTGGCTGGCATCTTCAGAGGACCTGGTGGCATGGAAGTGAGACAGAGCAGATACACTTGTGTAGTCCCCGGGTGGGAGGGAGCAATTTGCATGTGTTACAGTTGGCCTGTGTGATGGCCTAGTGTTAAATAGGATATCCCCCAGGGTTGTATTGTTAGTCAAGGTATATGCTTAACAGTGTGTTAATTAAGATTGCGTTAATTATATTAGCCATCCATTGTATTGTTTCTTGTAGAGGGACCTCCAGAGTCTGGGTGGTGTTCATCGGCATATTTCTGAGTCTTGATTTTAGTGTTCTTCAGTACTGTTAGCCAAATCTTGTTTACTTTCTGAGTTTCTTCTTTCCTGTTGAAATTGTCCATGGGCCTATGGACTGGGGAGGTCAGCCACAGATGCAGGTGAAACGTCAGGAGAAAATACTAATAGAACGTGGCCTCAAAGCCTGGAAAATCCACAACAACCTATGGATTCCAGCCATGAAAACCTTTGACTTTATATGAATTAATTAATTGAGCTACAGTGTTCAAGAGCCAACGCATTTTTGCATTTTGCTCAGTTTGTTTCTTCACCTAAAACCTAGTTCTTTTGGGTTTGTTTTCTTTTTGAAAAACTGTTTTTTTTCTTTTTGTTACTCAGAATAAGGGAATTAAAAGATTTAAGTTATAAGGCTCAAGCATTTTACTCAAGAGTAGTCCTGGTGGAATGAATTGGGTTGAAGGTGTTACCGTACCTCACACCCCATCACAGGGCATAGCACAATTGGCAAGAAATATCATTTAATCGGCATGAAATCTACTATATATAAGTCAAAGTTTGTGAGTTTGTCTGTTTGTCTGTGTCAGGCAGGCAAAGACTTCAAACAATTGGCTGTGTGAGGCGAGAAGGCCTCACATGATTGGCTGGCTGTGAAGATTCTATGGAATCCTGGGGTTGGCAGTTCAGGGAGGGGCCTTTCGCATTCTCAGCCAGGGAGTTCAGGCTGGTTGCTATGGAGATGAGGCCTAGCAGCAAGAAGGAGGAGGGCAGTGTATTCCCTCAGGAAACCAAACTCTGTATGTTAATAACTCTGAATGCAGATTGGATTGGGGAATATAGGGAAAAGTTACATATACTAGACAAGGCAGTTTGAGGAATTAGAGACACAGGATCTCAGATTTGTGTATTTCAACCACATCTAAGTCCTAAGGTAAGGTAAGGTAATTCTAATTTGAATTTCTAACAAGTATTACCTATGAGAAAATAAAATCCTGGGCAACGCCAGATAAATACGCTAGTAGTATAAAAAAATGGACTCTTATTGCTGGAAAACATGCAGCAAGCAGGACTCTGGCTGGACATCTTGGCGAGGTCAGCATGGCCTCAGCATGGCCAGGTCATAAGGGCCCTTTTTTCACCTTACCTTCGTCGCGGCGATGGGGGGTGGCGCTTGCGCGAGCAGCCATTTGCACAAGCCGCTCACGGCAGCCCTTCTACCTCCCGCAGCTATTTGCCAGTCGCACAAGCATCGCACGAACGCCCCGCCCCTTCTTTCCACAGCATAGTCTGGAGCTGTAGGCTGCGCTGGGGAAGAAGCGCATCCGGCCCGGCTCGTTCGATGCACCACATGCAGGTAAGTGCACGAGGGCCCTGGAAGCATTGCGCGACTGCGCAGTATTTTCAGCTTAGAGCCGAAAATAAGAAAATGAGCGCACCTCCCACTTTAGGCTCGTGAGCGTCGTGTGAATGGGAGTGCGTCGTATGGACCAACGCTCCCATTTACGTAACACTCAAGGGGCCCTCGCACTACAGAAACTGCATGCAAAAGGGGCCAAGGTCAAGAAGGGAACAAGAGTACAAGTAACTGCTTCAGGCTGGGCTCAAAAACAACTATAGCCTGCTAGTAATACTACAATTACACACTACATCACAGACACTTTCCACACCAAGATGCTCTCCCATGTCATCCTGTTGCAATCCTGGCAGTGCCTTTGCTGGGAAGGGAGCCTGGCAGCAATGCTTCCCTCTGCACCCAGCCAGCTCTCTGCAGAAGGAGGCACAAGCGATGTGCGCCTACCTTCTGCAGCACAGCTGGACTCTTTCCCATGTTGCTCTGTGGAAGGAAGTGCATCCAATGCACTTCCTGCCCTTCTGCATGGCAGGTAAGGATGGGAACATCATGCAATTGCAAGCATTTAAAGTTTTTTTTTCTTCTGTTAAGCAAATATCCCATGATTGTGATGATTGTGCATGGCAATGGGATGTTGTGAGGAAGCATGACCTGCAGACTGCTGGCATCCTGTCCCCATAGTGGAGTGTGATGCCATGTGGCCTTAGCAACAAAAGGGATACCAGGTAAAAGAGAGCTAATATGGCAAAAGAGGGCCATGAGAATAGAGAGGAACAAAGACAGACAATTGGAGGCCTGGAGAGATCCAGCTTGAGTTTAAATCGCTTCAGCCAGCTCTGGACTCAATCTAGCTCTTTATTCCAACCAAGGAAGAACCCAGCTAGAGAAGACTCATTGCATTACCCAATTTCTTTTGATTTAATGAGTTTACTGTAGTTGGGACCAAAAACTGAATTTAGGCTTCAATGTTCCACATAGGCAGTAAGTAGACACAATGGTCTGAATCCTGTTGTTTAGACCTGACTAGAGTATAGCGATTGAACTGTGAGTCAACACACAGGAAAATCCCATGGATTCATCTTGTTAGGACTCACTAAAGGATTTAGACCAATGTCGCCCCAAAGAACTAAAAGTACAGAGGGAAGCAGAAGAAGCGGTATGCTATAGTTATTATATGACATTCTTTATCAGTTTGTTGATGGGCACAAAGAGTAAGGAAGGCTAGTTTCTGTATTCCAACAGGACAGTTTATTTTCTACTCAGTGGCCCAAATTGGAATATATTGCAACCTAATCCACCTACTTTGCACATGGCAGGGAAACTGTGTACAAAACCCAAAGAGAGAGATAACATTGAAATGTACGGTTTCTATTTGTCATAACTTTAGGAAATATTTTCTCCCCACATTCTTAGGAGAGAAACTATAGGAGCTGTTCCACACCTTGATTAAAATTTAGTAGGCCCACCTGGGGCAGATAAATTGTTTCAGGAACCAGACATCTGAAGAAGCACAAAGTTGCTATAACTCTAAGGTCCTGTGCATTTCACAGATCAGGCTACAATGCAGTATTTCCATTTTCACTTCCTTTGCCATTTTAACAGCTATTGGCCATAAATAGTTTCACTCCTCTGCAGCTATCTCACCCCTTCAGTTCTTTTGCCACCTGTTAGACAGCTCATCTATATTTGATTTACGAGTATCATAATGTTAAAAATGAAAAAGAAGTGCAAAGTTACCTGAGGAAAACAGATACTGGGACTGGAGAGGGAGGGACCTAGGAGGAAAATGGGAGAGTTGAGTGGACATAGATAGATACATAGATAGATAGATAGATAGATAGATAGATAGATAGATAGATAGATAGATAGATAAGTAAGCCAAGGAATACCAGGTGCTGTATGCTGTATTTCAGAGGAAGGCAATGGCAAACCACCTTTATCTACTCCTTGCCTAAGAAAACTCACCAAAATTTATGGGATCATCTTAAGTTGACTGGTAACATAAGGGCACACACATACACACGCGCAGGCCAAAATGCAACCCCATTGATCATTTGATGCATATACTTGTGTGGAAAAGATGGATTCTCCACAAATTGCTGCCTAGAGTAAGGCTGTGGAATTCTTTCTTTGCCGTCAAAGAAATTTCACAAACCATATAAGGTGCTTCTAATTGCGTATGTATTTTTTCCAGAGGGTTCTGGAATGTGCCTCAAATTTTTGTTTGTTGATCTTAGACAAAACTTTATGAAGTTAGGACTAAGATGTACAAAGACCTTCTAAGCATGCTAAAATATTTAGTTTTCCTCATAATTCCTGAAGATGTGTTGTTTGGATGTTACCCTCCTAATTTATCACAAATGTTGCTATAAGCAAAATATGATGATAACTCTAACCATAGAACAAAGGAAGGGGAAAGTTTTCCAGCTGTGAGGCCAAAATCTAATTTGGAGAGGAAATGCATATCCACATTCTACCAGTGGGTCAACTAAAAGGAACAGGAAAAATCCAAACAAAGTTGATGTCACCAAATGTTATTTATTTTTCCATCTCAATTCAGGCTTTTCCTACCAAGTATACAAAGTGCAGCTTAGTTCTGTGCATGTCAGGTATAATTCCTAGTGAATGTAAAAGCTTCAGTTGCATGCAATGACGTCCCAGGTTGAGCTCAATTCCACAGAAAGGTGTCCCAGGTTTTAAAAGTCTAGTTTCTTATCTGTGTTACCTGTGATTATCAGAAGAAGCTTGCAGGCCAAATGGTCTACATCTGGCCCAAGGGCTGAAAGTTCACCATCCTTGCCTAAAAAAGCTAACCAATATGAGAATTCAGTGACCTACATATTGGGCACAGTGTTAGGTATAAGGACATAAAGAGAAATGTTCCTGTTCTTCACGAGAAAAAGGTGTCTCAATGCATTCTTGAAATACTTTGTGAGGGAAATGATCAACCACTGTGAGATTTTATTTTATTTTTGCATTTGCAATATGAGAGTTCCTTGGTGAAAAATTCACCTGCACAAAACTCCCTCTTTTCTTGTTAACATTTCTTCCGCCCCCAGATAATAGAGGAAAAAAAGTGAAAAAATCTACTATGTTTTGGCATCAGAAATATTACTTTTTGTGCAAAATTCATGGCTTTTTATTCAAAGAAATTTTCACAAAAAGTCTTGAGAAATAGAAAATCTTTCAAAAAGGTGCAAAAACTCCTACAGTCTTGGCAAGCAGGGAGAACACTTTCAAAATCCTTTGTTTGCATCTATGAGAATGAAACAAGCAAACATTAATATTCCTAGTAGGTATCCAGCCACCCAAAAAGGAAAGGGGATTTGTGTCAGTATGGTAGAATATACGGTTTGCAAATTGAAGTTCTCAGATTCATCCCTAGCATTTTTACTTAAGCAGGTAAGCCTATCTTACCAGCTACCTCCATCAAATGAAAGAAGTGTAGTTCTATAAATATGGCCACCAAAGTGGAAATCATAAGAAGTGGAGGCTAATGAAAGCGAGGGGGGGGGCATTGCTGGATGCTGTCAAGTAATCTCTCAAGGATTCAGATTGTTTTCTTTATT